>CM060977.1:179893051-180318051 GCA_030765065.1 Deroplatys truncata | reverse complement strand
GAAACAAAACGAATGGAAACAAAATCTACCTTCAAAGTAATAATCACAAATTCTGAGATATTGTTGAGCTCGTTAAAATATTTTCATTTCTTAATTTACATATCCACTTTATTGCCTAGGACAGACGTGGCAAAAATGTCTTTCTTCCCCAAGTTTTACAAACTCTCAATCTGCATCATACAAACTATTTGCATCTAAAATAACCAACGAGAACTGCCACTTCAGCGGAAACTGGAGGACAGTTCCAAATGTAACCGTAAGGCATATTTTACTCACCACTGATCTCAGGCCATATAGACAGCTTGGACTTTGTAAAATTTCTAATCTGCGATGATACTATTTTTGTGCTAATCATTGAATTTCATTACTTCAGTGTTTTAGCATACAAATTGACACTCTCAGCCTCTAGGGAAAATACCAAATTAATCAAAAGTTCAACTCCATACCCCGGAATTGAAAACAGAGCTCTTGGTTTCAATGGTGACTTACAGTCCCCTTGAACTTGACATCCAAATCGTCCTGCTTACCAAGGCTAATCTGAGTGTTTTTGTTTCCTTTTTTTTTTCTATTTTTTATTATTGTTCCGCCTTTAACTGCAGTAGTGATATCGGTGCTCTTTTACCTATCGGCAATGATGTTATCTCGTATATCGTTGTCGTTAGATTTATGGTTTTTCTTTTGGTTTTATACATTAGATCACACGCTCATATACCCTGGGGAGGACAGAGAATAACCTTGGCTAGAGAAGTTTTCCCACCCCACTCGCACAGCAGGTAGACGTTCTACTGACTGAGTTACGGGGAGCTATTATCCCTAACCTAGAAAAGGTTGTTTCATCTATTAGGGGACTAAACAACGTCTCTTCCCTACAGTTCTTAGGGTAGCTCTATGAAATACGAATATGTGATATTAGCATTACTTCTAATACTATTGTATACTTTCCATTGTAACCATGGTTCTCCAACAAACTATTCAGTATTTTGGGGGTCTGCTTTCGATTCCCGTCGGCTATGGTCAAAATCTCATTTCGAAGGTTTCTCTGCTTCGTCTGTCTTGTTACCTACATCTCACTGCAGTATTTCAGCAAAATTCTGAATATATTGCTGCGAATCTAACATTAATATTCTTCCTAATGGTTTTCACCAAGTATGTATTCATAATATTAATTAGTTTCTGTTTGTGCTAATTTGAACTTAAATCTTCATTTAGTTGGTAGTGTGGATACAGAGTATTTATGAGATTCCGGCTTTTTGTCACTATTTAAGTTCTGTAATTACTTGGAATGTTTACCCTCGGCTAATTAACTGACTTTGGGAATCTAATTCTGTATTCAAAGAAAAGCGTTTGTCAATTTCCAATTTACCACTTTAAGATTTTTATTAATTAATTTCCTTATAATCCTATATGTATCTAAAAGAGATCACAACATCTTTAGAAGTTTTACTTAACTTTTTATTTAAAAATGAAATAGTTGTAATAACACACTTTTGTATAGCTCACCTTGTAGTGATTTATAGTGTCAAATAATACAGCAATTTGTTAAGTCATTAAACTGTTCAAAGTGGTAGCTAGAAACTGTGACGACTTAGGCTACAAGCAGAAATAGGAGTGCACAGAAATACATCGTTTCTGTTGGAAAATTCAGAGTATAAAAATGTATGCTCCGCGAATCTTTCACTCAGTCCTGGTGAGTTATCTCAGCAATATATTTGCATTTTAATGCCTATGTAACACCCTCATTTATATAATGACAGGAACTTAGCCTGCCCATGTGTAAGGAGCGTGACTTTAAGCACGCATAAATACGGGTCTTATCCGTTAATGCTGTGTTTAACATTCTTATCCGTGTTGTCACAGAGAGTCTCTGTGTGCAGGAAAACGACCCATCACCCGATTAACTCTGCCGTTAACGTTACTGGGAAAAGTTCTCTAAAACACTAGAGGGCGACATGGACGAACTTGATTACCCTTGTTATTGATTGTTGTTTTAAGTCTTGGGGAGAACATATTCACTTCCTTTACTACGCCTCAAGTATTACCTGCTAAAAATCCCCTAAAAGTGATATAATAACATTTTCTCCGAAAGTTTCTGACATGAAAAGACCAACATATAAAGAGCACAATAGCATTCACAGTCAAGGTGAACATTCTGCGGTTTGTTTTTATTGCTTATTCTTACCAGATATAGAACATACATTGCCTCCTTTTTGTTATGAAATTCTAGCATCAGAATAGCCTCCGAGACCAAACCTTGGTGTGGACGGAGCGGGAGAAGGAGGATATTTGTTCCTTTTCGGTTCAAAAAAAATTAAATAAAACTCGAAGCTGTAATGTCAAGAAGTAAGGCTATTCTAATTATCTGTGTCGTAACTGCTACATAATAAAAGCATAAAATATTGGTAAGCATTTTCATACAACTATTAGGTATTAACACACAACTTAGCAAAATTCAAGATTATCTCTATGATTTAATGCCGCTGGGAAAGCACTGATTTCGAACCTCAGTCAGGAGAATTTTTTGGCCAAGAAGAACATTTCCAGTAATCTCCCTTATTGGTAAAGGACGAAATATTGGCTAAATCTCAACTTATATCTCGGGCTCAATTTAATCCTTATTTATCCTTCATTCCCTGATGTATCATAAGAGACTTCTATAACTATACTCTATAAACGGCCATAAGAAGAAGAAAAGCAGGTAGCGTTTCTTTCAATCCCACTACTCTTGGTTTAGTATGAGACTTCAGTTACATTGGAACTCCTTGTAAGTTTTCATACTATAATTTTTTAACTTCCCTGTTGGGTTTATATACAACATATTTAAATTTGCTGAAATGTACATGGATTCATTCCGGTTCATCTAGTCATACTTGCAGAAGTAAACTGTTTTCTTCTTTACGGAATGTCCAATTAAAATCAACAAGCAAATCCACAGAACTATTTTAAAAATGGAACAGGAAATGGTTGTTTTAAGTGTAAGGCCCAGTCCGTTAAATTACTACAGCAGGTAGAAGGACATATTTTCTTCATTAGTATGAGATAAAAAACATTTACTTAACTTAAAATTATGACTCAGAATATATTGCAAGTAAATTGACATATTTCTCCCAATCTTTTGATAATCTTATATATGTCAATGCAGCAACCAATTCTGGCTGAAAATGCAAGTGTTCTGTCTCCGATAGGTGTTCCGAGCAGGCTTGCTCTTTACCAGCATTGACAATTCGGATTAAATCATTATTTTTTTAGAAAAATAACAGACTTGTTTTTCTGAGAATAGCTCAATAGGAGGTTATTGCATTACTGAAACAACCTTAATTACACTCGCCTAAAACATTAAGCTAAGATTAAGATTATTTTGAATCCTGGAGTTACGAAAACTCATTTATTTAAACAAATAGAGCATACTACATGTAAATTTGTCTTAGTTACCGACTTAACCTGCCGTTGCATTAAATCCGCGTTGCATTATTTATCCTTAGAGAATATCTTGGATCGATGTTAGTAAACCAAATAAGCCCCATAATAACATGTCTAAATATTTTAGCATTGCTGTACTAAAATACCTGTGGTGAACTTTAGAGATACTTTATAATACATTACTGCTAGTTTGTTATTATTTCTAACAGGACTGACTGCTGTATCTGATTCTTCTGATTGATGTTGTGTTTGTAGTTATAGAGAAACTATGATGGCTTTACATACAAGCAAATGATAGGGTACCACCATCGTTTACTTCTTAATAACTTCTACTAAATATTCCTGCAAGAGCTTACTTTTTATCTACTTCATACAGAGATAGTTTCATTGCACATTTCTTTGTGGCACAAGGAAAACAGAAGCTAAAGTCAAATTTTAAAAGCGGGCTATATATCTGATCTAGGAATTTAATACTGTTTCCATGAAATCACAATAAACAAATGAATAGCGGCAGAAATTTAAAAACTCAAGATTTTTAAAAATTCAAAGCAGTAACAACGTATATGTCTAAAATCGTTAGGTAATGAGACAAACAGATAACAATAGATAAGTGTATGCTTGAAAGGGATCTACAATTTTTTTATGCATAGTGAGATTTTTTCAATATTCTGTGGTTTAAAATTTATAGAACATTATAAAAATTATTTTCAAATTAAAAAGTCTTCACTACTGCCTATTCTCAGAAATTTCAAGATGTTTTTGTTTGCCATAAAAATGACGATTAAATCAAGCAACCTTTTGATTTAATCGTCCTGGAGCCTTTTATGGGGAAACGTTGAGAAATGACATATTTCATACCATCTAACCAATTTACCCGAAATTAGTCCAATGAATTTAAAATTTCTATAACTTGATATCGTTAAATATATACTGTTTTGATCAGGATCATTTGAGATATTATGAGAAAATAAAAATCTTCCATGTTAAGGGTAGTTTAGGACCTGGAAGTTTCTTGGAAATCTTCGTGGCGTATCTTAGTTAGTTTGGTATTTAACGGACATTTTGTTTTTGAGAAATGCAATTCACACACATACAAACGATATACACACATAAACCCACACACAGACAAGATTTCTAAAAAAAATGGGATGCTGAAAACAGTATTTCTGCTAAAATCTCGAAATAAAATTTTTGGGTGGACAGCAATACTTCCTCTATCTTTTGGGTGGGTGGCAGAGAAACTAATAAGAGCCGTTTATGTCAGTGGTGAAGTGCACATGTCCGCGCTTTTTAAGCATTACCTGTCTATCTTCCCTCTTCCAGAATGCTAGCCACTTGTTGGCTAGTTGGTTTTGCATTCTCAAGTTTTACTGCCAATGAAATATCTATGTTCTTCAGCGATAATTAATAACTGTTCTTTTACACTAGCCGTGTGCAGGCGAAGGTTGGAAAGGTAGAATTGGACTGAAACGTTCATTGCCATAGCCAAGATATGAACAATGGATCTTCCGATTTCCGTTCTCGAACCGTGACAACATGATACGACATAATATTCCCCAACTACTCGTAATTTTTTCGGTAATTTACAAGGGTTTTC
Source organism: Deroplatys truncata (assembly GCA_030765065.1). NCBI lineage: Eukaryota > Metazoa > Arthropoda > Insecta > Mantodea > Mantidae > Deroplatys > Deroplatys truncata. The sequence goes on along the minus strand of CM060977.1, from coordinate 180,313,037 downwards.
AAATACATTTTATAACATACCCCAGCGACGACTGGTGAACTATGGAGCCCAAACTTACAGTACCTTACAAGACTGTTACTTTGGGCTACTTCCAGTCGTTAATACCCCGAGATAGGATAAGCGATAGCTTACATGCCTTCAGTGCAATGGCCTTCAGTCCAAGTGGTTTAGCCCAGCGTAAACGTCCAAGGTGGCACACCGTAGAGAATTTAACTCTTGATTTCTCCTTTCACCTAACCCTTTTTGTCTAAGTTTAGTCTATTGCCATTGTCCTTAGCATTATATTGTTGGCTGTAGTTTTAACTCCTTAGCGGTGTCTTTCTTCAATAGTTGGCGGTCCTTGGCTAGAGTGGTCCATTTTCTTCCAGCTCTTCGTATGGGATCGTCTGACCATCCTTTGTGTGATCGTCCTCTGCTTCTTTTACTGAGCCTTAGTCCCACAGTGTGGTCGCGTCGACCTATCCTTATAAGATAGTCTTCCCATTTCCACTTAAGTTGCCGAGCGCGTACTTCTGCATCCTATTCACTCTCCCGAATTCGATGTTTCGTTTTCTGTTTTGTAGCAATCTGTTCAGCACCTTCCCTTCCATCTTTTTGACACACTTGTAGGGCTTTTGTTTGGCGTTTGGTGAAGCACCACATCTAGTAGCCATATATGAGCACGATATTACGCACGATTCCATGACTTTTATTTTCAGTTTCAAGTTTATTTTTTTTTTTTGTTTTTTTTTTTTTTTGTTTTTTAGTAGGGTAGCCTTCAATAAGCATTAGAACTGACTCCAGGCTGCGTTGATTCTTCGTCTCTGCCTCGCCGTTTGCCCTCATAGAATTAATTTGTCCCAAGTAACTGTTGTCCTCCACATATTCCATAGCTGTTCCTTTCAATACTATTTCTCATTTTCAGCATTTGTCATTACTTTCGTCTTTGTTGGGTTCATCCTACTTCTTGGCTGATGATGCTTAGTTCTTTGAGCATGGTCTCTACCTCATTTGCTGACATTGCAAAAAGAGTTATATAGTTTTCGAAGCGCAAGTTAGGCATTCTCCTTCAATTTATGTCAAGGTCTTTGCATAATTTTAATGCGCGGAATGCAATTTCCAGCAGAAATGTGAAAAGCTTAGGTGAAATATGATCTCCTTGCTTCGTGCGTCTCTCCAGTTTGTATGTGTCTCGTTCGGTCTCCGTTTTGACATTTGTGTAGCCATTGGTGTAAAGTTTACCTATCATTCTGACTATATGATTTTTATTTCCATTGCTTGTAAGGATTTCATTACTTTCTTTTGGTCGACGGAGTCGAAGGCCTTGCTGAGTGTACGAAGGCTATATACAAATTCTGGTTGTATTCGGCTGTCTTTTCTATTACCTGTGTAACTGTTTGTAGAAGGTAGATTGCACTGTATCCTGCTTATTCTTCCCGTTACTTTTCATTTAAGTTCATGATTAGCATGTTGTGATTATTTTTAACAACACCTTATCAAAATTTGATATCAGGCTTATCGGCCCAAAGTTATCACCTTTTGTATGTACTAATATGATAGTGCACGCTTGTCGCCGGATAGAGTCTCTTCTGTCTGTAATAATTTGTTGAATATCAAAGCTAATTTTGGTAGTGCTTCCGCCCTCCCATTTAGTCCTTAATTCATTATATTTTGTTCTTCAGTTGTTTTACTGTTTGTTAGTTGGTTTAGTGTACGTTCCACTTCTCTTGGCAGCATGGATGAGACCACTTCCTCTTCTACATTTAGGACTGGTAGATGTAACAGTTGAGTTTTAATTTTGGTCGCTCTTTAACTGCTGTGGTCCTTAGCGTTCTATTCTATATTGGGCGTCAGACGGAGGAAATGTTTTCTCACAGACCTCTTTATCAGGCTTGAGGTTGTTTTACGTAACTCTATGACACGGGACCACCGGCTTTATTTCTCTTCCAAAGGAAGATTTTTACGCCCAAAGCAATCCACTGCTTCACTTAAAGATAGTGCGTTTGAGTATGTTTCCTTGTAGAAGGTTGCTGCATCTTTGTTTGTTATTTCACTTCTGGTGTTCATATGTTTGCCGTCTATGTTCTTATCTTCACTGATCCAGGGTATCCCCTTGTTTGTTTCTTTTCTTATTTTTTTCACGTATTCTGAACTCTCTAGCATTTCTTTTGCAGCTGCTGCTGCTGATGATGATGCTGTATGCTTGGTTAATTTTTGTATATTGTAACAATCGTCCACTACCTTCCAGGGAACTGATGCACTTTGTTCACCTAATCCCTCATATCTGAGCTTTGGAGTAACCAAAATTTGGTTGTGGCGAAGCCATAGAAGGCCCAACAAGTCGCGACGTCACAACCTTAGAAAAGAAAAGCAGTATTGATGTCTAGGGGAATGCACCACTTTACTACGCAACAGTACCTGCAACTTGGAGCAGAATATTTCACGGACCAATGTTCCCGGAGGGTGCTGTGTGCGGTACTTTCACGCATGAAACTATCCTTTAGGAAGCTTTTGTCAACTAGTAGAGTGGCGGTGAAGAGGCTACTGATGGGAATTACGATGCTAATAATTACTTGAACTGCTATAAAGTCTTATTTAAAAGTTCTGTCTGGCAACCACACAGTTTTTAGTTAATTAAAGGTCTAGATATATTAATGCTCAGCACTTTGAAAGTTCAAATAAGCTGAAATATTCAACATCGTAGATTTGAACACGGATCTCCATTTTCGTGCGATTGCTCTAACCACTGAGCTACCATGGCAACATACCGGTGTTAATTAGTCTGTGATGAGCCTTTCTAAACTCCTGTGATTTTTACCTTTTACTTACATTCTTACTTTCCTTATCCAATTGTGGTTCGGAATGCATCTGTCATGATATCTGCTCTTATTTGTGCGCTATATCATTATACAGCACTAACGTTTATTAAATAAATGCGATTGTAGTAATTCAAGGGCTGCTGAATTTTGTGACATACCTCGAAACACTAAATCCCGTTGGGGGAATTATAATCAAGAAATAGGCTATTATTACATGCATTTGTCAATTTCAATAACTACTTTGGTCAATACGCATTTAGATACAACAGCAATAATAGTAATAAGAAATGTTCTTTTTCATATGATATACAGCATATTAAAATATATAGGTTGTTATTTTCCTTATTATAATTATTATCATCATCATAGCACAAAGCCTCTGTATGTGACCCAGATAGTTAAAAAGGGCCATTAAATAAATTGACTAGTATCGTGTTAGAAAGGTGACGCATGAAGAACGGCGTGTTACATATTTCAGTACCAATGTAAATCAAAGTTCCTATATGGGTCACAGTTTTGAACCCAAATGTGAACCCATTCGTAGTGAATCTCCTCTGAAAACAGCGTTTTCTTTTTCAAGGGTGGTGTTAGGAATTAGTCATTACCTATTGTTTCTATTTTGTGTAGAAATTTTTATTATGTAATTGTGTATTAAAATTTAAATTCGCACTGTATTGTCTACAAGACAGGATATTTACCTGAGGATATTAGTGGTAGAAATGGACTTTATGTTGCGCCACTAAAGGAATAATATTCTTACAATTCTTCTATGAAACACGTGGGATTGAGGCTTGGATTTATTTGTGCTGCACAAATATTAGTTCGAAGTGTGTCAACACATCGGTATGTTTTACTATCCAAATAATTCTTCATGCACTCGTTAAAGGAAAGCTGTGAATCGGACAGGGGTACATATGACTCTAGGCTTTATGACGCTGTTTATTGACAATATTTGGTCATCCCTTCATAAGCGTATTACATTAGAGTGTATAACTAACTTCAACTGAATATCTACTGGGATTAGGCTTATTACAAAATATGTGAATAACCTTAACACCAGAAAACAAGAAAACACCGAGTACACCGGCGTGTTGTAACCAACCGTCAAGATGGTCATATCAGATTATCCGAGAAACTTGATCATGGAAACTGTATCTGTTTGGTAATCCAGTGGTCAGACGCGGTTTACAACAACAATGGAAAATCAAATAGGACCAAGTTTGTTTAATGATGGTGGGTATTTACTTGGTTAGAAAAGTCTTAGAGGAAAGCTTTAATTAATTTTCCGTAATTAATTTTTCTGATTGTAAGTGGACAAATTTAGTATATCAAGTAGCCTATACATAATCTATAGTATTTAGTCAATGGGAGATACAGTAGGACTAATGTTACTGCTTATGATAAAATAAGCCCAGTAAAAGCATCGACGCCATTATGAATATGGAGGACGATCTCTTGTTGCAGGTACAAAGAACCATTTAGCCTCACTATATTTGCCAAAACGATGACCGGATAAAATATTCACCTCAGGTGACCGCTAAATTTGCGCTCTAGGTTCTGCACCGCATGCAAATTGAGTTCCAACGTAATGCTCCTTAAATACGGCGATACTCCGGAGAAATACAGAAACAGGAGAAGGCTTTCTTTTCTCTTCACGCACTTCCGTCTCCTGGGTTCCTTGGGAAAGTGCGGATATGCGCTGAAGCCGAAAATAGGCAAAGCGAATACAAAAATAAATAAATAAATAGATTCGACATTACAATGCATGGAAGCTAGATTGGAATTACCGCACAATAAATGGCTTTAGAATTGTATTCCCAAAACGGAGGGCCCATTTGAAATAATGTTGTGGTTGTCTTTAGAAGACAGCGAATTAAGAAAAGGTGTACGCCATGCTTTTAAGTTACCTTTTATTGGAATTAGTATGAAACAATGTCCATTCCCTCAATGCTTAAATATCACACTGTATCTCTCATACTCCTGTATTGCGCATGCTTCTTGGAAAGGAACTGTGTTAGTGCGCGCGCACGCGTGTGTATTAAAGTGGTTTAGCCTACACTCACATACGCTTTAATACATCATAAAGGTTAGCCCAAAACGTAAATTCTATGACTGCTTCATTCACATATCAGGGACTTCGTATCGATCCAATCTGGAATGAAATCCAATCAATGGCTATTTAACGTTGTAATTTTGGCAAAGTAATCTTTTCGCTGTGGATTATAAATTTTCTGTAAGTTCTTCAACTTATGCCTAAATGTTTGTGACCAACAAGGAAATGACAATGAAAGAAAAACTTATCCTATACCGCTTCTTCATTTTTAAGAAGCTAGATAGTAGGAACGTTAAAAGGAGAAAGAGTTGGCATATTTTGTCAGGATAGCAAAGGAATGGCTGAGGCGTAGGAAAAGGAGGATTATTGTTTAAATAGGACATTTGATTGGAAATTCAAAGGATAGGAATGGTTTTGTCCTGCATTAGACCTCCGTTATTCAGTCTGGAGATGGAAAGCTGCCTATCAATGTGAGTTAGCGGATGAGGCGATTAGGTGTGGGCTGCAACCATAAGCCCTGACTACAGTCTAGAAGTTAGATGGAGCTAATGATAGGAAGAAGAAAAACATGAGAGTTGTGTATTCCAGTTAGTGGAAGCTTCGTTGTGTCTGGTTATCCGATTTTTGGACCGGCATTTCTCATTTTCACTTGGAACTTCAGGTGGCGATCGTTGAAAGCTGTGGTTTGTTCGTGTAGCTGATGTGATTGTGGAATGGTGATTGTCGTGAAGTCGCCTCCAGAGTCTGCACATATGTCGCAAGCCTACCTGAGTGTCTATTGTTGCATGTTGGTGGCGGTCTCTTCCAGTGTGGCTAGGAAAGCGGCAGTATTCAGAGGCCCCCACGCTGATTAAGGCGTCAGCGATGATGACTGGTGATGATAGATGAATCTCTGGCAGTTGTTTTGTGGGTTGCATGCTCCTCGGGTAAAGAAGGAACTGGGGTTGCAGCAGAGTTGACGGCGGAGGTCGTTCCTATGCACTCGACGGTGAGTACGTTGGCGTCATAGTAGTGGCACTTCGGTGGCGAAGAGCCGACTGCTGTGTGGCCAAAGGCACTGAATCGGCAGCTACCAGTTCAGGTGTAACTCCCGCTCGCAACCAGGCCAGGAGACACGCGGTATGACTGTGGCCCAAGGTGACTCATCTCGATCCACTCAGCTATTGCTTGTCAGCGTGCTACCAATATGTTAATTACCTCGATTCTCACACTATTGCAATGTCAGTCAAATGAACGCTAGAATCAAGAATTAGAAAATGCGATTCACTTAATGTCATAACTCCTAAGACGAGGTGAAAGGCACTAACGGAAGAAAAGCTCCACAAATTTGGTACGATATTCGAAAACGTGTTTCACAGAAAGTAGGTGTTTCATAATCTTCAGTTCATATAGTAACAAAACTTGTAAAACGGAAACCTTACAGTGTGACCGTTTCCATTAATGACTATGAATAACCAGTCAGTTTCTCTAATTAGATTACACAAAATATTGCTGGCGACACTTTTGGTTCACATTTATTCATTTTCTCACATGAGGCATAATTTCATTTAAATGTCCATCTTCATACAGCATTAAGTACTGGAGCACCGAAAATTCGTGCCTAATTTACGAAGTTCCTCTACATGTTCTGTAATTGTTGTGCTGTACGGCAAAACTGATCAGATGGGCCATATGTTCCAATTATATTATAAATTCCAAAAGGAACTGCTCAACACTATTCCTTCAAATGCTCTAAGTGAGAAAGAGAGAGTATGGAAGTTTCCATCATTATTGCCACAGCGCATAGTGGAGTTGATTAATTGGACGGCGTATTGACAGTTTATGGCCCCGTGTTTCTCGGACCTCAAGTGTTCAATTTTTATTTGTGGGGTAATCGTAAAAATAGAATATAGTAATAATCCTCACACACATAGATGAACTTTCAAAGGAAATATAGGAACAGAAATTAGAAAAATTACGCAAGAAGAACTTATGCGAGTGAATGGAAATTTCAACAGAGGGTGTCAAGAATGCTTAAATGCAGATGGTCACTGCTTTAAACACAGCATATAACAAGGTTTTGTTAAATTGATAAAATATAGTTATAATTACTTTCATACCTATTTCTCAAACATAAATATTTGGAATAAAATATGTAGTGACGGGGTAGCAAGTATAGCTACCCTGAACAGCCACTGTCATATCCCACGTCCACAGACTGCGAGTGGAACGCACTGAGATAACTGTTCTACGTATTTCAAGCTATACAGTAACTGTCTTGGGTATAACACATGTAGCGCAGCAGTATCTCAGAGGCGTCGTTGCAGGTTAGAACCCTCGGTAAAATTCCCCAGAATCCAGCAGAAATGAAACAGAACTAAACTATGAGCAGTTTTTCTATATTTTTGAAAATGTTTAATTTCTTTGTTTCATCTTACTTTCTTACCACGTACATATTAGGTAAAGAAAGTATGCCATTCCACTCAAAAATTTGATACCTAAGTTTTAACGGTAGTACAAGTTTTGAGGCTTCCTAAATAAAAAAATATTTTTATGAGAGGTCCGTGTGTGTGCTCGTGTGCGTGTGTGAAGAACGAAAAGTCGGATAAATACCTAACTTGGTCATTAGGTTCAATAACTTTAAAAAATGTGACACAAGGATTTCCATGAAAATCACCCACCCCAAACTATTCTTTACACAGAGCATTTTTTGAAATACTTTTCTAACAAAAAAAACGGTTTTGATTAAAATACCATATAATAAATATATTTACATCACAAATAAAATGAATAACTCGAATTTTCTGGGAATAGCTTGCGAAGTCCTCTATTAGGAATGTATTTTGTACAACCTTCTATAACTGGTAAACGTTAATGATAGACAAAAGCATACTTCACACAAAAATGTAGATCTCTTTAAAACACACAATTTATTCCACACAAGTTTCTTGTGGTATCAGCCAGTTCCGAGATATCCGTTATGAATGGTCCGATCTGTTGAATACTTTGTCATGCTTTTCAAGTCCCGTCGATTTTCAGTTCTTTCTCCTATTAAATGAAAAGAGTATGGAATTAAGGCCAGTATACAGCGTCCAGTTCTTAAACCTAGGACTATCTATTCTCTTTGTACTGTGACGAAATGTATAACATAGCTATTTCTGCAGAGGATTATCTCGATTAAAATGAAGTACATAAAAGATAACTTTCGTAAGAATAATGTTTACACTCGCTAATAAACGATAGGATGGATAAAGTTATGTGAATGTAGCACATCAGACATTTTCAGTATTTTCGCTCACAGTTCTGCACAGAGCACACTGAAGGTTTGATCACAGCAGGCAGTAACTGGAACTGCATGGAGCAAGTTTGCGACTGAACTTCTAGGTGCTAAAATATGGAGTTTTAAAAGCCTTGCAATCTATGCTAACTGAGTTTGCATTTGTGGTCCATATTATGCGAAATCAAGCGAGAAAACCTTATCATTTATGGGATTAATTACTCTTCCACACAAGCCGTGTGTTGGACAGGGTTGGAAAGATATAATCAGACGACTGAAAAATTCAATGCTATAGCCGGGATTTGAACCACGGAACCCTCAGTTTCCGTCCGGTTGCTCTAACCACTGAGCTACCATGGCAACATGCCGGCACGCCATTAAATTTTCCAACTGATTTGCATTTTTCCCGGTAAACCACAAGGAGATCTCAAATTGTATTGAGTTGACATACCCAAATGGCACCGGGGCTTCATAGTTTGAACCACTATTAGGTGAATGAAAGTATTTACAAAAAAATTTACACACTAATAAACATAAGATACAAATGCTTGTAATGATCACAAATCAGACAAAATACACCATATTTAGGTTAATCATTTCACATAAAATGTAATGCAATTTTTTTATGCATGTGTACTTGTGACATACAAAGAAACTGAATAACCTTGCTCATTCGTATCCTTTTTCATTTCTTTACTATAACAAAATTCATACTAATCGCACACGCACTAGGGATCCCCACAAGCATACCCATACAATCCCAATTTACTACAAAATAATTTAATTATACTTCATGAATGAGCTATTTCAGAATTCTACCAAACATCAAACATTCCTACAATACTATACATAATGCAAGAGGTATAATCTATGTAATAAGTAACTGATCATAACTTTTAATCTACTAAGCGCACATTATGTATCAATCTTTTACTAAATTTAAAAACTGTAACACACACATCAAAATATTCAAAAGAAATAACTGATGGTGGCATTATCCCGGTAACTAATCCATGTAACATATTATGTGGTTGGATATATTTTTCTTGTTTAATAACTCGGTATGTTGCACAAAAGCAAATGCCTCAACACAACAAGTCCCAAGGAAAACTATTGCTGTTCAATGTATTGATAAAGGGAATTAATGTATATAATATTTTAAGTTCTACTTAGGGTCGTTTTAACCTTCCTAGGTTTTATCACGATCTTTCATGTACAGTTGTTTACATTATTGGATTACAGTATAATACTTACACATTATGTATACATACAGGTTACAATTTGGTTAAATGTATTGATGTATATTAATTCATTTAAGAAAAACACTTACTTTATGCATGAAGGTTGCATCATTGAGTGCTGCAGAAATATTCCTGGGCATACCAACCTGACTACGTTGATTTTCAAATTTTGGACATGTTAGTATAATATGTACTACTGTTAATGTTGTTTTACATGTTTCACAAATTGGTGGAGAGCTTCTACTTAACAAATAAGAGTGTGTCAGTTTGGTATCCCAATTCGTAGTCGGGGTACTACAATTTGATTTCGCCGCTGTAGCTGTCTTATTCGATATTCTTGAGTTAAAGTTCCACGTACATCATGAAGTTTACTGTAGAATTGTTCATCCAGCTGGTCAGCTATTCTTTGTGTATTTTCTTCTTAAAGTCTGTGACTGCATCTTGGAAAGATGTTTAGATATCAGTATTTTCTGTTGGTAGTCTGTAGCTTGTTTATAGTCAGTGAACATTGACTCAAGGATTTGGCAGAATATAAATATAAACCGTAGCTGTGCACTTACTCAAATTTAACAGAATAAAAAGAATATCGTAAAAACATACCTAAACCAGCGTGTGCAGGACAGCCCGCTCACCGAGAAAGACATACAACATACCTTCGTACGACAGGAGAACAAATCAAAAGTGTATGTAAACAATAGTCTTGTGTATAAGAAGGTACGTGGTACCAACACTACCAAGCAGGCGTCAAAACAGCATCTGACTACATCAAAACTTTATCACTAAGGCTACTTCTCCAGATGAACCATTTCTTTTGTACTAAGACTCACATGAAACAAATTCAAACAGTATTCATTAATACCTTAAAGTAAGTAAACTGCTGCAAAAAATTAAAAATATTACAGTAAAGGAACAACAATTAAAAAACCAATTCACTAATCAGCCACTCAACATGATCAACTACTCATAACAAAAAACTTTCAGATGTACCAATTTGTATGTAGATACTAAACAGTCGCACATAATTTTCAATTAATTAATATGCTTTCAAGATTTATGAATAATACGCTACGTTGCAAATTGACACCTTAAAGACCACATGAATCTGTTGGATCATAACAAGGATAGATACGAGACACATATACAGGGTGAATCGCATAAAACTTGCATGGCAAATATTTCGGAAAGGGAAAGTGCTATTGATGTGCAGTTTTCACAGCATTGATTTGTAGTCAGAGGATCGTACATTTAGCCTATAAACAGATTTTAATAATACTGAGAAAGTGCATTTGTTGAGCAAACCAACTACACCAGACGAAATGAAACGACCTATTACTGCTGCCTGCTCTGAAATTTCCGCTGAAATGCTAGAACGTGTGCAGCAGTCTTTCCATAGTAGACTGGAAGCGTGTATTGAAGCTGCCGGTGGTCATTATGAACACAACCTTTGAGAGCTATGTTCTCTTTACTTGTAAGAATCCACAAAAGTATTGTAATTCCATTTTGTTTTTCTTTAGTTTGTGCTACCACAGGTTGTACAAGTGCCGGTGCATAAAAGCTTCAAAATAAGATTTCTCCTAAACCACTTGCACTAGAATCCTGCAACAAATGTCACCCACATTCTAATTTACCCTATCTTTATTCTGCTAATGTAACCGGGCATGGTTGCATTTAAAAATGGTATGTTTGCACAAGAAATACACTTTCTCAGTATTATTTAAATCCGTTTATAGGCTAAATGTACGAGCTCCTGACTACCAATCAATGCTGTGAAAATTGCACATCAATTGCACTTTCCATTTCCGAAATATTTACGGTGCAAGTTTTACGTGATTCATCCGGTATAGATTGCTATTTAGTCTTGGTGCATTTTGACGAAGAACCACATATGTCACAGGGGTAATCTCTGGACAATTTTAAAGGGACAAAGATACCTATGAAGAAGATTAGGACATTTGCATTTCTTTGGAATAGGGATGAAGATTTTTAATAATTGATCCACGATCATGCCTAGTTTTTTTTCTGCCTGCTGCTGATTGATGTTGTGAATAATAAACTCATGAGCCTTCGTAATGTCTTTGAATATCAAATCATTGGAGATGGCTTACAATAAAATTCTTATTGATTAAAGAATTTGTTGTCTTCCATAAATCAAAAATAAAGGGGAATATCTAGCAGTTTTCTGAATAGAAGAATTATATGAGAAAACGGTGTTACATTTTTTCTGATTACCACCTACAAAATGGCTCAGAATATTCAACAGGGCTTTGGTTAAATTCCTTCATAAGTCCATTAGAGGCAGGATGGTAAGAACCTGTAAAATGGGGTGACAGTGACAAAGACTTCAATAATTCCTGGGTTACTACGCTTAAGACAGATCCGCTATCAGACAAGAGAGCTGCAGGAACGCCGTGGAGACAATTGATCCTATGCAACATAAACTTAGCTACATGAGGTATACAGCTGGCAATGAGGACGACTCGACCCAACAGGTTGCATACGGGGCGTTCCATGTGAAACTGAACGGCAAGAACCTCGCAGTTTTTGCTTGCCTTGTAATTTATCCTATTAATAAGGGGTACTAAAGAAGGTATATTTATCAAAAATTACATGTAAAACCCAACGGTTGTCATATTGTTGAACGCTAAATTTATTGCATTAATTCATTTGGTTCCATTTTAAGTGTGCATAGATTTCAGAATATTGTGCCAAATCTCTGATAAAATGCTGACATTTGTCTCTAGATAATAGTCAGCATTTCATTACGGCACATACGAATTATTTTTTATAATATTCACAAAAATGTATGCAGTTTTTACTTATTTTAAGCGTCTCTGTATTTTTATAAAACTAAAATATTGCTTTGAGAACAATTGATAGTGTCATTAAGAGAAAACAACAATGCTGGTAAAGTGATTATGTTAGGGTGTTCATAGTTATAACACAAAAAGTGAATAAATGCAGCGATTTACGTGGTTATTGCACGACGATAACCAAGCGCTCTGCAGAAGGACAACACATTTGATGCAAGAAACGCACTTGATTCAGCAACCTGGCACAATACAAACCAGCAGTTCCTCCTTATTTACGTTTGCTTCAGTCCTTCCGTGTGCTAACACGGTTTGTGAGTTAAGCGCAGGCGATTATTAATTATATTTCATTTGGTGTTGCTTCTTGTGAGTCCTTCGTCAAGGTAAGAAGCTCATATCAAGTTAAGGTATATCCTAAGATAGCAATGCAATATGCATATACCGATTTGTGAGCGTTCCCATCATTTAACCTTTGGCACAGCAGCCACCTTTATTTTCAGTTCAAAACAAACATGGGAGAGCGACCACGAGCGCGTAAACTAATGTACTTCTTTAATTATTTTATACGAAAACTTATCAGTATCTATTACAGTAAAATATATGCTTCATTTTGTTTAAATTACGGAATGTTATCATATATAATAAACTTACTTTTCTTAATCCGAAACCAACTACACTTGAAAAAGTCTAAATTTCCTCACTTAAAAAAATAAGAAACCCAGTCTTGCTTATCAATATGACATTAACGTTCTGTGAATCAAATTCAGCTGGATTTAAATAATTAGGTTTAAAGGTTACAGAGTTATAACAGCTGGAAGCTAGGAATTGTAGGAAGATACTATAAATTTGAACAATTTCAGTTGTATAATTATGATGTTCTGAATTTTAAGGGATTTTATTAGGCATTTATCGGGCTTATCTCCAAATACAAGGAGCTACATTTCGTTTTAAAAAAATGCAACGTCGGATTTTCAACTATTTCGGACGATTTGAAACGGATAGCCCATGCTCAATCGCGACTGTTGTACGTATGTTTCCTGAATTAGATCAAGGAAGGGGGCCAAGGAGATCGATCCCGCAGCATTCGCCAATGGCTCTAACAGGAAGAGGATGTAACATACCTGTAGGTTTTTTAGTTTTGGACCTTTACGTCACTGGCAGCTGGAATAAGTTTTAACAAAGTGCTCAACATCTTTTTTCATACCAACCCAGTAATACCGGGAATGGATTTTACTAAATGTCTTGGAAAAACCACGATGAACCAGAAAGAGGGTAATCATGGCAGGAGTCGCCCTCCGTGGTCTAGTGATACCATGCCAGTCTGTAGTTCTCAAGGTTGCGGGAAACCTGGCGGAGGGTGACGGATTTTTTCGGGTGTAAAAATCTTTAGCATGGTTTCCATCGGAAGGGAAGTAAAGTCGGGTGGTCCCGTGTCGTAGATTGTCAGAAAAGAACCTCAATCCTCATAAAGAGGCCTCTGAGCAAATCTCCTGTCTTTAACGCCCAAAATAGAATGAGACGCTAAAAACCATTGGAGTGAAAGAGCGTCCATAAATAAATATAAAAATCATGGCAAGAGGATAAAATTTCATGTTTTAATGCTTCTAAAATAATCACTAGATGAATAGCCTTTAGAAGCTGAGGCGAAGCCGTGATGCTATAAAAGCATAAATGATGGGTATCAATGACGGATCAGCTTTCTGCTTATCAGAAACTTCCACGGGTAATAATAAACATGTAAATACCTCATCAAGTTGCTGAACCTGGTGTTCTTGGGATTGGAAAACTGGAAATTCAGACAAGGTATCAGCATCGTGAGGTATCTTTCCTGACTTATAACAAATTGTGTAGTCAAACTGTTGCAATTTCAAACTTCATCTAGCTAGTCAATCAGTGACATCTTTTGAGCTGTGCAAATAACACAAAGAATGATGGTCGAAAATAATATGAAACTTGTATGCATAAACAAAAGTTCCAAAATGTGTAAGGCCAAACACAAGGGACACTAGTTTTAACTCAGGAACTCTATAACTTCTTTCACATTTTTAAATTGTCCTGGAAGCATAAACAATAGATCTTAGAATGTTATCAACTGGTTGTAAACGTATGTAGCCCATGCCTACACGACTAGTATCTGAATGCATTTAGTGTAATCACCTGGAGTGTAAAGGACCAAAACTAGTGCAGGAGACAATGAATCTTTCAACTTTTGTTGATCTGTCTCAAACCAAATCTTGAGTTTTCCTAGTCAATTGGATAAGTAGTTGTGCTGTATTGGTATAATCTTTAACAAGCTTCCTGTACACGTGAAAAGGACCCAGAACTTTCCAAATATCCCTGACATTTTTGGGTTGGAGCAACTTTTGAATGATTGTGATTTTCTCTGAATCTGGCGAAATACCATCTTTTTACACCTCAAAAACGAGGAGTTCCATTGTGTTCATGACAAGAAACTATTTTTCTTATTCAGCTTGAAGTTAAATTCCTCTAATCATTTAGAAACGGCTTCCAGATTTCTGACAGTTCTGCGAAAGGTTTTGCAGACTACAGTATCATTCAGATAAGCAAAATCCTTTTTGATTTAACATCTCCTAATAATTTATCTGTACAATAACTAAATAATCTAGGGGAATATGCAAGGCCAAAACTTAATGTCTGAAATACAAACTGTCCATGACGAATAACAAACGAACTGTATTGTTCAGAGTGTTCTTCCATAGGGACCTGAAAGTATATTGATAAAGTCAAGTAAACAAAACCAGGTTGCATTATTAAGATAGCGCAACAAATTATCAATAACGGGCAAGTGGAAGGATGACGTGACTGTAACAGAATTAAGTTTCCTACAGTCAACATAGAGCTTCATAGTCATCTTTCTTTTTGACAAGAATAGGTGAAGTCCAGAGTGATTGTGATTCTCTAATAATATCCGTATCTTGCATTTCCTTGACTTGTTGTGTGATTATCTCTTTGTTGTTTATGACGAGTTCTATATGGTTATTGATTTATCGGTTTGGGGTCAGAAACTTGAACATCAAATTTAGCAACATTGTGGTACCATAAAGCTTGCACGGAAGTTGCAAAGGTATGAATATACTTAAGTAGCAAGTGATGAATATGTTCTTTTGCACATCACAGAGATTATTATTGCATTAAAATAAAACTGTTGAACCTTCAGTGGTGTAACGTCCTGAGGTGAAATAGAATTTCTTTGTACAAAGGTGTCTGTACCTGTGTCAAAACTGTTTCAGTGAACAAAGTCTTAGATTCCGCTGAAGTATTGTGCATTGGCATAAAATAATGATTACCAGGTTGAGTAACCACTGAAGGAATTGAAATTTGTTTTTTCCGTATGATACTTGAGGAGGGTTCGAAAATAACAACATGACTAACTACACTGAGACAATTTAAAAGCAACATTATAAACCAAAATAGTTGCATCTCTCACATCATTTTTTATAAAACCCTTATTTGCTGCTTGAGATACATCATTATCTGGTAATGGGTGTAAAACCGTGTCTGTCATTGGCGACATATTATTAGACACAATTAATGTGCTACAAATTGATCATCAGAGGCATGAATTGCAATAAGATCTCAATCTATCACCGCTATGTTTGCTCAAAAAACTATTTCCTAGTATAATGCATGAACCAAGTTTTTCACAAACAAAACATTTTCTTGGAAATTAAAATCATTAATACAAAAATTCATCAACGTGGGCTATGGTGTATCCAGTAATTATTTCCTGCAGTACGAAGCGAAATCTCAACAGATCGTAATTTAGTTATATCTTTCATAGGATTAGCATTTAAGGTGTTAACTGCACTACCTCTGTCCAGCAACATTTGAATACTAGTATTATTAATCACAACCTTATTCACGATCTGAAATACATGGGCTAGAGGGAGAGAAGTACTTGAAACATTAGTGGCTGATAACTTCTGAGGCTCTTCTGGTATTATGTCGGATAATTGGAGGCCTAGCACTAGTTGATTTTTTGACTGGTGAGATGTTTGCTGTTGCCAACAATATCCGGGCTTGTTACATCTGTAATCAAAGAAAATCAGCCTGCTGCTGGTCCCTCGAGTATGAGCGAGGTGGGTTTTGTATTCTTGGCATTTGTGGAGGCCCGCATTTGAATATCCTTCGTTTGTTAAGGAATCAACTTTATTTGATAACACAGTAACCGCATCCTGTGCAGGTAATAGTGTCCATACCATCACGGTTATGGTGCAGGAAGGACTTCTGATTAGATACTAGCAAGGCAGGTTTATGAAGAACATCTGAATTATCATGTAACGTGTTTGAATCAAAAGTAGGTTATGTCTATGTTGAACATAAAAAGTTTTTCGACACGTATACCTAATTGCCTATAAAACTTTATCAACGGATTCCAGGTGAAATGGTATTTGGTTTCAAGCCTTTAAACAAATTCTTAATTTTCTCTAATTGTGCATACGAGTATCTGCACTCACTGATCACTTAAAGAGGGTACACAATAGACATTACTAAGCGGGTGTTCAGCATCTAATTTCACTCTTTGTCCAAGTTTAATTTCCAAAAGTGCAATTTCAAAAGTTGCAACTGTTTTTAAGATATTCCAAATATTGGGTGTATTTCTATGACAAAAAGTCTGATACCAAGCCAAAGGAGCACCATTTAAGTAGCAAGGAAAAACTGCAATTCCTGTGCATCTGTCCGTGAATAAGCAGTCGATACTATTTAAAGATTTCTTGAAAACTCATTAAGAGATTCTGGTTGATCAGAACCAAAAAAAGGTGATTCAATTATGGTTTTATTTTTGGTCATGGGTTAAATAGTGCTCATGGTGTTATTTACTGCTGTTTGAACGGAAATATCTGAATTTGTGTTTTCGGTACTAGTTGTTGCATAACTTGCAGATGTAAGATCATTACTTAGCAATGGAACATCAAAATGTTGACTTCTGCTACTTTTCCTCGGCATATTTATAACTTAAAATAACGTTTTTGCATAAACCCGATGCTACTGGGAGTACAAAATGTGAATTATCAACAATTAAGGATAATCCAGAAATTCACAGGAATAAAAATTAAGAAGCATTAAACTGCTTAGTTTCCTACGAAAAATATAAAGCCAATACAACAGCTTAACTATATTGCTGCAATAAGAATTTCCTTGGCACTGAAGAACAAAATAACTACCTTTCAGATCATCTGCCAATCCTGTCCAATATCACAAACTTTCAACTAAGTAAAGAATAAACATAAAATGACACTAAAATTTCGGCAAATAATTTTAATCCTAAAACAAGATTACCTAACAGGATTAACGAATGGCACGGAAGAACAAGAAAAATACAGGGAACACAGTATCTTCCATAGACTATGGCAATAGCATGAAAATAATAAGCACTAAAATATAAGTACACTGATGTTAAAATAAGCGCCCAAGGTGAGTTTCTGAAAGGAATTAAGCACAACTTTGATGTTTACAGACTTAAATAAAGTTATACTACTTCGTTTTGTGGATCAAGGTTTTAGAACAGAAATGATACGTGGAGGGGGAAAAAAAGTAAAGGGGATGTCTTCACCGACAGCAATTCAAGTGGTTTTAAATAATAACAGTCTTGCCTATCGCGACAACCTTCAGCTAATACATTGTAAATGTATAAATGTAAAATATTAATGCCTACCCTGTGGAAAGAAATTCAAAATGTTTAAAACTCAAAAGTTTAGCTTTAGTAATACTAATAATATTGGCGAACTTCACATTATCAATACTTGCATCACACAGATATTGCGTCTGTGAACTTAGCATTCTTTTAAAATAACGTTTATTTCTATATCAAGTCAAAATCAGTACATTAAGTGGCTTTAATTCTATTTTATTCACAACAAAGTGAGGGAAATCGCGATCTAAAATAAGCCAGGAGCAACAAAAATACTTGCGTAAACATTTCAGCAAGAAAATGTACAAAATACGTAGCAAAGACACCTTTAAAGCTACACACAATGCCAAAAACAAAACAATAATTTCAAGGGAATATTTAAATTTATCACAAAGTTTATATCAGAACCAGAACTAAGAAAACTAATGCCACAACATTTAGGAAAGAAGGATAACAAAATTATTTTCATTTGCATACCATAAAATTACATTATGGAACACCACCGCATAGAGTGTTAGGTAACGCAAACCTTAGAACAGCTTCAATTTAGAAGTATGCTTCACATATTATCAAAGAGATAGACATCATTTTTACAGTTATAAATTTCAAAAGTGATTCACCACGCAATTGTAGAGGTAGGATGGCGGCATTTCATATCAGTGTGGCTAACCTACGCATATGGAAAACACATGGCGAGTCGACAAACAAAAGGGTATATTTCTGAGTATATTGGGCGCCTCCTCCATTACGTCATAACATCTAATATATGTTAGCTAGTATTAGCTTCATTTCACTCACCCTGGTGGTTATGACTGGAGACATAGTTCAACAGTAGGGAAAATGAACAAAGGATTGTACATGGTACCAAGGAATCGCCCCAAAGAACCCTCGAAGTTTACACTAGATTCAACTACACGCTATTAGTTATTAAACAGCTATTAACTGTTAATAACATAACTAGAAATTGCAATTTGCCCTAAGTTTTACATACCTGAGAAAGAATACAGAATCTATTGTATTACCTGCTACGGGGAGGATAGCAATGATATCTTGCACCTTGTGTAGCCCACCACTATTCTACTTGCTAACTAACGTGTTCTTTGTTTTCCCACAACTCTGTCGCCACCATAGCTAATCCCGCGTGACCATTTGAACAAGCCTATAAGAGTTAAATATTTTCCTAGAGATTATTGAGTGCTTCCCTGGCTTCTAAGACAAAGGTGACATCATTCTTCATTACGTAACTTATTTGTGCAATGTTCAACTGCTAGAACGTGCTATACTTAATATAAAATAATGCAACTGCCACAATATAAGATTTAAGTTTTAGGAAACTCAATGAAGCCTCAACTCATTAAATAACATCAACGAAGGATCTACGAAAATGCGATATACGTGAACAATTTGAATTAAAAGATTAGCAGATTCTGCTGAAGATGTGATATCTAAATTTTGTATACAGCTATGTTTAACATGTCCCTTTATACAGAATAGTTCATTTTATTTAGAAAAGAAGCAGCGGTTTATTTTACGTTAATTCCAGTTATTTGAGATGATGAATTAACCACAGACATAAGACTGAAGTACTGTATTTAATTTACGCTGTACACAATGAATTTTCGGAGCTGCTGCTTTTATGTTATCGGTCATATAACATTTCTCCAAGTTTTAAACCTTCAAAAAAGGTTTGCGAAATTAAATTTTAGATAAAAGCTTTTAATATCGAAGTGTCATTATGATTTATTGTTGGCTTCAGTGGATGGATCTGAAGTCAATTTTTGTCTATTAGGTATGAAATAATTTTTATCATGATTTGAGTAAATATTTATGGATGAAAATGTCCATACACTAATCAAAATCAAACACCCCTAACTTGTTTACAGTCACAATTAGAGCGAACTCATTTCATGTCTCATTTTTCAATATTGCTTCCTCTTTATCTGGAAGTTCTGCCTTCGCGGTTGTCTTATAGGATGCAACCCCATATTGTCTCTTTTTATAGACCAACAGTAGTCGGCCATGATCACGCCATATCACCTACCTTGATAAAGCTTTTCTATTTATTTCACGTCTTGATGATCTATTTCTTCGTGTTCTTCGCTATAATTTCCTATATAATCAGGAATTAAATCAAGAAGCCTATAAAGGAAACGAATTTTAACGTTCATATGCAATCTCAAATTTTTCATAACCACTAGCACATTCTTTATAATGTTCTTGAAACCTGGGTGTTTCTTATTCCCCGATAAATTTTCATACACATTCTTAATTCCTATACATGCCTATCGTTCCTTAAGGATCATTAAATTTTCAAACACTTCACCTTTCATCAAAGTTCTTATTTTGGGACCCACATTAGTTCCTTCTTTAAGTTTAGCCTCAGAGAGGAAGGAAAAATTAAAGATTATGTGTTTAAAGTTTATGTATTTTTATTCAATGTTTTCACAAAACGTTGCATATTCCTAGTCTAATGTCAAGAGGCAGCAAGATGATCTCTCGCTTCACCAGACATTCTTCATGTTTTTCTCCCCGGGGTTTTCAATGTAAACCACGAGCATGACTGTCCCAGAGGCACAGGAAACAAGAAAATGTTGGACTGACTGCTGCCCCAGCGATATACCTATGACCTTCAGGTCTCCACACACCACCATTTGTGTTGTAAATAGTTCAATGCCTTAAAAATTTCCATGTTTTCATAACTTACCTTTAAGTGCACAGAATTCGCCAGTGGTGTTGAGGCATACTTATTAACATTCTGTATGAGTACAACCTCGAGGCGTCAATAAATAACCTCCATTTAGGAGTGATGTATGTAACTCTGGATTTTAATTACACACCTTCAATGATCTGCAATAAACAAGAGAGCCTTCTGTGGTGAAATACCACTGTGTCTTAATCCAGGCATCAAATGTTTACAATTTTCTTTTGTGATACACATATCTTTTGCCACGTCATTCAATTTTTCTTTTGTAAACTGCTCTGGTTGCACTTCCGTGGGTGTCAAGTCACAATGATGACTGAATATTCAAATGATGGTGTTTCTAAATATTGGAAAGTTACAGGAATGGTTGAACCATCGACTTTTACCATTTAGGAAATTTCTACATTGAGACGGTTTCCTTACTCTTCTCCATACCTCTGGAATGAATGGTTAATATTTTTGCTTCCTCGTTCTAACGTTTTCAAACCTGCAACGCATGTATGACACACAATTGTTTTGTTCTCCTACGTTTATGCCAAATTGAGATAAGTAGCCTTTGTTGATAAATGACGTTACGTTTCCCCTCCCGGGTTTTGTGAGTGGTAGAACCGCAGATTTAACAAAACATGCTAGGATCACTTGCACATAATCTTGGTGATGAAGTTGTCATTCTTAGAGCGATTTTAAATAACCTAATAACGTTTACACATATAAATTTCACTTAAAAATTATTATGTGTATAATACTTCTGCGTACTTCTGGGTACTTTGGGAAGTATTGATTGTATAAAAAGTTCAATCGTGAGCAATAATTTTACTGTCGTTTACATCGATTGTCGTGTAAGATTATACGCGAAATTTAAATACATTAAACTTAAGGAACTACATAAAAGCATTGGGTGTTCGAATAAAACGGAATGATATTTGCAGAGAGAATTGTTTGTATTCATAAATACTCTTCGTCACATAAACCACCAAAGCATCACAGCCTGTGTAATCTGTCAGTACGTTGCATTGCAGTATCTCTAATATTGAGCATACCATAGCCAAATACTTAGAACAACACGCAGCAATTCATATTTTAGATTTCTGTAGCACTTCGTTATAATAGCTTAAGGAAGTATTGTATTCCATTCAGAGATTTCACCGAAAATACATATTTTGAGTTCCAATGAATATCCGAAGAATTCCAAACACCTCCGTGTATGCTTGTATGTAAATTGTAATCAGCCATTTCTGTTTTTACTTTCTAAAATATTTTTTCTAACGATTTTGATTAAAGCTTTGACGCTGACCTCTGACGCATCTGTGTTGTTCCTGGCAGTTGCTTCAGTGGACTCAGAGTCCCGGGTTCGATGGTTGGATGGCAGGGATTTGGAATTTGTTTTGGTAGAGCTGAGGTTCTAGTTTTCAGGGGTGGTGACACTGCCTTGACGATATTAATAATACTGCCGGAGAAGTTTGAGTTATTTCTTTATTTTGTTACGTAGATTCCTATCTGGTCAACCCGCCACCTTCGTCGTCGAAACCACTGTTATTCTTATCCCTTTCAAAGTCGCTACTTATGTGTTTCTCCGACTAGCCCTCGAATTGCCTAGATTTCATAACTTCATTTTTACACTATAAACTTCCTGATTATTTTCTTCTAATTTTGTTTCGTCGACCGTCCTCGTGGTTAGTTTGTACCGGAATGTGTATGCGTTTCTTTCCTCTTTCACGCCTTTCGCCAAACCTAGAATTTTCCCCCACCTTTCTTAAGTTTCGTTCCGTCTTAAGTTCAAACGTATCATGTGATGTATACGCGATCTCCCGATTGGCTATCATTTTGTTTCATGATTTTTATTATTGGCTACCCCCACTTGACAACTTTCACATCTGCTTCTTACAGCTTATTTTGAGTTTTAAAATCTTCCCACGAACATTCTTAGATCGTAGATAAGGCACATATACTTCCTCACCCTTTTAAGCTTTGAAACCGTTGTAAACCCTGTCCGAGCCAAAAGTATAAAGGCGAGACTTCCGGTATGCAGGTTCGTTGACCATCGCAGGTAAAATACCTCTGCTTCGAGGAAACAAACTTTGTTTCTCTGTCTTCCCTACAAAACCCATTCCTAATATGAATTCAGCACATTTTCGTCGCTATGTTCGATCGTATATTATTATTATTATTATTATTATTATTATCATCATTATCATCATCATCATCATCATTATTTCTCCTGGGTCTCGATAACCAGCTTCAGCTTCTTGTAATCATGCGCGAGATATTAGGACAATTAATAAAACCATATTCTACCTAGAATTATCTGTACATAGCCGCCGAGTATCTCCGTTTGCTCAGTTTTCTATAATTCCACAAACATACTAGACTGACAAATGCTTACTACAGGAGAAGTGTTGCTCTGGTTAAAATATACTTAATTGTCAAATAAATACTTGTGGTTTTATTAGCTTCTTCCGAGAACTTCGTTGCTCTTGGTTTTAAGTCTCCTTTACGTTAACGAACACAATTCCAATGCTCTACTATTACTTTCTCCATTAGGTACGTAATAGATACAGGAGAATTGCATTCCTCTAAAAAATTCTGTACCTAAATTTTACTGGAAATGCATGTTTTGAATAAAAAATAATAATTTTAAGGGGAAAAAAAGTTGTGTTTTTGTGTGTGTATGTGAACAGCACAACTCAAAAGCAAAATATTGCTAAGTACATACCTTAGTGTTTAAGTTCAGTAGCTTCCAAATATATAACAAAAACATTTTTAAGAAAATCCTCCACTCCAAACTAGCGTTTACACGCAAAATATTTCGCCATTTCTGACATTCTTAAAAATGGCTGTGACAGATGTGATTAAAACGGCGTAAAATTAAGACATTTACATGACAAGTAAAGTGTAATATCTTAAATTTTCTTGGAATTACCTAAGAAGTTCTCTATATTCTGAAGGAATTTGTTTTAATTTTGTAAAACTGGTAAACCATAAGAAAGAGACAAACATTTACTGTACAGAAAATGTAGATTTAATTCCAAATATAGTTTTATGGCATCAAGAGATCCGTAGGTAGTTATTGGTTTGAATTTTTCAATATGAGATTTTTGAAGTGCTCAGAATTCAGGTTGTTCTTCGTGATGTCCTGTAAAAGGTATAAAATTCCAGGACCAATATATAGCGACTCCCCGAAATATATACTGAATTTATTTCTACAACAGCTTTCGTCGATTAGTGAGAAGTAGATTGGAAAATAAGTTTTGCTAAGAACAGTTGGAAGCTTTATAATAATAAACGATAATGGGAGAGAAACTAATGTGAATGTCACGCATCGGATTTGAATATTACATTCTAGCGATGAAGCTCGCGTACCTCAATGCTACAACCTTCCAGATCAATGAGGGTAGTTAATGATTCTCATAAAATATATTATCTTCTTTCAGTTGGAAAACAGCCTTATACAGTAGACAGTCTTCATTAAAGTCGTATTTCATCAGGACACGCAAAATAGGTTTCACTTAAGAATTGCTGATATAATTACACTGCCGTTTGTGAAAATTGCAAAACCAAGAAAGAATTTCCCGAATAACTTCAAACTTGGTGGAAGTGTAGAAGAGTGTGCAAGCAATAAGTGATTAGGTTTGCAGAGATGGGGTACACGTAGACCGAGCAGAGCCCTCTCGTGTCGATCCGACAAGATCAGGTTGCGCCCAGTGCAGTAAGTGCAGAGCTGTCAAACGAGGTGGAAACAATAAAATGAGTGCCAGTATGCCTCGTTGACATATGCCATATCGACAGTAAGTGAGTTCGAAAGGGGCAGATGATCGGTCTCCGGGAAGCGACTTTAACATACCGTGACATTTCGCTCGTACAGGGCATGTTGCTACGAAGGTGATGCGTGTATGGAAGCAGTGGATAGATAAAGGTCGTACGCAGCGAAGAGCGGGTACTGTTCGCCAACGGAAAGAAAGTCCCTGACAGGAATGTGCTAACCTTATCTGTTTGGAAAAAGTGCGACAAGGACAGTGAATGTGTGACAGAGAATGCATGCTACGCAAGGAGTAAAACTATTCAACTGGCTGTCGTGTGTGTCATAAATAAGCGTAACATAAGCACGTAGGCAGGTTTCCCCTCTGCCCTTAATTCCCCGGGGACTTTCTTTGCTGTGGAAGACAGTACTGGACCACGAACATGACCACAGCACGGGATAACCGCCATTTTGTCCGCATGGCCATAACGCAACGTACTGCTTCATCCACAGTGTTGGCTCGACGCTAGAGCACTGCATCAGGTGTGAACTTGTCTGCATCAACGGTTCGTCCCCGTCTGCTGCAGGTGGGACTGATTGCCTGCATGCCATTACGTCGGCTTCCATTGTCCAGAAACCACAAGCTCCTCCGACTGCAATGGGCACGTGAACACCGACACTGGTGTAGTGAGTATCAAAATGTAGTCTTTTCGGACGAGTCCCACTTCAACGGGTCCTCCAGTGATGCCCCATACGTGTCCGGCGGTACCGTGGTGAGCGCAACCTGGAGGGCTGCATTGTTGAGCGACATAGCGGACAAACACCAGGTGTGATGTTTTGGGGCGCCATTGGTTACAACAACCGATCTCACCTCCTACGAATTGGGGGCACTTTGAACAGCAACCGGTACCTAACGGTGGTTGTAGAGTCTGAGGTATTCCCCCTACTTGAGGCATCTCCACAGGCCACATTTCAACAGGAAAATGCCCGACCACATATTGCGAGGAATGTACAAGCCTTCTTCGAAGAGCGACGGGTACCATTGCTTCCCTGGCCTGCACCTTCGCCTGACATCCTATCGAACATGTCTGGGATGTGGTTGTTTGGCACCTATGCGTCACGGTCCTCCAGTAACCAGTGTCACGGATTTGTGGACTCGAATACAAACTGCGTAGAGGGAAATCCCTCAGGAACGTATTCAGAACCTTTTTGATTCAATGCCACGGCGTCTAACAGCTCTAATTGCAGCGCATGGAGGCCGCACCAAATACTGAAAATTAGGGCTCAAAGGTCAGTATAGATTTGAAAAGTTTATCATTTGTTACTTGTCGTGTACCTAATCTGTGGTATTAAATTCATTGAATTCATGCGTTTCCTTCTTGGTGTTTCAATTTTCACAAACTGTAGTGTATTTTCCCCCGAAATAGAATAATACTCTTGCAGTTACTTTACCTTTGTGAACATTTTAAAAATATTCATTAAACTGAATTGCCATGAAATGTTGTTCTCATTTACATATAAAATATTCACGCAAGAGAGCGGAAAGTTTTCGAAACAAAAAACATCCAACTTCCGCAACAACTGTAGCTTTAACAGCACCAAGGGAGAAGAGAAAGCCGGGCGCTAGTAGGCGGCGGTAAATTTAGTAGAAAGAGACCGGCAGAAAGCGAGTGAAAGAAGAAACTATGCAACGTTCCTGGTACAAAAGGTGCCTCTGACAATAGGTAAGATGGGAATGTATGTTACCCGCGGGGAGTTACTGCCATACCTAAGGTAACGGGTATCGATTCCTTGCTCTATAGGTCTCGTTTAGCCCCTCTAGCATTCCTTGCACGCGTTCACTTGAAACTTAAACAAGCTATGTTTTTTTCAGCTATACAACGCGCTAAGGTCCTCTGTATACGTAGTTGAAACAGCAACTTGAGGGAATTTTAAGAAAATGCCTTGCAGGGCATATCTTTTGAAATACTGAAGTGACGCAAACATGATTAAACTGGCGTCTAGCAATTGTAAGGGTTATTGCATTATTTTTACACAGCTATCCTGAACCTTACTCATAGAGTAAGTGCACCTTTCTGTAATTTTCTTGATAATATTTCATAAGATATACCAAGATTAGCTTTCTCGTAGAAGATGGGACGGTAATATACATTTCGCAATGCAGAAGTGTCAACTGTTAATGAGGGCGATATGCCAGCAACCAGCTCTGTATAAAGCTAGCCATATGTTAGTCTGGAAAAAACAAATGAATAATTACATTTCTAAGGTTATTGCTTAAAATGTAGGAATATTTAAACAAGTAAGAGAAAATTCTTACATACATACATACATACATACATACATACATACATACATACATACATACATACATACATACATACATACATACATACATACATACATACATACATACATACATACATATGTACAATACTTCTTATTTGTATTAACGTTGGCGAAGAAACTTGTTTTTTCAGATATTGAAAACGAAGTTAGGGTTCAACTGACGATATGTACAATTACACCCATCATTATGCGAAGAGTATCTTCAAAAGTGGAGCAAAACAGGCAAAGCTAATTACAAAAGTTTAAAATGTGTTTATAACTACTGCTTTATTCAGATTTTCACCCGATAAAATTTGTATTAGAATTTTATCCGAAGGTGCCACTTTGCGCAGACTTCAGATAATGGAGTTTGTAATGTTGAAAAAGAAAGTTTAGGAAAAGCTATAAAAGCTTCGTCTTTTTCATTTGCATTCAAATTGAACAAGTTCCCACAATAAGGTTTTTCGTTATTTGACTTGGTGCGCTCTCTAACTGTTCTTAGCTTGTCAGCAACAGACCTCTATGTGGAGCAAAATAACGACTTCTTGTTTGTGTTTCTAGCGACCGCCTTAGCTTGGCTTATTTGTCGTGCAGATCAGCTGAATGGCAAACAAAAGGCGACCCTTCGTGTTAGGATAGTATTAATAGTGATTCAACATTCTGGTTTTCGTTACCCTGCCAATCGTAAAATTCATCTCGGTTATATATATATATAAAGGTTATAGGACTCCTCAAAAGAAGATAAAAGAATGGACTAAACTCAGATTCTGAAGTTCAATTAGTTATATTCCTCTGATCAAGAGCTTTACCATTTGTAAACCCACTGGTTCATCCTTTCCTCTTCTACAATTCCCTGTTCAATTCTATATTTATTTTTATATTGTCCTATCACCTGATATCCTCTTTTGCGCTGGAACTGTTTCGCATTCACCGTTTCTTCTTCCTGTGTCTCTCTTTTAACATTCAATGTCCAAAACCAATTTTTTTCAAAATTGTTTCGTATTTTATTTTTACGTTTAACACGTCCCATTCTGCTACTATTCGCCTTTCAATTGCTTTCAATGTTTTTTTGAAATTTCATTGTAAAACCAAAGACCATTTATTCGAACCTTCAAGGGTTCGTAGCTGATATTTATTGCATAAAAAATCCCTCTTTTCTGCTGTTTCATTACAACAGCTTATGCACTATATTCGCAAATGTATTCTTCTTTGATTTTCTTACAATAGCCATAGTTTAAGTAGATTGTTTTATATTCATCTTCCAAACTTACCCCTCAATCTTCATCATTTAGTTGAATTATAATCTTCATCACAAACGAGGGTGATGGAGGTCAGTGAGCGCGCAGACAGTTTCAAAAAGGAGGAATAGGCACGTGGTGGTAGCGCAAACCGGGCAATGCATTGTTATTTGTTGTTTAACCATGGCACACTAACATTATAATTGGTTGTTAAACATTAGCACACTACATAACTACATATATTACGTTATTCTTCATCGCCAAATTCTCCTTCAGAATTCCAATTTCAAAGTCCCCGCAAATTGGGGTATATTTATAGCACCTAATTACAACAAATCACTGTTATTCAACACGCACAAACACTGGTGGCTGGGAAGCACGTGACTGTAATGTGGCAAGTCCTTTATACTGCGCAATGCCTTCATCCGTGAAGGAGACTAGCATGCCCGATGGATCATTTGATCTTTTCCTAGTATGGGGGCTTTTGATCAGCAATCTTATAAGTGCTTTTCATCTTTCTCGCGATTCTGAAAACGCTTCTTCACCTTCTCCAAGCAGATGTTATACAAGATGGGTAATCAGGACATGCCTGTTGTACACCTGTCCCTGTTCTCTTCCCCTTGATGTGTCTTACTTTACCTTGACTGTGATCATCTATTCCGTACGTCTATTCCTGGGAACCTTCTCTCGTTCGATACCTTATAAATTAACTTTCAATCCGTGCTGAGGAATGTATTGTTCTTTACCAACAAATCCCATTTGCACTTCTTCATCTTTTCCTAGTAAAGTTTGATGCAATCAATTGATGTAGCGCTGCCCTTCCTGAACTTCTAGTTTTCTAATTGCTGTTCCAATTCTAATGTAATATCTTCCGAAATGTGAAAATTTTTTCAAGGCTATATATTGCTTTACAAAATAATTTGTTGCAGAAATATGGCTAATGTGAATGTAAAACCAAGAAGCAATGGTACATAAAATTAACTTCCCATGGAAAAAGTAATGTTAAAATGTTATTTTAGGAAATACATGTGTTCATAAATGTCAGGGATTTTACTATTACTGATTTAGATGGCATAATTACAGGTAATAATCAAAGCCATAACATGCAGTATATGCAGTCAGCTCGAGTGCGCCGGCGACAGAATGTTGAGGATCCGTTCGATCCTGATCTACTGTGTTATACCTATAACACCGGCGTTTAAAAGTCGGTGACGCTTTCATGAACTTGTCACTTCCTAGCTTGGTTAAATATATTTAACATCTTTCTCTTCAGCATACTATAAGGCATTTGACTCCGCCTCTGCTGTACACCCTTCACAAGGTCCGGATTTATGAATTCGGAATGAGTACGAAAGTGTTTGCTACAGATGAATAAAATCGCAACAACCATAACCTAGAGTTCAATAAGCTACTAGCACCAACAGCTAATTCTCCTGTGAAAGACCAATATGACGATACATGCTTTTCGTTTTGTGGGGAGGAGGCCGAGAAATAGTTTTCTATGTGCAATAAGTATTTATTACTGGAATTAGCGCTTTTAAAGCTCATTGCATAGATTGAATTGCCGTTGAATGATTGGAGTTTGTTTGAAACAAAAATCTGATGTGTTAATTCACATAACATTCTCTAACTAGTCACCTTGGTCGACGTATTGAACAATTGAAACAAACATTAATAGATATCCCGAAAAGGGCCACAAAGTTTATTTGAAATTAACATTTTTTACGCAATACGCCTTAGTCTATCTCGTAATTTCTATCAGTTACACAAAAAATATTTAAAATTCCTTTAGAATGAAGAGAACATCACAAGTTAATTGCTCTAGAAAATTCCAGATATAATTTGTCTTGGTCGTGTGAATATCCAATACAATAATTAATCAAAACCGCTATATTTATTTTTGAGGAAATCTAACCTTTCGAAAAATACTCAATATAATTGGTAGCTTGAGGTTTGTGCATTTTCTTCAAAATTTTCGTATTGCGTCATTAGAACATACATACTGAAGTTAAATAGTAGGCGTGGTATTTTCCCGAATTCTCATTTTTAGTTATGTTGTTCACAGGTGCAAACATACTTGTGCGAGTGCTGACCTTTTTCTAAAAATATTATTATTATTATTATTATTATTATTATTATTATTATTATTATTATTATTATTATTTAGGGTCCCTTAAAGCCTGTACTTCAGGTGAAATATTGATATCAAAACTTGGGTGGAATACACTACCTTCTCTACCTATGAGGACGCAGAGAAAGTAAAATGTGTTTTCAAAATGTAACTATTCCCATAAAGTGAAGACATACGGAAGAGTTGTATAGCAGCTTTGTCGTACGGATAATTTAATAGCAAAATTCGAACATACATGGGATAAAATATAAACCATTGTGCTTAAAGTATACTTATATTTTAATATCTGGAATTACAAGTGCAGAAAAATTACTTTAAGAGTAACTTAATTTGCGTAAATAATTAAAGTAACTCACAAAAGTTGTAGGATTTTAAAATGCGTTCTAGATACAGAGTTAAGGTTACAAATAGTTATTGTAATAAACAATTAAAATAACTATTATGAAATGTTTGCCAAAATTCTGTCCATTTCTCCTTCCCTTAAAAGAAATCAAACAGAGCAACGTTTTTTGTAAAATATAAGCGTATTAGCTAATAAAGATACGTTCAAATATTAAATAATTTTACTCGTATTAGCCATCAGTATAGTATTGTTAAAGCAGCGAGCCGTGTTATTTTAAGTTGTATAATCTCGAGAAAAACTTAATGGACCATTGCATTCTGAAAGAAACAGTGAAAAAGTAATGGCTTCTGTGCTTGATTCTTTTGTACATATAATTGTCGCACATAATCAAGTATTTAACTAAGAAAGGTTAAAGTAAATATCGTCAAGAAACCAAAAGAAACCGAATTTTGGTATAACAGTTACAACAAAAAGAAGAAAAAAGCATATCTCGTTCATCGCTGGGAGTTAGGAACTGGATGGAGGAGTATTTACTCTTTTATGCTAGGTTTTGTGCAGATTAAGATTTCAGCGGTATTAATAATGAGGCAAGACAGTAAGCAATGTACAAACACCAACCTCTTCTTATCTTTTGCAAGAAACTAACTTCCAAAACCAGGATCTAGCTAACATTAAACAATACACAGCATATCTAAAAAATCGTACCTCTGCAGTACATGTAAGTGGAGGCGTGGCCACCTATATCCACCATATTATTGCACATCGTAAACTCACCCTGAATTAGAAGCTGTTACAGTGACAGTCACAATGTCCATTACTATGTGTATATGCAATGTTTATCTTCCAAACAGCCAAAATATCAAATTAGAGGACCTAACAGAACTAATAGTACAGGTACCAAAGCCATTTATTCCTCTTGGAGATCTCTACTCGCACAACCCTCTTTGCGGCAGCTCACATACCAATAAAAGAGGTAGAACAGTGGAGTCTTTAATCGAAAAATAAGATTTGATTCTGCTAAATTCTGACAGTCCTACACGTTATAATGTTGCTCACGGAACTTACAGTAACATATTCTACCCTTTGTTCTGCTAGCCTTGCGCCTCTATTTACCTGGTATGTCTATGATAACCCAATAGGTAGTCACCATTTTCCAATTATTTTACATACTGATCAGATATCAAGAATTACCACGCCCGTATTTAAATGGAACCTGCGTCACGCAAACTGGATCGAATTTAAACATTCTATGGACAAACTTCATTAATTCCTCTTGAAAGATTCCATGAATTTACAGCAACTGAAATAATAACTAATTTCACTGTCACCATGTTAAACAGTGTGAAATCAAGCATTCCTGTTCTAAGCGTTAACCATAACAATAAAAACATACCTTGGTCTAATCAAAACTGCAAAAAGGCAATCAAAAATAAAAACAGAGCCTATTATAAGTACAAACGCCACCCAAGTCCAGAAAATAAATTGCTTTTTCAAAACTTATGAGCTGTAGCTAGACGCACTGTTAAAGAAAGCAAAAGGTCCTCCTGGTTGTCATTTAACTCTTCACTGTCTTATCAGTGAAGATAGGTTTTCACATTTCCCGATTCAAATAGTATAAGAACGAATAAAGCAAGTTAGAGCCATTGAACGTAGCAACTGGATTAATATGTTACACGATCAGAATAACAACGTTAAGGCAACTTCTCCACAAGATATTGCTGACACCTTAGCAGAGAAATTTGTAGAAATATCTAGTAATGCTAATTATAAGAAATATTTTTTTGGGATACAAAAGCAAATTTCCTTACTTTAACATCTCTGACTTCCTACAGAACAACAGTGAAAGATACAATAAAGAATTTACTTTAAGTGAATTACAAGATCCTCTTTACCAATGCAAAGACTCCCACTTATTCCTACAACTTTCTCCTAAAGCACAGGAGTATGTGCTATCAGCATTTAACCAATTTGGATACAGAACTTCCTTCCTGCTTAATGGAATGACAGCCTAATAATTGCAATTACTAAGCCTAATAAAGGCTCTTCACTCCAATAAAATTGCGAACGCATTACCATGACATCGACATTATCCAAAATAATAGAGAAAATAATTAATAAACGACTAAGATGGATTAAGGAGAGAAATAATTTCTTCACGGAAACTCAACATGGCTTTAGACAGTTTCATTCAACAAACAAGAATCCAGTAGCTCTAGTCAGATATATTGGATGCTTTCCACAACAAAGAACATGCAATTGCAGTTAGTTTGGATATTCAGAAAGCCTACGATATGGTATGGCGAGTATACGTAATAAGAATCTTAATACAACAAAAAATATCAGGGAACATACTTGGGGTTAGCTATAACTGCTTACAGCAGCTAGTAAAAGCTAACGGCATTTTATCAAAAAAGTCTCTATGCCAAGTGCCATACCACAAAGATCTGTATTAAGCGTCTCTTTATTTTTAATAGCTAAAATGGCATTGTTTCAGAAATTAGACCACGAGTTAAATCCGGCTTATTTGCAGATGATGTAATTATTTATTGTAAAAGAAAAACCACTACAGCTCAAGATTGCTGCAAGAATCACTTCACAGAATTCAGCAATTGTGTACAGAAACAGGCTTTCAAATATCTTCATCTACGACAAAATGCATATTATTTTCCAGAAAAAAACACAACTATACTCCAGAACTAAAATTCAAGGACAAAAACTTGAGACCGTAAACAATTTAAAGATACTTGGACTTATATTTGCCAAACACTAAAATGGCAGACTCAACTACTAAATTTAAAATGACTGTCAAAGAAGACTAAATATTTTAAAAGTTTTGGCTGCACTTAACTGGGGAGCTGACTATTATGTGCTGATGTCTACATATGAGGCCACCATTCGCTCAAAGCTGGATTACGGTTTCATAATATACGGTTCTGCCAGACCCTCCTCCCTGAAAATGCTTGATGTCATTCAAAATACCGTCATTCGGATTGCATTAGGTGCCTTACGTACCAGTTCTGTAAGCAGCATGCTGATTGAGACTAATGAAAGTCCACTAGAATGTCGCAGAAAACAACCTAGTATCACATATGCCCTCAAGATAACAGCAACACCCGAATCCAGGTTGCATTCATATCTTTTCCCAAAACTTCTTCAAGACCATTTTCCTATACAACAGACACATTCCTTACCGTTCTACATTAGAATACACAGATATTTAAAAGAACTAAATATAGCAATACCATCTAGATATAACCTCAAGACAAGGAAAATCGAATCGACCGCCTTGGAGGAATAAATTAGCACTAATTGATATGGAGCTAAATAAACACAAAATGTAAATACCAACTCATTAATTTGTCAACAGTTATTTAAAGAAAAAAATCCAAATATCTTCCACTTTTACACCGATGGCTTCAAAAATGAAGAAGGTAATGGTTGCGCTATAGTGTGCGGTGATAAGAGCTTCCAGTACAAATTACCATCGCTTTTTTCAGTCTTCAACTGTGAACTGTATGCCATTAAAATGACACTTGAATATATATTGAAAACACTACATTATCACACCTACCTTATCAACTGTGACTCCCTGTCTGCTTTAAAATCCCTTCAAAGCATTTACTACACCAACAGTATCGTCCAAGACATACATTCACTTTACACCAACCTATCTGCCCTGAACAAAATTTGCATTATTGTTATTTGGGTACTTCTCATCAGAAAATTATAGGACAGAAAAGCGGACACTGCTGCAAAGGAATCAATATGTCTACCTATACGGGATTCAACCATAGCTACACTCTACTACAATGCAGTTACTCACTTCAGTAGACAAATAAAAAATCAGTGGTGGAATAGTTGGATACAGAACAACAACAGTAAACTTCACAATGTGCGCCAGACTTCTACTGCAGAGTATCCAGTTAAAAACCACAAACTTACAGACCAAATAACAATAACCCGCCTACGAATTGGACACACCAGAATTACATACTCCTACCCGCTAAACAGAAGTCCTCCACCCGCCTGCGATAAGTTTCAAACACCACTAACAGTAGAACATATTATACTGAGATGTTCAAAGTTTCAACAGCAGAAAAAAAAACATTTTATACCAATAAACCTTCATGCAGTACTAAATCGGCCGCGATTAGACCAAAATGATTAAAGCTACCTTAAGCAAATAAATTTTAAAACATGAGGCAAGAAAGAAACGTGCTTCTTGTTTGAGAAACGCGAGAACATTAAAGTAATCATAATGTTTTTACATAAACACTTCTGAATGAACATGTCGTAGGTACAATACAAACATTAGTAACGAGTCATCAATTACAGGAACATTTAGTTCACGTGTTCAAACGCCGTAACAACAAAGTGCGTCTACATAGAACATGTTTCACTTCGGACTAGATACTTGCTATGATATCGCAAGTAGAATGGGTATAAACTAACTCAGTGCCTTGCACATACCAACAAATAATATGTTGTAGCCATTTACAGTACACAATGTACCGGATACATTTAAGTACAAACTGAAAGGGAAAACAGCATATAAAGTCAATACTGTTCGCGTATGTGTGTCTTACTCATAACTGCAATTACATCTGCTACGTACCTCCCGGGAAAAACAGCATTGGTACTACGCCGGTGGAGGAAATAATATAGCGTATGAATTTCATTGCTACTAGGTATTTATTATATAATTACTAATTTATACATACTGCAATATGCTATTATATTGTCTACTTGTTGCTGCCCCGGGCTAGAAGAACACGGGCGTTGATCTGTTCACTGTTACATACATCATGATTCAAATACCAATTAACCTTTGTAAGACTCATCGCCCCCAAGATCCGCGCATGCGCAGTGTGCCACCGTGCATATGAGATGAAGAATGAGTCCAGGGACTGTCTTTGCCGAATTTTGCAGTTGAATATTTTGGAAGCGCTAACGGAATTTAACCGCAACATTTGTATTCCTAAGCATCTCCATACATACCAGTTATTTTCCGGCTAACAAAACCAATGTTCCCATTGACAAATACAAAATTAAAGGTACGCCTAATCTAGAGAAAGTACAAAACGTAGATGATGAAACAAATCTAAGCCACATATACGGATAGAAATAAATATAGTTTATAGTGTATACCTTTCGCTGTTAGTTTCCAATTTTGTTCTTTTTCGTAAGAGTTGCGTTTCTGTGCATTTGTTTTTATTTTCTTTCACGTTTTAAAGTATCCTGTTCTGGCTACATTAACAATTGCATATTTTATTATCTACTGCAGGCCACGTATTATCCTCCCCTTGCAGACATTTAGCCCATTCTTTGATGAGCTTCTACTTTATAAATGTGGAAATAAAATTAACTACAGCCCGTAGTTATATTTGAGTATTAGTTAAGGCCTGGTCAATTGTAGCTAAACATCCTCGTACATTGCCCGGGAAGAGGCTTATCAAAGAATTGGCGAAACTTCAGGCGGGAAAGAAGAAAGAACTAAAGAAAAAAGAAAAGAAACTGTCTACACCGAAATACGAAGATAATAACATTGTTATTAGTGTGAAAACCTTAATTCTATTATATATGTCTTCCAGTACCATCTAATACAGACGTTCCCAGCCTGGTGCTTGCGAGCATCACTATGCACTTTAAATACCATTAGGTGGTCTCGTCATGGCGAGGAAAACTTGCTTGCGGCACGAACGGTCGTGAGTTTTTTTTGTTTTTTTTTCTTTTGTCAAATCAGAAACTTTTTAGAAGATTCGGAATAATGGTATTAGTATTATTCATTCATTATAATATTTTAGCATTTAGTGACTTATAAAATATTTTGTACAATTTTTTTTCTTAATCTACGATAGCTGAGCATTTACTATCTATATACATACAATAATAATTTATACACGTGCAACAACCATTGTTGATTTTTGGCGGCTGTATTCAAAAGCAGCAAATCCTCCATTGTAGCAGAGAACTCGAAATTCTTATTTTCTTCTTTCTTTACCACATTCGTTGTTGTCAGGTTCAGATCAATAGTTATAACTAGAAAGCGAAGCTGAAGTTTTGTTAGTAACTACTTGTTATATTGTAAATAGTGTGCTGAAACTATAGCAAACATTCCTATAACCGGCATTACGATTAACGACATAATACGCACAAATTTGAAATTTTAGTAGTATTATCAGTGTTTATTAGTTTTGATTAGATAACATTTTAACAGTTAAATTTATTGCACATAAACGCAGTGGAGAAGATTCCAATACTTGATACCTTCTTCGATACCCATTTTCAATACTTCGTTGCCTAAGATGCCTTCTTGTAGTTAACCAAGAAGGAAGACACAAGATAAGTTGGGAAGCAGAATTTCTTTTGGTGAATAATAAAATTTCAGGAGTGATCTGCCTGCTGTGTCATGTTTCTTTATCGGACTTCTGAAAACAAATTGTCAAATACGTTATAATACACACCACAGTCCGTTTGCCGAGAAGTATCTCGTAGCTTCCGGCTTCAGTTGGAAGAGGACGTAAAATAAACGACTTGAAATCGCAACTCAAGCGTCAACACAAGTGTCTTTCGTCTGCCTGTAGTAATGCCATAAATAAGCTTTCGACTGAAGTGCCCACATCATGTCTCATAAACTTGTTAAACATAGCATGCCAATTTCCAACCGGGAGGTTGTGAAGGAGTGCATGGTTTTGGCAGTAACCACTCTGTCGGAAAGTATAAAATTTTTCGATTTACTACAAAATTGTTCCGCTTAGTAATGATGGGTTTGCTATACGCGTAGACCTCATTGCAGGTAAATCAAGGAGAACACATTGTTGAAATTGAAACAATATAATTACATTTTTCCTGCTGTTAACGAATACAAATATATTGCTTCCGCGGTCAATTGATACCCTTTTGCGCCGCGCTAATACTAAGCAACAGTTGATAATTTATTCCTGCAGTTTATTCTCTCCCAGGTACAATTACCACCAAGGGGCTCACTTAATGTGAGTACGGGTGGTGCACCCGGGGTCCCGAACGATTCATCGCTATCGTAATCCCTCCACCCTCCTCCACTCGAGGTGAGTTCGTCCTCGTGACCGGGGGACACAAGGTAGGCTATCGTGCGTTCATTGCATTTCGTTCTATGCTGCCTCTCGCCATCGTTTCTTTATACTTTAGTCCATTTAAGACAATTTCTCACTGCGACCATTCACTCATCTCTTTTCCTTCCTCGCCGGCCTACCTTGCGTGCGAAACGCTCGCACACTTGTGGTTTATTTTTCACTTTTCTTTATTTTAATCCTCCGAGGGCACAATCTGACGGATATCTGCGCAGCTGGGTGAGAGGGTAATGGCGTCATCCCCACCACCCGGGTCGTCATGCAAGGTATGTGTTCGTATCCGCTGTTCAACTGCAGTCACGCGGGGGGGGGCACTGTGTGAGCTGCTGGCTCCCCACGGCCATTGAGTCCCTCTGCCTATATTCTAGGAGGTGTGACCCTGAGGTGAGACCAGTATGGATAGGCCACTCACCTAAGCCGGGGTAACGACCGGGAAGTCATAGCCCGAGGTCGGAGACGGTTACAATGGTGGAATATTTCTTTCGCTATGGAACACTCTTTCTCCATTACTAATAACAAGCGCTGAAAAGTCATTGTAACAGAAGTAGTACCACCACCATCTGGTGGTTACTTAGTGATTACCCGAACAGAGGAAGAACAAAACGTTGAGAAGGTGAACCTTTTTATCATCCAGAAAGGCATTGACTCTATTGCTGGTTCGGTTCATTCCTGCAATCGACATCGTAACGGTTCATTGTTAGTCCAAAGCAAGTCCGATCAGCAAAGTAAGACCTTGTTGCCTGCCATGCTTCTCCACGGTTATCCCATCCGTGTTAAGAAGCACCGCACCTTGAATTCCTTTCGAGGCGTCGTTACCACCCATGGTCCCGATGGTATGCCAGACGATGAACTGGTCAAATATCTTTCCGATCAAAACGTAATAGCGGTTCATCGAGTGAAGCCTAAACGCGACGGAGTGTTGGTACCAACTCGTACCTTGTTTCTAACTTTCGATGATGTCGATCTGCCCACGAATATCTCAACAGGGTACGAAGGTATTGCAGTGAGGCCCTATATTGCCAGACCTCTGCGTTGTTTTATATGCCAACGTTTTGGGCATACTCAAGTCTCTTATAAGAGTGCCGTTTCCATCTGCGTCTCATGCAGTCAGCCCTCACACTATGGTAGTACATCACCTCTTGTCTGCGTTAATGGCAAAGGGTCTCATTCTCCGTCATTTGTTAACTGTCCGCGTTACTTAGACGAGAAGGCGATCCAGGAGATCCGGGTAAAGAGAAACGCTCCTTCGCTGAAGCCCGGAGACGTTTCCATGCGCGCCAACCTGCGGTCCTACAATCGGCTACATTCATTTCTGTTGTTGCCTCGCCAGTACCCTGGAAGGATGCCGAAACTCAGACCTGGACCATGACTGGCTTGATCGCAACTACCATCCGGCCATCCATCTCTGGCACAGTTATCAAACCACCTAAAGCTGGTTCTAAGGTACTGAAGTCACAAGGCACTGAGAAGAAATCCAAGCAGAAACTTCGTAAGGAACATATTCTTAAGGACCCTCCGCGGTAAGAAAAGTTCACCTTCGCCTCCTCCTCGGATGTCGCAGTGCCAGGAGCGCTTGGGCCCTCCCTTCGAGGAACCAATGGAGTCTGACCAACTCCATACCAAAAGCCCGAGCTCCAAGGTTAAGAAAAAGGTTATTTTGAGCGGCCATTCTAAGTAGGAAGTTTATCCCTTTTATGAATGGCTATCCTGACCTGGAATTCACAAGGTGTACAATCGCAAAGGGTGGAACTGCAACTTTTATTGCGTTCCCATTCACCAATGGTCGTGTGCTTGCAGGAGACCAAGCTTCGCCCTTAAGATCCTTTTGATCTCCAAGGGTATACTCTGGTTCGCTACAATCTTACACGGCTTATTGTACTCCTGCTCATGGAGGTATCATGATATTAGTGCGTAACGACGTACGTTTTCAGACTCTCACACTTACGTCCGACTTGCAAGCTGTTGCCGGTAGACTTCAATTACCCGGCTTTTTCTATTCTATTTGCTCCGTCTATTCACCTCCATCGTCTCCACTGCTAACGCAGACATTCGAGATCTCCTGCACGCTCTCCAAACGCCATTTCATCTGTTGGGAGATTTTAATGCCCATCACTCCCTGTAAGGATCGCCAAGGGCTTGTGCGAGGGGAACGCTTCTTTTCGACAGTTTTGCTCAGTTCAACCTCTCCATCCTCAATACAGGCGACCCTACTTTTCTTTCTGATTCTCCTGGTACATTCTCTCACTTGGGCCTTGACGTTTGATCAATCCAGTTTGCTTGTCGTCTGCAGTGGAACGTCGTCGCTGACACCTACTCCAGTGGTCATTACTCCTGCGTCATGTCTCTTCTGTCTCACTACGTCCAGCTTTCCGGAGCATTTACCTGGCAATTCCATAAAGTCGACTGGAGACTGTGTTCCAGCCTCATGTGTTTTGAGGACCAGCCCTTCACTGACGTTAACCAAATGGTGCAGCAACTTACCTCTACGATTATATCTGCCGCCGAACGCACAGTTCCTCATTCATCCTCCCACCCTCGACGTATTTCTGATCCGTGGTGGACCGGGGACTGTCGGGACGCCGTTCGTGCCCGCAGAACTGCGCTAGGTAGTTTCCGCGACACCCTAATTTGATAATATAGTTACTTTTAAACAATCGTTTTATTGTTTTATTTACCATGGTTTTAGTGTGGTGTTTTTTAGAATTTGCTGTCTTGTTTATAGTGTTTTAGACTAAGCGGGTTTGTGTCTCGTGTTTTAGTTTTTGGATTTTAGATTTTATACTTTGTGCGCTCTTAAACCCCATTTCATCATCATCATCATCATCATCATCATCACGTACAATTGTAGGTGAAGATATTTATAGCGCCATTACCGGCTTCATAATATCCCATGATATCGACATATCGAAACGTGTGTGGTTACAGACGGTGTACTTGGTGAGTAAAAACGAAGGATTTGTTACTCGTTTGAAAGGAGATAAATGCTTTCCTCCGTTCCTTCACTATTTTTAATGCTTTTTGAAAACTTAGTCAGTCCTTTCAAATTTATTTCTGAAATTTTAGAACACTTCAAAGCAATTTTGAAGTAAATAAGCTTTCATTTTGCAAGACCCCGTGCTTCTGCCGAAAGACTTCTTGAATTGTTATTTCTTAAAGCCATATTCGCAACTAATGCTTCATGCGGACTTTCGTTAGTTAAGTAGTGGCGATGTTATTACAAGGGCCTGGAAAGTATTCGAAAAAATCAAGCATTCTGTCTTTTTAACGGTTTCACAGAAAACTTCTCTGAATTTTTGAGATCGATATCAGGGTTAATATATTAACCTCTTTCTGTATCTGAACGAGTTTAGTAAAGAAATTCAGGGTGGACGTAACACAATTTGCGATATGAAATTAATTATATTTTCATTCCAGTTAAAATTAGAAAGGTTCCCTTCTGCAGCAACCAACAATAAAGTGCATCATTTTCCACAATTTTCGCACACATCCTTGAGTTTTGTCCGAGCCCCGACTGAGTGATCTAATTGTTTATCTGGCAATTCTAGATCTTTTGAATGGCTTCGAACGGCGTTTTTCTGTTGAAATAAAATAAACAATTGTTTAATGACCTGTAATCCTTTCACCTCAGTATGGAATTTTTAAGAATAATAGCATTCTTTGATGCAGTAATTTGTATCACAAATTACTTAAATGTAAATAATGATTGTAATATGAATATGCATTTTTATGTGACATTGATTTGAGATGTTTATTGATTGTAATTATTGTTGAGAAGTAAGTTTATACGACCTTACTGAAACTGTCAATAATAGCGCGCAATAATGCAGCGAGGGGGGGTGAGCTGTTTATCATTATTGGAAACGAGGAAGTTACGTAATGTTGGCGCGTTTTTCCGTTTAGAACCTTCTGGAATGTTTCCCTAGAGCATATGTGTTCATAATTTTCATTGGATATAAAAATAGACGCTAATGTTGGCGCGTTTTATTAGCCAATAGTAATTCAGTTATAATCTTTAGGCATATCGGTGTGTATGGGTATAAAAGCAGTAGGTTAGAGGTAAGGCCAGTTCAGTTCATCAAAAATCTGTGTACACTACACGTCGTCTTCAGTCAGTCAGTTCGGCAAACGTCGGGTATCGATTCACAAGTTACGCGCAGCAGAATTATGAAAGATCTAAAGTATGGTAAAGTTAATTATACAAAAGATTGAAGTACGTGGATTAAAAGAATTATCAGTAAGAAGTTATTATAACAGTTTCAGTTTGGCGAGTGTTAAGATCAATATATAAATGTGATAGTTAACGTGTTCGACAATAAAATTATAAAACGAATTTCTTCATCAGTGTTCTTTTTGGATAAAGGATTCCTTTCCGTTTACACAACCCTGATCAAGAGACATGTTCGACCGAGAAATAATAGCTAGCCGGAGGACAGTAAACAAACATTAAATCAAATAACAGTCGCATTCTTTCGAACACTAACACTGCCGCAAATTGCTAACACCAGATGGAGCTACAAACCGAACAAATGAATGACGTCACAAGATGGCTTCACATGAAGTAAACATAGATACACAAACATTATAAGTAATACCGTTACATTTTATAACTTTCATTTAACTGTTTATTGAAGAGAATAATATGACTGCCCGTGAAGAACTTGAATTGATTGAGCTGTAATCCTCGTTAGCTTCGAAATATACCAGATGACTCACACAACCCGTCCTGAGCTGAAGTTTATACGATAGCGTGCATACCAAAAGGTTTGCCTAAGCAGAACTGAAAGGGGACTCCATTCCGACAGAAAGGAGACCCGTAAATGAAAGACCAATGCTTGAGAACGAACTCTTTAACTGCTACTACTGGTCCCAGAGCTCATTCGGTAGAGAAACCGCCTGTTATATGAGGTGTTCGGGGTTCAAATCCCGGCGGGCCTAAGAAGTTGCTCTAAACAAAAATATTTCACGCTATTCTTATATTCTAGTGCTTGAATGTAAGAGTACCTATGTACTTTCTATGTACCTATGTTTGGTGGGGGTTATTAGTTATTTAATAAGCAATTCGTTCATTAACAAGAATTTAGGAATGCCGCTTGAAGCAAACCTGAGCACACGTGTTAAGTAATTAAGTTCCATGACGGTTAACCTACATTCAGTACAATTATATGGTACCAACTACTGCAGCAAAGTTAACAAGATTATACAAAATTCCATTCTTATCTACCTTTAAAGCTGTGTTAGAATTAAATTATTTTCTATTAATGTCTTATTCATATAAGCATGTGCAAAAACATGCCCGCCTTAGTTTACCAATAGATGTTAGGCCCTCTCAGGCCCACGTTCTACCTGGAATGATCCATCATTTCTGAACATTATTTATGTGTGTCAAAAAAGCCTGCCAAGAAGACAGATGCCGCGTCTGAAAATGTTCAGATCACAGACTTCCAGCCTCAGCTACATTTTGATTGCTTCCCAGCACACATCGTAATCATATCTGTGTGTTCGTTATTGGCGAATATTATCTTTTTGTTTAATGAGCTGGCTCAAACTGCATACAGGCGATCAAGCGTCGCTTAGCAGTATGAAACTAACACGTTAAACACCCGCAGACAGCACCACTACCTCGTTGGTCTTTCGCATTGTACCTGCCCCTTTGAATAGCATTGATGCGGCAACTTCTTTTGCACCAATTTATGTGGTAAACATAAAAGTACAAAGAACGGCTTGTTTGGACTACCTTTGATGTTCGAGAAGGAGGAATACTGTCGTGTACCTCACATTTAATTATTTAACTTCAGAGGAGAGCAACTCGCTTATGAGAGGGATCGTTGAACAAACAAAGAACTTTAAACTCGAGGTATCGACAAGGGACGCAGCTAAAGTTAGATTATAAAAATAATTACACCAACATAATTCCTGGCTGAAGGGAGAGGCAAGGATTCTATTCTACCATAATAAAAGTTGAAAAGAAAGGATAACTGGTAGATTTATTATAATAAGTTCTTACCCCATGTGTCTGCCGGGCGAGGACGCCATATCGTAGGCAGTTATCCGTCCAACTCACGCGAAGTCTAGTCAC
The DNA here is from genome assembly GCA_030765065.1 of Deroplatys truncata. Classification (NCBI taxonomy): domain Eukaryota; kingdom Metazoa; phylum Arthropoda; class Insecta; order Mantodea; family Mantidae; genus Deroplatys; species Deroplatys truncata. Next base: position 180,269,570 of record CM060977.1, on the reverse strand, counting down.
AGAAAGCTAAGAAAACCCACGCTAAGCTTAGCGTCAGTAACGCCATATCCCCACCAATGACACACTGCTTCCCCTGAATCGCCCCTACTCTCAGATAAACTGCCACCCTTCGACTCGGGTAACCAGAGGGCGTATTACCATTAATATAATCTGTGCACATGCCACAATACTTCATACAAACACAAATACATTTTAGGAATCAGAATACACCAAAAAATTCCAAAAATCGCGATGAGTTTCTCTTAAATGTTTGGCTATGCTCAGGACGACCTACCTCTGCGATAAAGCTTCTCAGTGGTGACATACATCAAGAGCAAAGCACGATCAGAATTAACTTATTCCAACCTGCCAATTATGTTTGCGTATAGCTGCAAACGACTTCTCCCTGGATATCGTTGAAATTGTAAGTAACATTCAAGCTCAAGACCTCCTAATCTAGCTAAGAGTTTTAAGTAATTGTGTATTTATTTATCAATTGTGTCCAATTTCATCAGGCTGGCGAGCTGGATGTTACATTTGTGTGAGGCTCTCAGTGTTAGAGGTAGAGAATCCCTGCAGCATCTCATGAATCTCGTAACTATTTTTAAAATTAGTGTATTTGTTCATTTGCGTTATTAGAATTCATGTTGCTCGCGTATTTGTTGTTACATGTGGGTAGTGCTCAAACTCCTAAAAGGTTGAAAACTCCTCACCGTAAACAGCTAGGTAAAATCGGGATTGTCCACTGCTGCAACTGAATTATTGTCCGCTTCACTGAAAACAAAATTAAAAATCAAAATTCAACGAAAGTGTAGCTTTATAAAATGCGTTTACTTACCATGCCTGGTAACACAACTAGCAACTTTCAGCCCAATAACACCCTCTAGAGAGTGGACTCTGCTCCAAACCCTGGGCTGTCTGTACAACAGCCGACATGATTTGCTGGTTAGAATGGGGCAACCACAGAGACAGGTTGCTCCCCAACTAGTGGCTGACAGCTACACACCTGGTGTAGTATGTATAGGATGCTCGGCATACGCAGGAAAAATTGCTGCCCTATGCTCCTACCCGACTGCTTGGTGAGGGAACACCTCACCTCTCAATATACAAGACTCTTTAACATGAGTTTTTCAGCGAGAACACGTAATGGTGGTGCTACATAAACACAATTTGCAAAAATTAAATAAACAAAAACATAACATTAGCATTAATTTAACCTTAGTTATCGCATTATAGTTGTGAAACGCATGTAAAATTCGTTTTGTCGATCAGCATATGATACCACAAATACACATATTTAACATAATTATTTTACAATGCACAATTCTATCAAATTGCAAATGTTTTCACTCAACACAGCACACAGTGCAATTCTCCATAACAATATTTCTCAATGCTTAACCTCCACACAAAGTCATTCTTTTTGTTTCCTCTACAACATATTGGTAGGTATAGAAAATGTTGCATTCCGCCCAAAATATCGATATCGATATTTCACCGAAATACATGTTTTGAGGCCCCTGAACAAAAATGGCAACACAAGACAACTTCAAAAAGAGGTTTTGAACAATACAATAGCTAATTTCATTGCAAGAAAGTGCGTGCGGTATTTTAAGATTAACTGTAACTGTAACTTTATCCACTAATAAACAATGTTTGGAAAACTGTTTTTTCAATCTTTGCAAGAAATATTGGTTATATTTTCAAATTATAAGTTATATTTATTTTATCCGTATAATTGATGCAATATATAAGAATTGAGCTGGTTTTAAGTCAGAGGCACAAACGTTAAACTTAAGCAATACCCATTTGTGTTGTTACATTGTGAATACGATCTTTACCAGAAAAATTGTCCAAAGACGATGTTTAAATAATGTTAAGAACATTGTTAAACATCAAATCCTATCAATTTCTCTTGCTGGAAGTATGTTTAGAGGAACTATTAGATAATTTTACAAATACAGAAGATGATAGGTTTACAGCTGACGCACGAGCTATTTGAAGAAAACTAAATGTTTCACGAAGCCAGAACCCCAAACTTGATACTAAAATACTTCTTTCCGGGTATGATAACCTGATAAATAAAAGCAGAATTACTTCTACTCACATACTGAGATTGTGCTAAAATGCAGCGGGAAAATAACTGTTGAAAACTTGGGTATTTTATGGCACAGCTACCTTCTTCTATAGTGTATTGCGACTGTTTCGAGACGGTCTATCCGGAGCCTAAACTTCTTTAAGCAGGAACGCGCCAACCGAGTGGCTATCCTCTGTATGGAGATTTCCATTAGGGCAATGCCTATAGTCTAAAATGCCCACTCCCCCCCGCAGGGAGGGAAGTGGATACGGTTTTTACGCGCGTCAAACCCAAATAGACCTCCATGGGACCGACAGCAATCTAGCACCCCGTTCCCAATTCTCTAGATCGCTACCAGAGGACACTGAGGAGTCTCACAATCCTGCCACAGCATTACCACCCGAACTTACCCAGTCTCCCATGGGTTTCGGGAAGTTCTGTCCCACCGAGTCCAACCCAATTCTAGCAACTCCCTCCCGAGAGGTGCTCAGATGTTCTGATAACGTCAAATATACCGAGTGCTAGGGATACCCAGCTGAAGGGATCCAAATCCCTCCCCTACAGGAAGCGTATTACAACTATAGACTTTGCAGCATTTTCTAAATAAAAATAATCAATATTTTTGTTTTATATTTATGTGTTAACATCTAATGCCATATCACCGAGTTCATATGAAATAATTGGTGTTCGATAACAATGATCACTTTTTTACAGTTTGTGATAGGCGTTACACAGTTACACAGATACGGTTATTTTCCGGGCTTTTCTTTATCCTGAAAAGATAAATGTCGGTAAGTGTAAGTTCTATGAATCTCTGGTTCATTTGAGCATCATTTCACCCATTTCATTCATTCATCATCCGATACGGCTAACTTAAAAAGAAAGAAGAAGAAAAAAGCTTACTACACATTTTAGCTACGTTTTCTATAGTAACTTAAGCTCCTAAATAGGCATTCAGTGCTGCTTCAATCAATGTATAACTTGAATTCTTGGAAATCAAATAAGGAATAAGCATACTAGGGATATTCTACACTTCATTTTCCTGCTAACGTTTTGAGTTGTAGCTAAAATCCAGCTGAACGCTGCTTAACCATCGTAAATTCAACCTTAACTCAAATGTTGGTTAGCCGAATAATGTCCTAATGTTATTGTTTGTGACACTAAGCTCAGCTCAAACACCTACTTGTAGTTTAACCTGGGAAAATGTAAACACACGTTACTTCAGGCATTTTTAATATTTCGAAAATAAAACAGTAAGTTTTTCATAAATTATATTTTTGAAGCCCCTGTTTGTCATATTAGTCTTTATCGCTCCAATAATACTAACCTACTGAGAAACAAGAGGATCTCATTCGATTATTTACAAAAATTGGATGTGTCAGTCTATTCTTGTCTCGAGCACATCCCTATTTAAAATTCTTAAGAGCCGTTTTCGTTTCGGAAATATTATTGTCCACTCTCTCTCTCTCTCTCTCTCTCTCTCTCTCTCTCTCTCTCTCTTTCTCATTGTCTTTAAGGGAAGCGCGCGCGCGCGCGCACACACACACACACACAAAATTACAGCTATTTCTAAAATATGCTTTCATTGTATTTTATTATATATTAAACTTTCTCATTACAATTATTACTTTTTTTTACTTCATTCGTGTGAGCTTAGAGTGAGAGAAAATAACTGGAAGTTAGACAGGAAACAAGAAAACATTGTATTTTATCCGAAAGCATATGAGTCAATTGGGTAATTTAATGTCGTGCCGGCATGTTGGCATGGAAGCTCAGTTAGTTGGAGCAGCCGTGGTTCAAATCTCGGCAATAGTGTTGTAACCTTTTTGTCCATTCTGCCTTCTAACCAAAATTTAATTCACAACCTGACAGTGTTAATATCTATAGTGTCATAGCAACAACAGCAGTGATTTGTTACTGGGATCCAAAAACCAGCTGCCCCATCCTATCCCTTCTGCATTTCTGTTCTACTCATCTTGCTAAGCGAGTGTTGTTAAATTGTTTCCTACATCTTACAATGAAAAGATCACCTGACTGTTCCCGTACATCACTCCGTCACTTCGCTTTCAATGTTATAATCTAGGCTGCAGTATGGGAACATTAACTGAGAGCAGGAGCAACTCATTCATATGCGGAAATAAAAGTGATCGACATGCATGTTTAGGCGGGAAGCACTTTGCTTTCAATACATATTCCAGATATATAATAATGTTAACATTACAAATGATGAAAAATAAGCAGTAAAATGCAAATTATATTAACTGAAAAATGAGTGCAAACGCTACGCACGAAATTGTTATTGAATAGGTAATTTTAGACAATACGTAACTATAAATTGCTAAAAAACATAAAGCCCATTCAGCGCATTCATATTAAAACAAATCAAACAGAAAATAAAACGAGCTCTTGTTAAAGAAAAAATAAGAGTGATTAATTCAAAATAAAAATACAAAATAGCGGGGAGATACAAGCTTTAATTATTCCGGTTTCAATTAAATACTGGAAGATATTTCAAACAGAAACTTTGAATTAAACCCTCATCCTAGTTCGAAATAATCCAAATGTATAATTAGAAACGTTTGAAGAATTACCGAATAAAAATAAGTCATACGAAACATGCAGCAGAAATATCAAATTAATAAAATACTGCGTAATTGGGCAAATATAATATCGTTATTTTATGTACATAATAAGTGCATGCTAGAAAGCAAAAGCACCCCTAATGGAAACAGAGTTGTCTCCCATGATTCATATTATTAAAAAACCCAAAGTCACAAATGTATGTGTTAAGCGCTGCTACTAATTGTGCATAATAAGCAATATTTAACAAGACAGAGTCGATTCCAATAATAAGATACTAACATTATAAAAAAGCAGCAGTATTATTTTTTCCAGTGTGTACCCGGTAATGTTGATGGACGATGGATGGCTGAACATAACTTACAATATTGCTGCGTTTTCTTAGAGAGCACCTTGCAATACCAGAGAAAGCCGGCGAACTTATTCTGCCATGAAGTCAACTATTTCACTCCTTAGGTGACCTTAATGTTAGAGTTTATTATTATTATTATTATTATTATTATTATTATTATTTCTATATTTTTATTATCATTTTTATTATTATTATTGCAGTTGTGTATGGAGGTAAATGTCTTTTTAAAATATTAATTCCTGTTTTGATTAACTCCAACACCATGGGAACGCACGCAGATTCTAAAATGCAACAAAAGTGTTTCCTGAGTCCAGCAAAGGTCGAACCATTCTCCCATTTCTATGATTAACTCCAACATATCTAGCCCAGGTAAGGTCAGTGAATTATGAAATTCTGCAGCTGATATGCTACCTCCACCGCTTACATTGTAAGTCCGAGCTGTATTTCCAATTCTTCGAAATAGCTTAGTTTCGGCCAGGAGAATTGACATTGAAAGCTCACAAAGCTTTGAGATATTGGGTTGAATCCCCGATCTGTAGTAAGTTCTTAGAGATGATGACTAGAATCCACTAAACGTAACGGAAATTAAATGCAATATAATGCACTGCCAAAGATGTCTGTCATTTGAACGTTTGTGGATGATTAGTTTCAGCATTGAATTTTATCCGCAATTTGCATTGGACATAAACTGAAGGTTACTGGGTAAAACGGTTAACACAAGAATGGTGTTTATTTAGGTGCTTGGCATCTTCATGATATATCCTATTTCTCAGAGGAGTGATAATGTAATCTGAAGCTCACAGGCTAGTTTAAAGGTAATTTAAGTACAGTTATTTTTTAAATATTGATTTCATTCACATAATAAATCTGCGAGTGTAACCTCTTTAGTAAAGGGGAGTTTTCTTTTCATGGGAGTAACTGTTATGCATGTTTATTTTGCTAACTGCTGAACTATTCGCAAAAATACACGGAACTCTTGGTTTTCTTAGGCTCACTGAAACAGAAGAAGCTTTCGACAGGTCTAAGGAATAAAAAGCGTTGACTTTTAAAAAAGGGTTAAAATCACTTGTAGTAGCCACATTAAGTACCAGCATCTAGATATTGCAATATTTGAGAATATTATGTCACGCCGCATTTAGGCATACGGGTGGTAACGTAACTTTTGCTATCGTGGAAAGCGCACGTGTCCCGCCCGTCATGGGAATACGGATTTTTCAGCCCATGCATAGGACCTGTAACCTTTCAACATTGTGAAAAATATGAGGAGCTAGGAGCTGGTGTGAGTCTATAGTCCAGGAAACCAAGATTTCGGCTGTAGGTAGCGTAATGTTGACCACATCAACATCCTTGCCCTTCACCTTGCTCATGTGGGAGTGGGATCATGAAGTCGTATCATAGATTATTATTATTATTATTATTATTATTATTATTATTATTATTATTTCAGCATACATTTCATGCGTAAAGCATGGTCTATAGTGTATTACTTTCGGTATCTAAAATGTAAGTAGATAAGTGCGCGTGCGCTGGCTACCATCTACTTGTAAAGCCCCATGTTAACGAATCTGAGCGCCGTGGCCGAGTGATTAGACCGCTCACCTATCACCACATTCCATGGGCTCACCATGTGGGATTTGTGGTGGACGAAGCGGTATATTTCTTTTTTTCGGGCTCTCTGGTTTCCCCCGCCGTTCACTTCACCATTAACTCCATCATTACCCCGGCTTTCATCCATTTCGCCTTCATTTCATACCACCTTATCCTCACTCTCATATGGGCTATTCCCCACTCCGGGTTCCGCATTCTCTGTTTCCATGTTCGTCTGTACCTCAACAGGTCTCTGACTCCAGACGCGCTTGTAAGTCCTAGGGGATGTAAGTCTATATAAGGGGAGGGTAAGCCGACTAAGTAAGTTAACAGACCTGCTTTCTTGTGTTATAAATTTTTTTTTTGGGATAGACGTCATATGTATCATCTCGTAATATCTTGATTATTATTTAGATCTAGTCCTCATATACACGATTTAAAACTAGAAATTGTGTCTGGTATAAAGATGAATAATCAGAACAGAGAAGCTCCCTTTTTATGCTGTAAGCTGGGATACTGTTGGAACAAACTGAACGATAGTTTCGAAACGTCATATATAAACTCTGGCCTCTTGTCAGTCCACATGATCCGCGCTAATGCTAATTGTATAGCAAATGACATTTTAATTATGTATTAGCAGAAATATGGCTGCCATGGAAGCGGTACCAGACTAAAGCCTTTTGATTTTATTTTATTTATTTTATTTGATTACTTGTGCTCGTATCCCGAAAGGTAACATTCTGTCAGACACTAACACTCCTGCGCATCATATTGTGGTTTCTACTAGCATATCTATATAAAGTGTAAATAGCCTTGACATGCAGGCTTTTTATTCTAGTATATAGTTAAATTAATACTACAAAATAAGGGTTAACTTTTGGCATAATTTGAAGCAGTATCGTGATAACAACACTAATAAATCATTTAATCACGGACTATAAAGAGATAAAAAGCAATAAGAATGAAACCTCATGCAAGTAAACAAGAAAATCACGTAATCACTTTTAATGTACAAATTTATATATTTGAAGTGCAGTTTTAAGATGTATTATTGAAGACGTAGGCCAAAGCTGAATCTGTTTTTTCTGCAAAGGGAATACTGTCACCAAGGACAGTTAACGATTCAAAAAGGGGCTGAGAAGATAACATAATGAGAGAGCTAAAAACAAACGCGTGAGGTGACTTGTGAGCTGTTTAGAAAGTAATATGTTGCTGGCTTGAGTTCTCAACCCAAGGAAGATGTCACATATATGGTGATTAATCATTGAAAAACGACGCCAAAGTTTAGCCAATCAGAGTCTTGTTTTAATGCTTAAGCAACTCCAGGCTGAAGCTCTTGGAGATGGCAAAGCAGCCCCACAGTTCAACAGTTTACTAGTGTGTGTGTTACACAGCTCATTACAAGTTCTTATATTACTCCATGGCGCATACGCAGTTATTCACGAAGACGTAAAGAACGCGAGTGCACATAGTTTCCGTGAGGCAATGTTGAAAAGTTAATCGTGTTATACATCTATTCTACAAATACTTAGCAGTAACCCTGCAAACAACTGGGATCACTTTCGTGGTACATGCAAAAGAATGTTATATGGACCTAAACGACATAGATCATATACAGCAAATACCCAAAGGTGGCAGTGAAACACTTCGGAGCAAAAATTGCAATTCGGACATATAGCATACATCAAATGGGGGAAAACCTAAAACAGAAGGACCTAAAAGAATGGGAGAATGTAAGGGTACTTTCTTCAAGCGAGTAATTGGGATGTCGAAACACACTCCATCGAGATATGTATACGTTCTGACGCGAGAGAGCACTTTCTCATGCAGGATCTTTACTACCAACTACTAGTCCCTGCAACAGAGGCCTGTAAAAAACAGAAAACCTGAGCAAAAAGAAGTGAAATCGATGAGTAGCTGTATGTAACAAGCGCCATGACAGAGAAAAGTTGAACAGGACCGAATCAAAGCATGAAGAATGTTGAAACGAGGTTGATCGTGAATGGTTTCCTTATAAAGTATGCTACTGAAACAATTTTCATGCAGTAACGCATAAGTGTGTTTGCAAATTCTGCGAACTAAAATGTGAAAAATACTACGTGCTGAACTACAACAAATGTCCAAAAATAGTGACAGAATTCAGTGCTGAAAACTAAAGTTATATTCATTGTGCACACATGTGCGCGCTTCACTTATTATAATATCTTTGTTGGTGATTAAGTTAAGATAAGCAACAGATTCTCAAAGCCAAACCTTTAACTGTAATCCATTAGGATTCCTTTCCGATACACTTCTTGCCAGAAGATACTTGCTGCACGAAATCACAATTAGGTAGCAGGAGCAATATTAAATTCAAATAACACGAATAGTGGCAAGTAACTGCATCAAATTGGTATGATAAATATCAAAATATATTAAGGTGTTATCCAGATTGTGTGCATTTTGTGTAAGGTGTTCTACCCTCTACTTCTCAGCTTATGTAATGTGATTCTTTTTAAATTTAGACAGAAACAGAAGCGATAGAGCAACATAGCGCAGCTGTCATCTGCACGTTGCATGAATATACACGCAAATCATTGTTACACAAGCAGTCCCTTAGTAACTGTATGTTGAGAAATGGAAGGAGTTATATGAATCGGTACCGCCATACTTTACCTTAATGTAAAGGATGCAAGAAATTATTTCCAAGTTTAACATTGTTATCGTAAAACTGTTACATTTTTATTCTAATTAAAATTTCAAACGTATTCAGGATTCTCTGCTTGCACCAGTACACACCCCAGCAGATAGAGCAAGTGCTATCAATGTAATCCAAGGAAAGCTCTGGCTAACCGTTTTACGATCAACCAACTTTGGTACCTTCATGGACAACTTGTCATTCAGGATTGCTGCAGCCCTAGGAATTTGGTCTAAAATATACCACCAACATAGATATGTGCGTGGTGCTCCTGTAGATGAGTATGGACATAAGGGTTTGAGCTTCCGTAAAAAACCCTGAAGATTTTCCACACATTTTGCAATAAATGACGCTCTAAAGAGAGCCTTTACATCTACTGGCATTGCAGCTCTTTTGGAACCATCTAGAATTTCCAGATCTGACGTCAAACGCCCCGAAGGTTTAACCATGAATCCATCGAAACATTTTAAGTCCTGGATATGGGATCCTTGTGAGAATATTGTGGCCTCCTCACACCTACACCCTATCTTCCAATTAGCTGGAGCAGGTATAAATACCGCAATATTACCTAATATTACATCTTTGTTGCATACCGTTGAAACCTGTGCAGAAGGCAAAGAAGTTGTTCATAAAATTGGCCAACTTCTAGCAGATGTTTGCGCGATTTTCGTTCAGCTGAATATTTACGGCAATGAATAGCTGTCGCCATGCAAAGAAGTTCCGCTAGTATGTTGGGTACGTTCCCAGACATTGGAGGAAATTTTCTATTTAAATAAGATCCACATTGACCGCAAATTCTCACAACTGGCACCTGTTTCCCGAGAAATATCAGACGGCTCTGCGCTGAGGCCAAAGCAGAACAACAAATAGACGGAAGCGAAAGCGGTGGGCGTGGATGGAATCCGCAGTTGGTGTTCAAGTCCGTCAAGAGACGCTCCTGCTACCATTGTGATCCTGTTCTATCAACTCCTGCTGTCTTCTGCATACTATGGATGGAATTTCTTTGGCAACCTATGTACCGAGTTATTCTAATTTACTGTACCTATTTAGGATATGGCTAATAATCATGTATTTAATGTTACTGAATAAAATTAAATCTTTAACTAACAGTGAATAAAGTAGTCTCGGGCATCCTTTCCCCAACCGGCTACAAAGCGAACGGAAAGCTTTGAGGCCTGACCATAAACCCATCTGTAAACGATTAGTAGGGTCTTCCCAGCCCCCAACTATACAATACGTGGTCCTTTCTTTAGCTCCACCAAAGCAAAGCGTTGCTGCACTGTCATTTGTGTTGTTTCTTCGATTTCAGTACGTTTTAGCAGCTGTGACTGTTCGCGTGCTTTTCTGCCGTCTTTTAGTTAAATTTGTATCTGTATCTTCAGTGAAGCTATATAGTGTTTTACTTAGTGCAGTTTTGTAAATTTAGCAGTGTTTAATAGTTATTAGCGTTTAATAATTTAATTAAGATGTGGAGACCTCGGGAAATGAACCAAGTTGCCACCCCTCCGGCCGCACCAGCAAATGACCCCCAACCGAGTACCAGTAGTGCCAGGACCACGAAGAAAAGAGTTACAAAAACTTTGAATAAGCAAAGCCAGATGTTTGTGTGTAATGTTCACGAATATGTAGAAAAGAACCATTTAGGTAAGGGTTCAATATCGGAGACCGCAAGAATCCTGAAGCTGGACAGAAAAACTGTGCGGAATGTTATCCAGAGAAGTCCAGTGACTCCTAAAAAGCTAGGCAACAAAAGGGCCAAGTTTAATAAAGTGGACGATTTCGATTGTGACTTTATCAGGCGCGAGGTTTACCGATTTTATAATAAAGGACAATCGCCTATGGTCCGTGAACTATTGCAGCATTTGAAAACTGTAGCAGACTTTCCTTACGAAGAAACTACACTTCGCGAGCTGCTCAAGAAGCTGGGTTTTCGTTTCCGTCGCGTAAAGAAGAGGAGCGTGGTAATGAAATCTGCAAGAATAGTGGCTTGGAGATACCGATTCCTCCATAGGCTTCAGGAGTTGCGATCACAGGGTTTTAAGATCATCTATCTTGATGAGACCTGGTTCGACACTCACGACGTTGCTAAGATGGGATGGGACGACGGTACCTGCAACTGCGTACTAAAGTCACCGTCGTCACGAGGGAAACGTATTATGGTGCTTCATGCTGGAGGCAGTGAAGGGTGGGTGCCAAATTGTCTTTTTTTGTCAGCCAAGAACATTGGAGACTGCAGAGCTGACAGTCATGATGAAATGACAGCGGCAGTTTTCGAAAAATGGTTTTTGAATAGTCTGCTTGCAAACTTGCCAAATAACACAAAATGTGTAACAATAATGGACAATGCAAGCTGTCATTCGCGGCAGCATTTAAAATTCCCAGCATGAACACGAGGGTTCATGATATTATTTGCTTCATGGAAGAGCGGAATATACCGGTACCGAAACCCGTTCCCATAAAAGCCGTCCTTATACAAATAATCCGATCTGCAAACATAGCCAAAAAGTATGTAGTTGTTGAACTTGCAGCTTCTCGCGGTCATGAAGTTTTGCGTCTTCCACCCTATCACTGCATATTTAATCTTATAGAACTAATATGGGCCCAACTGGAAGGATTTGCTAGGAAAAATAATGTGACACCAAATTTAAGTGTCAGTATATGTGAGCTGTTACGTGAGGGAACTAAAAAAATTGGCTCCCAGGTTTGGGCATCTTGTGTACAGCATACTATCAAAATTGAGAACAAATACATAAGTCACGATGCAGACAGCAGCCAGGAGAGATTTGTGATACATGTAGGAGAAAGTGACAACGACGAGTAAACGTAAGTTCAAAACTTTATTTTTTAACTATAAATTTACAGTCCTTTTCTTGTGTTTCATAATTTGTTCAAAATAACTCGTAATTTGAAAACAAGCCATGTTTACTTCCTCTTACCAAATATCAAGTAGGGGAAGTATTGTGTTCCGCGCAAAATTTTGATGTAAAGATTTCACCGGAAATACACGTTTTGAGCTCATTGAATCCAAAAAGGCATTTTTAAAAGCTCTGTGTTTGTGTTTATGAACAGCAAAACAAAAACTAAAAGTCGCTTAAACACCAAACTTTTTCGGGAAAATCCCCCCCATCCCAAACTACCCATTACGTGGAAAAATGTTCGTTATTGTTTTGAATTTCACAAAAACAGCTATAACGATTTTTGTATTAAAATACTACATGTTTAAGATATTTGCATGAAAAATAAAATGTGTATTTTGAATTTTATTTTCTGGGAATAACCTGTAAACTCTTTCTCATTCTCAACTTTCTGTATAACTGGTAAACCGTAAGAGATATACAAAATCTTACTGTGAGTAAAATGCAATATGTTTATGTCAAATTGTGTTAATCGTTTCCGAGAAATTGTTTGTTACTGGTTTGAATTTTGAAATAATTGTACTTTTACAAATTGCAATTCCCTATTTGTATTTTTCTCGTGGTCATGCTAAGAGCATGGAATTTCAAAGTCATGGTATATTCATCTGTTTTTAAAAATTTGACTATCGCTTTAGCCTGTGTGCCCTTATAATTACAAATATGCAATGAAAGTTTATCTCGTTTAAGAAGCAGTAGATAGAAGAATAAGCTTTCGTAAAAGTAGTTGCAGAACAGTGAGTAGAGATAATCGTGTGAATATAACACATAAGATTTTTTATTTTCTTTCTTTTGTCTTCCGTATTCTTACTTGTCCTGCATTTTATAATACAGTTATTAATTTAATTAAACACAAGCTGCTATGCTAATAAATCTCACGGATCTTGAACAATATCCAGTTTCTTTTTATTTAAGTTTATATTAATAAAACATCGCTGTGAAGCAAATTTATTATAAATTTCAAAAGTACGAAAAAAGCACCTATCTCCCCAGAGTGACACAAAAAACTTGCGTTCGTTTTGCTTTTTTCACCTGCTGCTTCTTTTTTAACTTTTACATATATAGTGTTTTTGTTTACATCTTCTGGTACTTGGTTTTTCTACATTCTGTGGTTGTGAGACAGACAAAATAAAGAATACTTTTACCATAGCACAGTAATAATTACAATAAGCCGAACTGCAAATATACAGCCCGTACTTATAAAAATTAGCTATTAGGGTAAATAACAATAAAAATGATAATTTTGTTTGGGAGTAAACGTTCCTTTCAAAATAAATTCGTATTAATGCATTTTAATTGTTTAATGATAGTCCAACAACCTACAGTTTATTTGGGACGCGTTTCTAAGTGTCTCTCGGATATGTTAACATGCATTTCCATTCTTGTAGCGTAATGTAAGTTCAGCTCTTCCTTAGTCATATACTAAAGCGTTCCTAACAGAAATGTAATTATTATGCGATGCATAGTTATTTACTGCATTTGTGTGTAAAGTAAGCATGACAAACTGCATGATTGTATTTTGTACATGTGGAAATCAGCGGCAAAGTTTTGCTTTCAAATACTATTTTAAACTTTGGCAACAACGCACATGTGTATATGGTTGTCACTAATGTTTATGAGTGCTTGCGGTTAGGGGAGGTAGGGGACAAGTGTTTGGCTACTGTACAAGGGCCGCCGCTTGGGGATCCATAGACTGCGACAACCTTATCAAAAGTTAATCCTTCGAACACTTAAGAATGCTTGTGTCACATATTCGTGTAAAATATGTCCAATAAAAAGTGAAATAATAGTTGGTACTTTACATTGCAGCAAATTAAATAAATTGCGTATAATATCACAAACTAAAATATATATTTTTGGAACCAGGCAACTACTTAAAATACTAAAATTAAAATAGCCAGTAACCTTTCAATAATACAAATAAATGCAGAAGTATTATGATTGCGACATTCCAAAGATAGTTGTTCACTATAAACCTAAAGCCTTTCATTCTCACTATTTTCGGCTTTTATCTTAATCTTCGTTAAGAAAATATTCATTTTAAATTCTGTCATGAGGTATTATACTTTTACACAGAAAAACTTTCCCATTCAACACTACTTTCAGTCATCTCTTGGCAAGCAGCTTCTTCTAATCCAGTCCAATTTTTGTTTCCCTATTTCTGCGCAGCTTTGACATAGTTTTTCTTTGTCCTTTCTTTTTAAAACAGCTTAATTACATACTTTGTCAATTTCACACTCTCTATTCTTCTGAATATTCAGATTTCAAACGCTTCGTTTTACTATTTTCGAACGTTCAGACTTCCATTTTCTGCTAAAAGTATTTCGCTAATCTCTTTCTCTGTGCTCTTTTAAGATTCACTGAAGCTGCTTTTAATGAAAATATAGTTGAAAAATTTACGTTTATCCTGGTACTGCTATTTATAACATAACTATTTATCAGTTTTTTTAAAAAAAATAGGCAATCTTTTCTACAACTAACTCGTACATTTCTTTTTCCTATTTCCTTGTAAGCTAACCTGCATTATAGTCACAGCATTGAATGAACTTTCTCCATGTCTTTCAGCTGTCATTATAATGTACAAAACTTATCTTTGTAAACTAAACTAATCTTCTCTTGCCCTGTTTATTCCTGTACATAAATATAAATGCTTAGTATGTTTAAAAAAAGGAAAAATTTAATAGCAGTTCAGTTTTAATACACCTGTTTCTTGCATCTTTTAACATTTATATTGACAATGACTTTTGTCAGTGTAAAAATACTTTAATACACATTTTACAGTTAATACCAGCAATCTTATTACTGTTTTATTTTCAGGCTACTAAGGTTTGTTAGGAGAAACAGAAGACCCACAGAAAATTGCATTCAACATACTAAATAAACCGTTGCCTAGAATATTAAGAAAATGAGCATAAACAAAGCATAAGCTACATAATGAAATAGTATATTTTTTAAAAATATATAGATTATGGAACATAATTGTAATTATTCAAGATACAATATGTACTATTGTAAGAATGACATCAAAATTACAACAAATAGATTTAATACAACGTGGCCCCACTCGACTTGCACTCAAGGATAAAGTATGTAGATGTACGCAAATTAGATGTTATATATTGATGTTAGCTTTAGGCCCAATTATGAGTGTGAAAATTGGGCGAAAAACGGACCGATAAAACAACATTAGAAGAGATGGAGATGGAGGTTTACGTCCAGAGCGGGACTACTACCTAATCTCTTAAAATACTAGAAAGTTTTGCATAACAACTTAACTAAATAACCTTGAGTGGCATTGATAGAGCATATGATTATTAACTATTAATATAATTAAGTTGATGCGATGATGACGGTGTATTTAGTAACAACATTTCTGGAACTTCATCTTCATTTGATCTAACAAGTACACCATAATCATAGCTGAATATAGAAAATACGACTAAATTTTGGAAAAGAAATATGGGAAAATGGCCATTGCTGAGACTTCAACTCCTTGTAGAAATTTGTAAAAGTATATTCCTCCTAATCTTAGCCATCACTTTGGCCTTTAAGACACTCATTCTCATTGTAGACATCAGTAGAAGTTAGCAATGGTATTTGTACCTGAAAAACTGCATACGGAAAGTATTCTCCTTGTAACGCCAACCTCATCATTCTGTGTGTAATCTTGGGGTCAATATATTCATGACATTACATGATACAGTCTTATTTCAATACATATGCACAATCCCACAAATATTATGAGTCTAATAAGGACAACATTCAGCTACCATTCAACTAAGGGATAATTTCCGATATTGCGAAATACTCCAATTTCATTTCTTCTAAGCAATCTAGCAGATACATAAAAGAAGGGCAGAACAAGAGCATTTCTCTGTTCCTGCTTGGTCAGCAGAGTTTATTACTAAAGACTTTTTTAAATGTATGTTTCGATAGTTTTCCGTCATTTACTTCAGACGTTCTTCAGCCTGTATTTAAGAAGGTTTTTAAAGGTTCATGCGGAACTTGTGAATATCAGTGTTGATTCGTAATATACCTGCCAATTCTTTCTCCCTCATTAACGTGAATGGAGTAACCCGCTGTAAGAATGATTAGTAGGGATTTCAGGAAAATAGACCTCTAGGCATTCCTTAAATAGCAAAGGATGGCTTTTTAAAGTTTATTGATTTTATTCTTCATTAATAAAAGCATATAAATGAAAAAAATATTTTAATTACACCTTTGAAATACGCAATGCTTGCGTTTAGATTATCATGAAAAATGTTCATCTAAATTAGTGAGTATCACCACAAAAATTCCACATTCAAATCAACAAAATCATTTTCATTTATTCACGTGCTATCCGCTTGTGTTGACGTTAAAAGCAATTTTACATTCTGAAGAGCGGTTTGTTTAAACATAATTTTACCCTTAAAAAGGAATTCCGTAGGACTAAGCCTAATTGTTTTCACCAGTACATGAGACGAAAGTATTAAGCATGTTGCAAATATGTTGTGCACTTGATAAAATAAATAGGTAAATAAAGAAATAAGTGTTGCTAAACTTTCAACGAACTCTCGTTTTCGAAATACTTCGTTTATAATGTAGTTTTATTACTTAAATAATTTTAATTCCCTATTTGGCGGGTGGCCTGCCTGAATTCTGAGGTGAGTATCCATTAACGTGTGAATACAGAGCAAAGCAACCTGGTCATGCAGCTCAATGAGTTCTCATCACATAGGGTAATTGAGTTGAAAACACGAGGAGTGCCGATCTCTACGGTCGCTAAGTAAGTTAGGCAGACAGATGGATGTAGTGCTATTTAATTTGCGTCAAGGATTAATAAAAAGAAGTGAATTTAAACTTAAAATCTGTATAAGCCCACATTCTTGTCGCACCACACCCTGATTAAGAGAAACGTGTCTCTAAAGTAAGATTGATGCAGCTGTGGCAAAAACAAACATAAATAATGTCTATAGAACCAGTTTAATAACAAAGTTAATATTTTTAAACTTGTAGCGTAACAAACATCTTCAAATAGGCTTTAAATACGTAGTAGCAGATTACGTAAACAACAACTTCAAATTGATGCGCAAAGCGTGGTGCAAACTACGTAAACAATATAACATCTGCAAGTTTGGCTTCCCAAACGTAAGGCAAAACTTCAAGAACAAAACGCTTTCTCAAATTGGTTTCCCAAGTGTGAAAATAAATAAACAAACTCCTAAAGACAATAACTGCTTCAACTTTCGCGAAACATTTTTCACCATTCACCATTTTTAAAAGCCCAACAACATGTTTAAATCATCCGTCTGCTCCATTTATCCCCACTGGACCCTTTGTGTGCTTTTTCTCATTTTGGCGTTTTTGCTCACGAAATGTATTCTCCGCATGTTAGTGTTGCTGTGATTTGAATTAAAATTTGCATACATACTCTAAAATATCCTGTCTAAGCTTTCAGGTCCACATTTTGTGATTGTTTTATTCATTGGCTCAGAAAAGACCAATTTATGCTGAAAAACAGGAAAAACTGTAACACCAACTTCATAAAAACGGGGATTTATTTCTCTAGAACTAATAACGTCAACTTCAATGAAATCCTTACATTTATTTTCCCTCTACTGAAGTATTAGATTGTCATTATCATCATTATCTCTGATAAATGTGATGGAGTAAGGCAGTTTTAGAAAATTTGCATTTTATTAGCTAATTAAAAATATGTAATTGCATTATATGAAAAACTGTTTGTGCTTGAGCTTTGAGCTTTTGTATAGTCACTTCTTTATTTACTCATGTTATGTGTGCAAACTGCAACTATTATTGGAAATAATTGATCTTTCACACAAGCTGTGTGTTGGATAGGGTTGGAAAGGTAGAATCAGACGACTGAAAAATTCAATCCCATAGCCGGGATTTGAACCACGGATCTCTCGGTCTCCGTAGCAACCGGACGGAGACCGGGAGATCCGTGGTTCAAATCCCGGCTATGGTATTGAATTTTTCAGCCGTCTGATTCTACCTTTGCAACTATTATTATTATTATTATTATTATTATTATTATTATTATTATTAGTGCATATGAAAGCAGCATTTTGCTCAGTTTCACAGACACTGGTAATAAAATGAAAAACACAAATGTGACTCGAAATTGTATCCTGATTTCCTGTTCCTGCTGCATGTTTTCTAATTTTCCTAATCCCCATTGCTTGACTGGCCGGCAGTCGGCTTCCTCTCCATTTGCATTTCCTCTTCAAGCGCTTTCTCTACACAGGTGCTATGCACATTAGTTGACAATAATTCAGCGTTTGATCACAGTTTCACCATGACCCATATAACACACGACTAGAAAGACTTCTAAACATATGGGTTACTTTGAAACGTATTTGAGAGTAGTTCTTATTCAACGTAACAAAATGAAATAAATACTCTTTGTTTCTTTCTTTTCTCTTTGACCTGACAATTGAATATATTGTGCATGAAGGATATTTTCCTTTCAGTGTTACTCATCAAATTTATCAGAAGTTATTTAAATCTACATTTTCCAACCTTAAGATTGTTACTTGTAATAGCCTCCACGGTTCTTTGAAGTTAATAAAACAGATCAAATAGGAAACTGAGAAACTAAGAATAAAAGAAAAGAAAACGACTTTGAAGCAGTAAGGTTAATAAACATTGCTACTTTTACTATTTTTTCAGACGTCACCTTTGTCTTTCGTTGTTGTGAAGCCTTCTTTTCAGTGTGAACTGAAGTTCTGGCTGGAAACAGGAGATAATCTGAGACGCATGCATCAGCATACTAGAATGGTGAATTTACCGTATACGGATGTAGCAATTGAACCTTCGTGCTGGACTACTTGCTCTAGCGGAAGCGGATCCTAAATGTTGTTTCGGACATTGTGATTATCTCTCTGTTACGGCATACAAACGTGGTAATTCGGTTGTTGGACTGTTGAATTCTGTCTGTATTGTTTGTGGTCTGTTTATCTGTGGTGCTGGCCGCACTGCCATCTTAGCCCACTCGCGGTATTGTTTACAGAATTGAATGCTCTAAGCCAAGGTGGTGACATCGTATTCAAGCCCGCCCCACCATTGTAAACATTTTGAGCAGCATGATATAAACTAACTGAGCTAATTGACACGAATTTGCTCTATTTGTACCTAGAACAAAATAAACTATTTTGGAGCAAAAATATTGTTTTATGAGCATTATTTCTTCATTGTGCACATAATCGGGTAAACAATTTTATTGCATAAGAAAGGCGTGCTTCTTGCACAAAAATATATTACAATGCCTTTTATAATCTTCACTGGTTATTTTATCCGGTGAATTTTAAATCTTAATATCTTTTGCATTAATTTCATTTATCCTATACTCAAAATTGTTATTCAATGATTTAGAAGACGTTTTTTATTCTTTCTGTCTCTTAGAGCTGTAATTTCGTAATGTATTATGATATTCATAGCGTTCGGGCGACAGCTACATCATTTCTGAACGCTGTCATAGTCTGACTGCATGTAAGTAACAAGCTGAAACCCCACTTCCGCCTTCTTCGAGAAGAAAACGGAAACTCCCATGATAGTTGTTGGTGCAATGGCTGACTAAAGTACCGTTGGGCAAAGCCTTGTGCTTGGCTTCCTTATTCACAGCCCCTGAGGGCAAAGAAAACTAACGAATGATAGTGTAATTATATTAAAAAGCGTAATAGTATTGTCAGCTACCATCCTCATCTATTAGTGGGATTAGGCACTTTGGCCTGTTCCAACTCGAGAGAAGTAACCTATCCATCTCTGAAGAGGTCTGCCAATTTTTCTTTATCCTTCAGGTTCATAGTTCTGTAAAAGTTTTGGGAGTCGCTGGTTTTCTATTCTTTGTACATGCTCCAGCTTCTCCCTCTTGATTCTATCAATGCCATGTGGTAAATTATACGATATGTTTGAAGCTTTTTTCTTATGGCTTCATTTCAGAGGTGTCCAGGGAGTGTAGCCAATCAGCGATCTGAGGAATCTGATTTCTGCAGATTCAATTTTCCTCTTGTATAGTCATTAAGGGTCCAATTTTCACAGTTGTGGTTTAGCACTGGTATAACTATTAATTTATACAACTTTATTTGTGTTTTTATTTAAGTTTTATGTTTTAATGTCTTCTATATTGTTCTACACGTGTGCCTGAATTTGTTTAGTTTAATATTTATTTTTACCCTTTGGCAATACGAGACATCACAGCCTAGGTAGTTAAAATGGGAAAACCTGTTGTATTATTTCATTTATTACAACTATTCTGCATCTCATATAATTCTTACCTTAAAAAAACATTACTTTTGTATTTTGTTTGTGTCTTTGTATTTTGTAGAAATCCTTAAATTGAATTCCTTCATCGTTTCCTATAGTCGGTTAGTTGCCATTTGTAAACCATTCTCTGAATCGCTAAAAACTACTTGCTCATCCACAAAAACATTTATGTCGGTTTTATATACATAACTGAAACACCAGATACAACTGGTAATATATACGTAGCAAGTTTTCGCTTATAATAAAGTCCACTATTTCCCGCCACTCCTGTTTTCTGGTTCTGTCGGCTCGGAGTATTAGTGAATTACTTCTCAGGTGCAAATGCAATTAAATGACTAATATCTGTAATCCACGTCGATAAGACGCGTGGTTCGACTACCTGTGCATCCCACGTGCTCTGTATGTACAGTCAGGGCCAAAAAACGTGCCCATGGTTACCTATAGTGTTTTTCCTTATTTAATGCTGGCAGAATTCCCTTATCAGTTGTGTTCCACACCTAAGCGGTGTATTAATCTCTTATTGGTTTCAACCAAGTGAGCTCTGAAAGAGGTTTGAAACGGAGGCATTTTACCTGAATGGCTGGAACCCACTCTCCAGATACTCATCAGAATTCTCTTATCAGTTTTGTTCCACACCTAAGCGGTGTATTAATCTATTATTGGTTTCAACCAAGTGAACTCTGAAAGAGGTTTGAAACGGAGGCATGTTACCTGAATGGCTAGAACCCACTCTCCAGATACTCATCAGAATTCTCTTATCAGTTGTGTTCCACACCTAAGCGGTGTATTAATCTATTATTGGTTAGCTCTGAAAGAGGTTTGAAACGGAGGAATTTTACCTGAATGGCTAGAACCCACTCTCCAGATACTCATCAGATCTGTTCGCCTCTTATTGGTTTGATGTCAAATGTTTGGCACTCAAACCTAACCAATGAACAGAAGTCGATTTCCGGTTCAGGAGCGAAGGAAGCAGGGGGAAGGGAGTAAGACGAACATTGTGTGCAGTGGTTTGGATGAAATTGCCTTGTAAACAATGTCCTATTTGTTATTATGTTTGTCATTTGATCGTAGCAAAGGATATTGACAACAAACCGAAAATTATTGTCCTTAATGAGCAATGTTACAACCTGGTGAGGACTGCGGTGCTATGGATATCTAAAGAACAGCTCAAAATAGTGGAAAAAAATGCTACAAACGGGATTACTAGACACGCAAACCAGATGGCGTATTTAATTATAAATGGATACATGACACAAAATACAGCAAAAACTTCACAACGGGATACAAGGAAGGTTAAAAGACTTGTGAAGAAATAGTTTAATAAATAAAGTGTTCAGGAGAGATAAAAGTTGGTTTACTCTGAATACTTATTTAATAGATTGGGATATCATGGAGTAGTTATTATTATTATTATTATTATTATTATTATTATTATTATTATTATTATTATTATTATTATTATTATTATTATTATTTCCTTCTGATTGTTTTCAAAGCAGCAAGAGCAATAAACATAATGATTTTAATTATAATACATCGCAAACAAACATAATAAGGAACTGAGTTATGAACCATTACAGCGAAATAACATTACATAAAAATCATATAACATAGCATTTTCGCATTACTTAAGAAGCATTCACAACGTTGTTTATATTCATTTTTTTACAAAACTGTGATGATAACGTTTATTTAAGGTAATACTAACTTTGAATTAACTACGGAAAGGTAGTCATTCAATGGCAGAGTGGGAATTAGAACCAACTACCTTCAGCTTGAAATACCGCTGTTCTGCCGTCTGAGCTACAATGTCGTGCACAAAAAGGTTGCCCATTCCACTAGATCGGCATATTGTTTTTTCCTCCGTAAGGTTTTCAGATTCAGGTAACCAACCATGGCTGCACCCAGCCGGTATCAGTTCTCAGTGTGACGGGCCTAAAAAACAGTCCAGACACATAAAGCGAAACAATGAACCGCCTCCATGAAAGAATTTCGCTAGGATTGGTTAACAAGGAACCAATACCCATAATTCGACCTTTTAGAGGAGGTGTGAAGAACTATTTGCGTGTGTCGTTCAACTGATGAGAGCTTTCGTCAGCGACGAAGGCTAAAGTTGTTGCCGCTACAAAACGGCAATAAGAAAATCCTTATTAAGAAAACGATAATGTAGCATGAACATATAAGTTTAAGTTGTAATGTTACCCTTCGACATTTCAGCCATACTTGCTGAAGGTAACGTACAGTGCCAATCCATTGGCTAGAATTGTTCTCGAAAAACAGAGGTGCTCACACTGATAAGGGGTGTGGCTAGATTTTGTCAGTACAATATAAACATCTGCGTTCTATTATGGACCACTTTTTATGCACACCAGTATACATCAAATAGCCGCTTGAGGGCGTGTTACCTCCTTGCTAACGTTTGATTGCTGCTACGATGTTTAATTTCTGCCAGGTATTTCCATTTTTTTACCCTATGCTTTATTTTTGGTTCAAAATGGCTGATCCACTTAATGAAGCAAAGGTTGTTGGAAGAGGGAAAGAGCAAAGAGGAAATTGACATATATACAAGAATTTTTATACAAGTTTGGTATTGAAAAGGATAAGTCCAGAAGGTGCAAATCATTATCTTTATTGCTGGTGCTAGATGACTAAGAAGCTTTTCAGGATGAGTTTGAAATTAATTCGGAAAACCCTGATGATCTTTATCAGGGCAGGAAGGAATTTTGTATAAACTGTACACAGTAGAGGCACATTAAATGAAATAATTAATAGAAATTTCAAAATCCCTTCACCTCCACCATCTGTTAATTCCGGTAGTAGTGATATGTTAATGAAGCTTCCCAACATAAACATACCTACATTCGGTGTTAATATAAGGTTATGGATTCACTATTGTGACACATTCGCTGGTTTGCTTTTGAGCAATAGTTCGCCCATAGAATCCAGAAATGTCACTACTTGATTTACTCAGACGTGGGAGCACCCAAGTGCTTGATACTACGTGGGAATTATTGCATCAAAGATAGAATAACAATAAGGTTATCGCTGCTAAATATGTAAATGCACTGTCAAGTTTGCCCCATGTAAAAATGGAAATAGCATTGAATATAGGTCCATTCCAAACCAGAGTTTCCTCTGATGTAAACAGAAGCACGTGCTTCTGCTTGTCACGAACCCAAGAACACACTCTTACGCCAACGTAAATAGTTCCTTAATACATGTATTGTATTATGAAATATTAGAGCATTAAGGCTATATAACTGCACATTTAATTGCGATTATCATAAAAACTCATTCTTAAGGGTAATGGATATATACTAGCTGTTAAGAGATTAAAAAATATGATTTTTGTCTGCTATTGCGCTAACGCCGAGAGCATCTTGCTTGTTAATACCAACCGTATGCATGATTGCCATTCTCTTAAATATACAAGAAATGCAGCAATGAATTCCCAGTGGTGCTATCTGAGTACCGAATAAACACTTTGCGTAACACAGGAAACGTGATAAGCGAACAGTCATTCATAATACGCTAACACACGTATGCTCAGCTCAGGTCATACCTTGTGATTTAGTCAGTTGGTATTGGAGCTCACATGGTAGAGGAAGGTGCTTGTAGTGCGAATAAACTGTTCAAACACAAAATCGGGAAAGAATTAAAAAGTGGCTAAAAACAAACAATACTTCATATATGCAACTCACTATTAGAAAAATACCCGACACTTGCATTATTGCATATTATGAAACTAATATCAGATTTTACAGGCGTTTCAGTGAGAAGTGTAACCAAAGTGGGCAGGGAATATAAACAGACATAACAGAACATATGCAGAAGAAGAGAATCAAATATGGGAACTTGTATTAAGTGCGACAGTGCTGTGGATAAGCTTGTCATTATTTTGGAGAGCGGTTCTGATTCCGATATGGCAGCTGAGTCATCTCTGGAGGATACGGATTTGGATGTTGCACTTTTCCCCGAGGATTGTTATTAACGCAAGTAAAATGTTCGTTGTCTCATCTTATAAAATCGATTGATACCTCATGTTGCATTTTTAACTATGATTCTCACGCAGGGCGCATTTTTTTTTATAGATTTATAAGTATTCAACAAACACGTGAGAGGCGAACAAGCAGGCATTAGGGGCAGGGATTGCGAACTACTTTCGCGCGGATAATACAAAGAGTTTGTTTTCAGCGAAAGGCACTCTGGTTTGGAATGGACAGTAGAGATTAAGCAGTTAGCGAGAAATAAGTATTAGAATCTCTTATTTGTTCGATTATAAATATGCTGTCTGGGAGTGCCTGTTCAGACAGCTTATTCGTAATCGAATAAGTAATTTTAAAAAGACGAGAATTTGGCCTACCTATGTATCTTTTATTTATCGATTCTGAAACAGCTCTATAATAAGTTGTCATTAAAGAAACTGTGGAAAACATGCTAACAGAGGCTTTCCGGACTACTTTGTAAGACTAACACAGACTATACTTTGGAACACACACACACACACACAAATATATGTATATACGTGTGTGTAGTATCACACTAAAGCAACAGCGAACTAATAAAAATAAACTAAACTAAACTAAGGAGTTAAACAAGGTTGCCCGATATCTCCAGCAGTGTTATGTTGGCGATCTCATTAAAAATGCCAAGAACAATACTAAATAAATCAATACGAGGTCTTGAACACCATACTATTCGCAGATGCCCAAATTATTTTTAGTAATACGGAGGATGAGTTACAAATTGCCACCCAAAATTAAATTTATTCGCAATGGAATATAACTTGAAATTTTCTGATAAGAATGACAAAGCAATGGCTTTTGAAGGAATAAACCATAGATGATATAAAATATTGGTAAACAGCAAACTAATAGAAGAAATCAAGAAGTTCAGTTATTTGGGATTCAATATTTCATATTGTTAAAAAGTATGATATCGACATAAAACTAAATAGATTTAACAATATGTGGGGTACAGTAGAAGCTAAACCCCGAGTTCATCAAATAACTGATTTTATAAATAGTGGTAATCAACCTAAAGATCACAAAACTAAGCCTGTATCTAGCAAATCATTTGATATGAATGTTGCTTCTGCAACTTGCACTTACTGCCAGGAATCATTATATTAATTGTCATATTAGAAACTACAAATGGTTGACACATGATGATAAGAGGATTTTTTTGGAATGCAAAGTTGTACTGTTCCTGCTTAGGTAATGGCTACGGATGTTTAAATTCTAAGTCAAGGTGTGCTAAATGTAAGGACATGCATCACCAGCTGTTGTATTCAACAAATGCTCAATATAGTGTTGACAAGTTTGCTTCTGCTGATCATAATACTTCTAGTTAGAAAGCATTGGTAATTAGTCATAGTTTTTGTAGCTAAAGTACACCATTGTCCAACTTTGTTTTTGAAGTAGGTAACAGTCACGGACTCATGATAAAGTGTCGTGATGTAATGGATACAAGAAGCCAAAGGTCTTTTATATCCTCTTAATTAGTTAAGAAACTTGCACTTTCCGTTGCTGATAACAGATTTTCTACAAACGTATAAAAATATCTTCTGTTAAGGTAATGCATATGTATGACATTAATAACAGGACGAGATATGACAACTCTGAATTTGCTGTGCAGTCCTGGATAACATTATGAGCGCAGTTCCTGCCAGTCCTTTATTTTATTATGCAGACTGGAACCTACATAATGACGGTAATTTATCTGATGCTAATTTCTATATAAGGTAAAATGGAATTTTACTTGGTGCTGATATTTATTTTGAGGTAATTGTTCATCAGCCTAGAAGATATCCGGGCTATCCTACAGTGATAACATTTTGTCGGACTAAATGCCACTGAATTCTGTTGATCTTAGAAGTTCAAGAGTTGCCTGAGCAGATATGACTTGCTCGATAACCAGCTTAGAAAATTTGGGAACCGAGAAAATTAACCACGTTCTTTACACAAAAGAAGACAAATTCTGTGAACAACATGTTATTGAAAACTCTACTAGGATTGATGGAAGATTCACGGTGAGGCTCTCGGTCAGACTAGAGGTCACTTATGAGCAGACACCAAGGCGAATGAAGTACCTCGAAAAAATATTCAAGTCTTATAAAGTATTGCATTATCATATGTACATTTCATGAATGAATATACTGATCTGGGACAAATGCAATTATGTGAATCTCTTGAAGAGCCCAAATAGTTAATTATTGCACTTCATAATGTATTTAAGCCTACTAGTGTTAAGTTTTGTCTCTGATGGTTTCGGATTATCTTCCAATAATTGTTATTTTAATGGCAGACTTTGTGTTGGTCCTATCATTCAAGGTGATTTATTTATATTCTGTTGTTTTACGCTTTCGTAAGCATCCAGTGGCCAAGACAGCTGATAATCTAAGAGATATAATATATAAATAGGCAGATTGTTGATGAACCTAGAGATAGGTACTTACAGAGAACTCTTTGGAGGCGTCGGAACAGGATAAGATACTTTCTTATGATTTGACTATTGTGACTTATGTACTGGTCCTGCCCGCTTTTTAGCCACCAGATGCTTAAGGAACTTAGTGATGAACATCAGAAGGCTTTTCCACTGCTGCTGAAGGATTACAAAGTGATCTCTAGTCGATGGCCACTTAGGAGGAGCTTCTTCAGGAAGAAGCCGGAAGCTCTCCATGTTTGTTGTTGGTGCAATGGCAGACTGAAGCACCGTTAGTCAAAAACTTGTGCCTGGCAACACAGCTGTGGCCCCTGAGGGCAAAGTAAGCTAAAAAGTGTTAGTGCAATTATTTTAAAGCCTTAATAGTACTGTTTGTACATTTTGGAATTATCATTATGGAATTTAAGTTATTAAATGTTATTATTTTAGAGCGGTGGAAGAATTATCCAATTAAGGTGTCTTATGGATTAGAATGCCGTTATCGAAGACTAAAAAATAAACTGGAGTTCGCAACGTGGCGGACGGCTTTATAAGTTGGCAAGCAATGGATTGCCCCACAGTCTCGGGGAAAATGTCATTCTAATATGCTCTTTATCTACGGCCACGCATCTTAGCCCGGAATATGTGTTTTACTTGTTTAATCACACTGACTGTGAAATTAAACAATCATACTTGATAGAAAGATTTTTAGATAATAACCAGTTAGATGCAATTTTAATCCAGTGTACCTTCTCTTTGGTCCCATCATTATTTAATAGTGTGAAGATCACTGGAATCTCACATTTAGTAAAAATAACCCCTGATATCAATTGGGCCAAACAGGCGGATACAAAGAATACATGGCCAACAACTTAAAAATTGTTTGCTTATAATATTATACCAGGTGAGTCAACTGACTATATATTTTTTAATTTATGCAACGTCTAAGCGACATATGTGACTTGCGCCTTTCTTGAATTCCTTCTAAACGCTGATTTGCATAACAATTTATAGAGGAGAGATAGATAACTCAGTTCATAAGTGTTTTACCGGACAGAATGCTATCGTCATGCATGTCGATGCCAAAAACATCCCACGCTGACACTGGGAGCTACAATGGCACTTTTAGCTGATTTTAAAAACTGTTATTCATTAGCATACTTGATACACACCTTTGAAAACACCTTGAAGGAACAACTTATCACATGCATCGGTTGACAAAACTATTTTTAAACAAAATGGAATATTTAGCTTTGCGACCAATTGAATTTAAGCCGTCAGCCAACAAAGGTTGGTTGTACAGCCTTGTCAAAAAATGCTAAGCATTATGTAGACAATTTCTCTTCTGTCACAAACAATGGCATATTTCAGTTCACACAGTAATTGAAATAGCTGATGCAGTTTGTTTATTGGAGTTAAAATTATCAAAATGAGCTCCAAACACTGTATGAAGTTGCAAAAAGCATGTAAACATTCAAGGTGGGCTTGAGTTTTGCTATTATTAATTCGTATAGGAACCCTAACTCGCAACGTAGTATTGGCCGAATTGTATTATCATAGTTGCTTTACCAATGTGCCACTTTAGTGTGAGTTCAAAGCTTCGTGTTAAGTTCAAGCTTTTTATTACCTTTTGTTTTATCACTTTGGGCCTATCATTTGATATTATGATACAAAGAACACTTTTGATAACATTTTAAGTGTGTACAAAATAGAATAATCGCCATGTTTTTCCACCGTAAAGAAGAACCGCAAAGCCCAAGTCATCTACGGGCAATCATACGTGAAGAATGCAGACAGATTACACCGGGCATGTTACAACATCCAAGAAGGTCTTTCCGGCAACGTACATAAATGTGCATTGATGAAGGGGGTAGTCATTTTGAACATTTACTTCGTTGATGAAATCCATGCTCTTTAACAATTTATTACTCCGTTTACCGTGAACTTAGCACATTTATAACTCCTTTGTCAGTACAAGAAGTGAAACATAGGGTTTAAGCATGAAACAAAAGCTATTAGATTTAATATCGTCGATATGTGCCCAAAAGAATAAAAGCTAACTACGTGACACGGTTTACAAGACCAGATACGGTACAGATTTAGCGTAAATATGATACACAATTATCTGATTGTAATTCTTGTGTCTTTGGTTCATAGGAAAGCCAAAAGAAAAATAAATAGATTATACTAAAATACAGAAAATAAACGCAAGGAACAAGAAAAAAATAACCAAAACAATTCGAAATTTGTATTACATTCGAACTTCCGAAGCTAACCGTTGTTTCATCGCATTCCGGCTTTTAATCCACTCCGCCAGAACTGCTCTTCTGGAAAACTTACCTCTATCTCCTTACAAATATTACTCGTGTCCATGAAAACCCGTCTTTTTAAAGCCTTAGCAGCTCCTTGGCTCATTCAGGCCTTTAATCATTAGTGGTGGTTGCGTATAGTACCGAATAGAAGGACAGAGCTACAATAACAGTTTGTTTACTAAAAGGGTCAATATTTTCACATTAGACTATAAACTGCGGGTTGCATAGATACGAATACCCAGGGGCATCTGACTCACCTGGTATATAAATTCGAAGATAATGACCTTCTTTTTTATTAATTATAAAATATATCGTTACAATAATATGTTGGACACTACCTTTTCCCTTTATATATTTAGTAAAAATGGCAATGAAGTTGATTACACCTTACAGAAATGACACAACAATCCTAAATTAATAACTAAGGTTATTAAACGTTTTGGAATTTTGAAGCTTCTCTGTAGGTGGGTGTGCACCTGAAGTACAATAATATAGGCCTTGATACTAACTTCACTGCAGACATGTTCAGTGTTTGATAAATTCCAATTAAAGAAATAAATGTGCACAGATATCCTCATGACTAGGATTGAATTTCCTTTTTTTTGCCCTGGTTTGTTTAACATTCCCTCATGACTTCTATTATATCTGGACATCCATGTATAGAGTGGACCATTTAAGTTGAGCCTGAAGAATATCTCCAAAACTAAGCGTTTTAGAAAGAAATGTCTTCAATAAACGTTGCTTGATCCTACGGGGGAAAATAAATGTCATTAGTCGTGTTTTATTTGAAGGAATTTATGATGGTCATTTTAGGGTCAATTTAATTTGATCCCAATTGTGGGTTCCCGTTTAAGAACATTAAATTTACCCTATAAATACTATCATAGCATCTTCCAAACAAAACACGACAAATGGCATTTACTTTCACCCATTATATCAAGCAGGTTTTATTAAAAACAACGTTTCTTTCTACAACGCTTCGTTTTGGAGATATTGTACAGTCTCAACTTATATGGTCCATCCTGTATATTACCTTAAGTAACCGTATATTGTTTTTACACACATTCTTTCTGAAGTAACCAATTCAATAGATAAATAAATAAATAAATAAATTGAGTTTTATTTATGGACGCTCTTTAACTACTATGGTCCTTAGCGTCCCATTCTACATTGGGCGTGAAAGATTAGAAATTTTGCTCAGGGGCCTCTTTATCAGGATAGAGGTTCGTAAATCTACGACACGGGACCACCAGCTTTACTTCCCTTCCGAAGGAAGCCATGCTAAGGATTTTTACGCCCGAAAAAATGCATTGCCCTCCGCCGGATTTGAACCCGCAACCTCGGGAACTAGAGGCTAGCATGGTAACAACTACACCACGGAGGACGACTGACGACGACGATGATGATGATAATGAAAAACGTCATATTGTTGCTGATATAGCTTAAACCTCAAAATGTTGTATTGTTGGGATATTTAGTATATTCATTTAGGAGTTGAACTTAGAAGCTTCCCTAATAGCATATGCCCATCGGAAAGAATAGGGCTTCAATTATGATAGAATTATGAAAATCTGTTTTTGAAGATTATTATTTGCGCCCGCGCGCGACACACACACATATAGACACAGCCTCTCTGATTATAATATTAGTGTATTTTAATCACAAGAATAAGAAATGAATCCGGTTTTCGCGTTTTGGAATATGAAAGGATAAAATAGCAGCAATGCATGCCTATTCGCGTTTAACCGAAAAACTTGAAAATGGCAGATATCATGGCTCAAGACTATTCTGTATACAACTTAAAACATTGTTTTATTATGTCCTCTGCAAATATGATTCTAACGGAATTGTAAACATTTCTTAAGAATGGTAACAAAATTTATTGTCTGAAAACCCCACTTTCCAAGCCAGTTGCAAGGCAACTATTTTAAGTCTCTAAGTTTTCTAATATTGGAACGATTCATATGTTCGTAACGTTTTGAACTCTCCCATGAATATCAATGTCTTTCAATGATCGATTGCTTACAGTTCATTGCGTCTGCTAAATATCAGGTTAACTGACATGGGCTATAGTCGGCCAAAGAGTAATAAGGCTTCAACCAAAGCTCGATAGTCTTTCTGAACGTAACGAATCGCTGACATCAAATGTAATGCGGAATGGTACAAACATTTTCTTATCGTGCGAGAATATCATTCTCCAATGACATTCTCGCCGAGAACGACAGAAATGTTGCGAGTCGCCTAACATTGCTTCTCATAAACTCTAAAAGAAGATTATGTCGGAAGTTCGTTCTTTCATACTAGACACTCCATTTTATTTATTAACTAATAACACAAGCTTCATTCAAATCTGAAACTTCCAAGCCTTACTTACAACCCCAACACTCCAAATGACAGAGGTAAACAACGACCTAGTAATACTGTATTATGATAATTGCTAACCAGGGCCCGGATTTTGACGTCATTGTTTTCCTTATGCAGTATGCATTGCTCTTAAGTATTAAAATCCTGAACAGGAATCTCTGGTTATAAGAATATTAATTTTATAAGCATTTTTCGTCATTTTCTTTCTTTTTAAGTTTTAGGTTATTTTTGGTCAAGTTTTGCGCTTTACTCCTGGTCCTTTTCTTTCTTTTTTGCAACAATTGAGATTAACTAGAATTATTAAATAATTTAATATGTATTTTCAGTCTAACGGATTAAATGAAAATTTAATCAGTGGGTCCACAATGTACATATTGGGAGTCGGTTTCATACCTACACTGTACATATTATTGTCACAGCAAGCAATTCTGCTATTTCCAATATTTCTGCAGTAGTTTAAAAAAAATCAATAATGTGCCATTTAAAAGAAGCGTTTCATCTGTTATTTCTATTGCCACAGATGCAGTTATTTACAGATTTTCTAAGCTGAAAGTTGGTGTTCAGGTTCAGTTTTCGTAGTTTCATTCAGCCATCTAAAATCTTGTCATTTAAGACAGATTGTATCTGAATTTGGAGACGAAGTTTTCGCTAAGGACGCTGAAGTGTTATTTTGTGCGAGATAAAGGTATCAGCCGAAAGAAACTTCACTGTTCGGCAACCTGTGGGTCGCGATAAGCATATACCGGCGGTCAAACTTGCAAGCAAGAAGAAATCCACGCAACTTTTACTGAAGCAAAGTGTACATTGGGCCTGCCGGGCTGTGGATCATGGCTAAAGTATATAAATACTTGTGCGTTTCCGGAGAGATCTTATCTGATGGACCCTTCATATTATCCTGAGAAGTTACACACACTAGCAACAAAATACCAAAGTAGCATTTGCAAGTCCAAGGAAGGAAAGGATTAACATGTGTACAAATAAAAGCTAAATTCATTTGCAGGTGAACAACAGTTAAATACCAATGTATTCTGAATTTTCACTGAGATTACAAGCAGCTAACAAAACACGTGAGTCAAGTCTGTTATTGTTTCTTTTATCTTTCTTACACAATTCAATTTTACATTGTATATGCATAAAGTCTTTTAATAGTAACTCGCTCTAAATCTTTCGCACGCTAAGGGACACCACACGACTTTTAATGTAAATTTGGAACTTTACCTATAAAAGATGAAAGAGTATAATTTTGAACTAGGCCGAAAACGCGTGTGAACGTGCGGCTTCCCAAAGCCCCGAGGTATGCTGTCTTTTCCAGCGGCGATCGAGCCTCGAGTTCTCGACTAAACTTCTCTTCGTTGGCCGCTACCCAGCGTAACCCTTCGGAGGAGGCCACGTGACTAACTACGTAATCTTTGAAACGATACGTTGAAGCCATAATATCGATTATACATAGTCTACTTGTGAACCACCTAGAAAAGTGTGGGAACATATAACATATCTTTATAAGACTGTAGAGAGTAGGTATACGACGGGAAATGAACGTACCGTTAGGGGATTGGAATGCGGGCTGAACATGCCCATTGTAACGACACATGTGTGAATTGGGGGAAACAAAACAAGGCAGAGTTAGGGTTAAGAAACTTTCAGGAATGCGAACCGAAGGGTAAAGGCAAGCACTTGTACTCTGGAAGTCGATGTGAGCAGACGTGTGAAACACCACAGGGTATCATGTGGCTATAGTTTGATTTGGCGATGGCATAGTTCGATATATTTGTGTGGTCGGACATTAAACATATTTGTGTGAACGGATCGGTTATGGGAATGATTTTAAGGAGGTCAGAATAAAACGTAATAAAACCATATAAATGTCATCGGTTAACACGACCCGAGATTAAGAGAACCTACTTGTATCCATGCTCTACCGACATTTCACCGATACCTTTTCCTTTTCCCCCTACAAAAACACCGATACCATACATAAAAGGAAAACACACAATAATGTCCATCCCACTAAGGCGCCCAACGAAGACAACACCCAAAGAAGCCGACTCAATACGGCGCCCAACGATAAAGTCCATCCCATCTTCCAAAGCACCATCTGGTCAGCTATCTGGTTGCCATCTGTACTGGCTGTTGGAAACTAGTTGCAGGGCTCAACCAGGATTCGCTGCGGGTTGTCTACTCCAACTTGCAGGCGATCATGCCGTAAAATAGAGCTCGAAAAATAACTTGATCGCTTCCCAATGGCAAGACGAACATGGAAACTTAGGAAGGGAGTCCAATATGGCTCAAGTGTATGCATGAAGGAGAATAAGTCGCCAAATTTTTACACACACTTTTATGAAGCTTTAGGTTCTGCAAACATCCCATTTAGCCCATTAAACAATGCTAAATTGCAGAGCTTTCTAGAAATACATTTCAGACGTCTTATCGCAGAAGAATCAATTCTTCGGAAGAACTACCTGTAACAATGTTATGATAACACCATTATCAAGATACGGGGAAAAGTACATGGAAAGAAGATTTTCGTATCCATTGACGAAGCCAATGATGTAGAAAATCGTTACGTGGCTAACGCAATCATTAGTATATTGGAGATCGACGAACCAAGTGAGGTGTTTCTTCTTACAAGTGAGGTAATGGAAACCGTTAAGCACTCCACAATTTGTAGACCCTTTAAACAATGTGTGTTTTTGTTATGGCCTGGGGATGCTCGAAATGATGACGTCTTGCTTTTTGTGAATAAGGCAGAGCCGTACACTGTTGAAAGCAGGAAAGTTAATAAAAGCTTTTTACCCGAAAATGGGCACAATTCTTAGTTAGCACACGCTGTGCATAGGATGGCAGAGGAATTTAGAACACATTTTTCTCAAGTGGATTGCCTAGTGTCAAAGACGAAGAAAATGTTTGTCAAGCCTCTCTCTCGTAAACTGCTCTTCAAGAACATGGCTCCCGGTATTCCACTCCCACCAGAACCTGTCATCACCCCATGATGCACTCGGATAGATTCAGCAGTTTATTATTTCATTCATTTCTAGATGGTGAAAGTGTTACCTAAACACTGAATCCTAATGACACTACCGCAAAATGCTATTTTCAAACAGTGAATTTGAAGGACAGCTAGTCTTCATAAACGCAAATTTCAGTTGCTTAACACAAGGAATCACAGGTCTACAGGAGAAAGGTACAAGTCTCGCAATTTCTATAAATCCTCAAACCTTTAATTCAATAAACGAAAAAATTGTTACATTTATTTTATTAATTTCATTATTAGTTAACAAATTCGCATCTGATTTGAAAATGGTGGGGGGGGAAAGCTGGAAGAAGTGTATATAAGAAAGTGGCAAGCGTTTTTGATAAAAACTCTTGGTACAAAACTTTGTGACGCATTTCTCAATTGGTAACCGGTGAAACATTTGAGGCTTTTTGCATTAAAGAGGATGTCACTTGAGGCAGTATTTATATCACAACACTGTGAATGTCAGAGTGATTGTAGTGTAAATTAATATTATTGTATGACAATGTTTTTGTATGTTTGTTAGCTATAAGCATTGTTAGCAAATAAATTTACACGGCCTCACTGAAACTGACAATAGGAGTGGGTAACAATGAAGCGATGGGATGAGTTGTTTATCAATTAGAAGAGACAAATAAATGACGTCACGGTAGCGCGCCTTTCTTTAGAAATGGAGGGAATATCTTTCCTAGAGCATATGTGTTTGTAATTTTGATTGGCTTATAAAACAGACGCTAATGTTGGCGCGATTTAGTAACCAATAGCAGCTCTATTATAATGTTTAGGCATATCGGGGTGAGGAAGTATAAATTCTTGAGCCAGAGGCAAGTATCGCGCGATATAGAAGGATAAAAAGAATGTACACACGCTTTTGATTTATGTCACTGTCTTGGGCGGGGTTTAGCTTTCTGCGCTACCATTGGCTGGGTCTCGGTGTTCCCTCATGGGCGGACTTGCGACCATGTGGTGACCAAGCCCAATGCTGCTTAACTTGGGCGACCGCTTGTGGGGTCGTCAAGTTAAGCAGGCGACCCCACAAGCGGTCGCCCAAGTTAAGCAGGCCGGCATGGCAGCAAAGCAAGATGGGAATGCTGGGTAATGGGATGGGGGTATATCGCACAGGTAAAGCCGCATACGCGGCTAGGTACTGTGGCGATTACATACCGCCCAGGTAAACCTGAACGACCTGTTCTCGATTGCTGGATTGCTGGAAGTATCGCGCAGTTCTATAGGTTTCACAAGGTAAACGTCGCGCACTTCAAGAAAGCTCTCTCGCGAGTTACACGGCAGGCAGTTCTAAGGAAGCATTCACGAAGTCCACATTACGCAATTCTACAGAATCTCTCGCGTCGTAAAGTTAGTTATAAAATGTGAAATACGCGAATTATTAGTGCGCGGCAAATAAGTGATTGTAGTTACATTCGAAAATATAACAGTTTCAGTCAGGCGTGTATCAAGATTAAATATGTGAAATTAATTACGTATGACGGCAATAAAAGTGTCAAAACCAATTCTTTTATCAGTGTTATCTTTTAGCAACAACTCCTTTCCGTTTACACACCCTGTTCAAGAGATATTTGCTCGACTGAGAATAATAGCTAACCGGAGGACAAAGAACCCAAAATTAAAAATAGTAAAACAATAACAGGCGCTCAGAATAAAAGATAACACGAACATAATACTGCGACACACTGCTAGTGATTTAGCGTATTTCAAGTATGCTGCACCTGTATCAGGGGATGTGGCAAGGAGTTTCTCACAGTGCAAAAATGTGCTTTCCGACAACAAGCGTTCCCTAACTTTAACCTCTGCATGCTGCTGGTTACCTATTGCAATAATTGTGAATAAGGTAAGATATTTTTATGTGTTAATCTTCCTAGAACATACAAATTCGCGAGTTTAAATTAGTGTTAATTTTTAATTTTAGTTCTAACGTTACAGAAGTAAGAATTGTGCCGTACTCTCATACTCTGAAATGAAGACAAAATTTTTAAACTAATTTTTAGACCAGTTTATTGATTTTTACGGTCATTTTATTCATAACGTTTTAGGTATTTTTAAGTCACCAAAATCCGGGTCCTGGTGATAAGCAACAAAAACGTCACAAACACACGCTTCAACTTAACATCACTTATATTATCATTTATAAGGTGGTGTTTGCTAGCATGTCTATTTACCATTTTGTCAGATTTCTTTACAAATACAGACGGGAATGTGGAACAGCAGAAGTTCGTTTAACAGTTTGGGCTCAGTATTCTAGTTTTACAGTTTCAAGCAGAGAAACTTTAAATGAAAATTTAATAAAATCGGCCTGGAGCAATTTAATTTTCAAACATCAGTATTAGGTGTTACTCTCTATTTCTACCGATTTTTCTGCTCCAGCCCACTTACAACTTTTCGCTTTCTTAATCCCTCCCAGTCTTTATTTATTTCTAAAATAATTGATCAGAAAACGAGTTGGCTGTCATAGACGGCTTTCGTGCTGGTCTCTAGATTCCCCTTTTTAATTTTTAGCTCCTGAATCTGTGTTGAACAATTACAAATATGGGCGGCCGCTTTCAGGCTTAAGAGGGTTCATTAAGGTTCTTGATAAATTTAAGAATGCCGATCCTCATTCTTTTTCTCAATAACTGAAATGTTTACCCCATATTTTTGGAGACCTTTATGAATTTTCAAAAATGTTTCCGAATTTCTGTATATAATTTTTGAACTTGTGCATAAGAACAATGGGATTTAATCATTTTTTTATTCTTCACAAAAGCAGTATTATTAAAAAGCCATTATGTTAGAACTCCTACATTCAAGTAGGGAACACGTAAAAATTTCATTCTTCTAGTTACTGTGGAGGTTGATAAAAAGAAATATGCGTGTAAAAGTGTAGTTTTCGGAAAATTGCTCTTAAAATGGAAAAGTGTATATTCATATCTTAATGCATTCCTACACCATAAGTTAGTTGGCTCATTTTCATGTTGTTTTTCTCAAAACTGTGTACCTATCACAAAGACCATTTTGAGGTTGTGTGTTTGATGAAAGCAGATGAAAAATGAGGCCAAACAGCTTTCCGTATTTTAAGAAATAAGTTGCAGAATCATACCTTTCGTTGCATCTTTGTTCTGCAACTTTAACGCCTGAATGTTAGAATTACGGCTTTCGTTGCATTTTTTCCTGTAATTTTAATACATGAAAGAAGCAGCAGATATTTAATTTGATTACAACTGGCAAATCTCATGAACTGGTTTCCCTCCTTTTCACACACACACATACACGGGGGGGGGCATTTCGGTCGAGACTGCACAATATCTACAAAACTAAGCCTTGAAGAAAGAAATGCCTTTAATAAAAATTGCTTGATATTATAGTGGAAAGCAAATGCCATTAGTCGTGTTCTGTTTGGATGACGTTATGATGGTCATTTTAGAGTCAACTTACATTTTTAAAATGGGAACCTACATTTAGGCCAATTTTTACATGTTATGCCTGTTTTGTAAATTTTCGAAGCATATTACTATACTCACTTTTTAACTACTATTGTATTTTGGAGTTCCTTGTAATAAAACGCTTAAATGGTGTAAAAGAATTTACGGTTTTACGAGAATAATAATAGTGCAAACTAAAACTAACAAACACAGAGCTAGTGCAGGTCTGAAGATGCAGCATGGCACAGTTGCACTCTTAACATATTTAAAACTTTGAATGCATCTAGGGGTGGGAAAAAAAGACAAAATACTTTTGAAACACGTGCTCCTATGTTTAATCTAACAAATAAAAATGTTCGGAAAAAATCAGTTTTTTGATAAAATTTGTCTACCGTCTCCTCTTAAAGCGGGATGGCTCAGACGGTTATGTCTGTGACCCGCATTCGGGAGGTTCCCGGATCGATCCCCGGTAACCGCCCACTCTGGATCTTTTTTCGTGATTTCTCCGGGTGGCCAGCGAATGCCACGACTCTCCTTCTCATTTCCTGTGTCCATCATCTTCCTTGTCATCTGTTTCAGGGTTGTAGGACCAGGCGACGCTGTTCAGCGGGTTGCGGCTGGGTGGTGGCTTGCGCTATGTAAAGGTTTCCTCCCTGGTGTTACTACGGTACCCCTAAGTTAAGTCTCTCCTTAGCGTGGGGCTCCTCGCCGAGGGACCCTGGAGGTTGGTGGCTTTTGGGCAGGGACCGTGCGGCATCGGATGTGTTCTATCTGGAAACGTTAGGGATCCCATCCATGCTTGTGCCTGTCGGCATCCGCTCTGGTCACCCTTCGAGTCTCTCCCCTCATCCTTTCCTCCCAGGGGTCACGTTGGACGCAGAAAGGGCCGAATGGCTACGTGTGGTGCTCTGCCCGGTTCTGGGGACCCCTCCGTGATACTTACCTTTACCTTTACCCCTTAAAGGGAGTGTCAATGCCACTAGCGCATTTAGGAACGGAGTTGAGGTACGGAGCAGGGAAGCATTTGTTGGGTACCATTACCAAAACTACAATGCGTTTAGAAAAATATTTATTCCTGACGAAATAAACTAAAATAAACAAAACAAAATGCAAGGCAAATTAAGCAATGCGAAATATGGAGACCATTTTGATAATTTGGATGTAAAATTTATAACATGTTTCTATGAGTGGTAGCCGAATTTTTCATTTGAAGACATACGAAAAAGACAGAATCTTTCAACCGTAAAATTTGTATAGCCACTTCTAGCTTTCAAAATGAGAGGCTTTGACTTTGAGAAGCAGTTGAAGGTATCCATGGTAAATTTAGATTTATGCTAGGTTTTTTACTTTCAAATAATCGAACGTACGCAAATTCACTCTCGTTCAGGTTTTCAAGACTTTAGACAGAATGTGGTAATCAGCTGGAAATTTCTTCATTCAGGTGCTAGTTCTTAATAGTTGGAAGAAGTAAGCATTGAGAACTAAGGAGAAAGAAGATCGCAAATGCATGCATATGACCACTTTATTTTGTACCAATAGCATCATAATTGAAATATCTTTCAAATCTTACATTACAATGTTAAAGTTGCATGCCGGTCTCTATCTGACATACAACCATGATTACAGTTCCACAAGCCGGCGTTAATAGGCGTTACGCAAGCACGAACGAAACAAAATGAAATCCACGTTAACACAGTGGAGAACTACCCTAGGTATGACATACACTTGGAAACAGAAAATGGATTCGAGGGGAGGTAATCTGGTACTGCTATGTCTATCTCTAACCTACTCCTAACGTCTTCTAACTTCCCTCCGACATAATTCTAGCCATTTGATTGGCAACCTGCTTATTTGTTTTGAAAAGATGAGCGGAGCGCAATATTGCGAGTGAGATACAGCTGAGATACTTATAAAGGTTATGTTTCACTATAACCTTTAGATAACCTCCGAAACATATTATTTCAATTAGAATCTTATATGTATGTATACCTTATATATATATATATATATATATATATATATATATATATATACATTTTGTATCAGAAGAGATTCGCTGGTTTAGTTTAAGTTAAACGGTTAAAGTTGTCTGTATATCATGCCAAGCTGTAAGCAAACACTCGCAGTTTGTAGCTCAGTGCTATATATAGATGTAAATTAGGAAAATCAAATTACCAGTCAAATCAAATTTCTCTATGACGGAATGCAAGGAGAGAATTTATTCATGGACAAATTAAATTTCGTCCGTAAATCAATTGTTGTGTTATTATGTGGAATTAGATTTAACTGCGGCGGGTATCATGCAAGCATCTGACTGACTTATGAAACTACAAATGCATTCCATGCTTGATGGACTGAATTTTTCAATACCGATTTTATCCAGTCAAATTTGAAGACCGCTTAGATGCTCTAGTTCCGGTTACATCAATCTCTGCAAGTTCTTGTAGGCTTCAGTTATAAATATGCAATTACATACTGTTCTTCTAATTTAATTTCATAGCATTTAATCAGAAACCATGCACGTTTAACCTCTGTTTCCTCTTTTATAATTAAATAATAAAATACTACGATATAGTGAAACGGGAAAACGCTCCTGGAGTCTTCTGAGATAGTTATTTAAAGTGAAAATCTTCTAACATAGGCATTAGTGTCTGACATTTAATCTCAAAGAGATATAGTATTCATATACAGAACGGAAACGCTAAACATCTGAGGTGTAATAGTCACACGACTTCCTATATTAGTCATTCATAGTACTCCTTCTATTCTCAGAAAGTTAGTTGTGCTATTCATAATTCTGCTGTACTTATTATACATTTATCTAAGATTCATTCACATTGCTCACTATGGATGCGGTTTCCCAATTATAGAAGATTCATAAAGATGAAGAGGTTTTCATAGACTATTTGCAGAAAATGTCAGCATTATTTGTCCCAAGATCTGTAATATGCGAAATGTTTTTAGAAATCAGTAAAGCAAATTTCGAGACAATAAAAAATAGGAAGTATAAATAAATTATTGAATTATTTTCTGGAACTCCATCATAATTATTTCCCTTGGTTCTTAAAAGTATCCGGTTTTAGTATATTATTTGATATTTATGCAAATTTTTGTGCACAGATGCAGGGGTGAAAAAGTTTCCTAAAAGTAATGTTTATGAAGGAAGGATCAGGTGATTAAATATGTGCACTTCTGGAAATCCAATTTTTGGGTAAAATACCATGTTGCTTCATGTATCTTCCATAGGTTAGTGGAAGAGACTATAGAATTTCCGTTTCCGTAGTACTGTTTGAGTAATCATCTGATATGGTATGTTAACATGACTCTGTAAGTTTTACCAATGGACACATTCCTAGTATTTCTTTTATTTATTTACTTATTTATTTATTAACACCTCCCTCAATTAAGGGCTGTCATATAGACAAAGTATACCTATGCAATTAACAAATTTAAAATTTAAATTAACAACAATAATGACCATTTATGGTTAACATATCAAACTAATAAAACTCAACTTAAAATAGAAATATAAATGAACTTAAATCACATAAAGGTAGTATAAAATAATCCTATTATGCTGCTAAAATAAATATTTAACAAGTTCAATCATTTATAAAGCGGTGTATGGATATTATATTGAATACAAATGATTTCTGAGGATGAGAATTGGTCCTCTAATAGTCATGACTCCTGTTTGATAAATTATGCGTTTATCTAGGCCATAATCTACCCAAAACTTGTGTACATTTTTGGGTATTGTCCTTCTAGTCCTATCATCAATCCTATGACTGAGATTCTTATTTAAATTGTGTTTATCCTTGTAATAGGAGATAGTGGGTTCATAAACAGCCTTTTTTTCTGCGTCTACTTCTTCGGGCTGTTGACAGTGGGATTCAAGTGGACAAGTATAACCAATGATTAACCCACTACTGTCAGAAGATGTTTTGTAGGCGATGACGTCGATGCGCCTGCTGCTACCACTGTTGGATAATCCATGTACCTCCTCGTGGACCTGAAAACCTTTTTCCTTCATACCCACTGCAATCACGCTTCTTACTTTGTGATGTCTGCTGTTTCGCAGTACTTCTCCGTATGGGCAAGAACCCAGAACGTGTGCAAGGGTTTCGTGCTCTCTGCCACAACGGCGACAGAGGGTATTGTTCTGGGACCTTCCTGGTAAGGAGCGTACAGCAATAACTCCAGCAGTCAGTTGGATGCCATCTTTCCATTCAGAGCAAGAAAGTCCGCGATGATCTCAGATCCATATATTAGCAGATGTATAATCACTGAACATTTCAACTCCTCTTCCTTTATGCGGTAATTCGCTCCAAAGTTGGAATTCTTTTTCTCTCAAATGCCGTCTTACTTTCCTTGCATCTGGGAGAAGACTTACAGGATCTCTGATGTCGTTTTCAGTGATGTTGACGAGTCGTAAATAGTTTTGAGTTTCTTCATCAAAATCTCTTACAGTGTTAACAAGTGGGTCGTTGAAGTATTTTAGAACTTTGCAGATGTTTATATGTTGGAGTCGAACTTCCCATGAGGCGCAGAATAGACAAGGTCTTTATATTTCCTTTCAGTGTATAGTGTATGGTCTAGAACGTCGGTTGGTAACAGTAGAATGTTTTTAAAGTGCATTTTAAGATTTTGTCAGCATCTGTTAAACATTTTTGTGGAATTTTATCCATTGGAATAACTTGAAACGGATAAAGTAATGTGGTTGAGATGAATGAGTTTAGAATAATAAATTTCTGGTCTGCTTGTAACAGGGATGAAAGTTCTAAAATTTCAGGTTTTTGCATAACCTTTCCAAAGTTTGGTGACTGTCAAAAATTATTTCATATTTTAAGTTGGTGTCTAAGTAACGTAAAGAGTTCATATAAAAAGTAATTGTTCTATCTAGTTAGATGTATTTTTCCTTAAAAACGGTTTCAAGTAAACCGAAAACTGCTCATTTACAAGAGGACAAATAGTGTTCCAAAACTATTTTTAAGCTCTCCATACTGCATATGACGTTCGGGGGATACTCCATTCCACCAAACCATGTACCCATTTCTGAGGTGGAGACACCCAACAGACAGAATCCGTTGCCTCCGATGATAAGGTGATGATGGCTGTGGAGAGAGAGGTCCTACAGCTTTTACCATGGACACCAAACCACGTTGAGCAAGCATAAGGTGAAGGCGTGGTAGGGCCAACTTAAAATTGCCACCCAGAGCCGGGAATCGAACCCCAGACCCTCACTACGCGCGCACCTACAGACACAAAAAAATTCCTATTTTTTCTGGGGGTTCAGGAGACACTAAAACGTGTATTTCCGGCGTAAGCTTGATATCTAATACAATGCTACCTCCTCAGACTGTGTAGGTGGTAGAGCAGGTATAGATGTTTTATTTTCTTTTTTCTTTTCTTTAAAAGATCTGCTGCTGACATTTTCTATAGATAATAAACGTATTTGAAAAACGGTGGGATGTTTAGGTTCCTATGAGAGTCTAGCATATAGGTCATTCACCGTAAGGGGCACCACGCGCGCCGCGACCTACGAGTTCTATTGTGGCTACCACCCTACAGCAGGAAGGGAGGTGAAGGAACCATAAGAGGTTACAGGCCACAGAGACGCGGAAGTCGATAACATTTCCAAGCTCCGTCCCAATGCTGGAACCGT
The DNA here is from genome assembly GCA_030765065.1 of Deroplatys truncata. Classification (NCBI taxonomy): domain Eukaryota; kingdom Metazoa; phylum Arthropoda; class Insecta; order Mantodea; family Mantidae; genus Deroplatys; species Deroplatys truncata. Next base: position 180,225,945 of record CM060977.1, on the reverse strand, counting down.
CGAGAGAGGGCGATGAGTCACCCTTCAATCAAGCAGCTCTCTGGTGTCCACGGGGAATACTCTTTCTTTTGAGCACACATCCGCGCCATCTGTCCGGCACCGAAAGTACACCACGAAACCTGCAGCACGCGTGAAAGTTGAGAAGGAAAGGGAATGAAAGGGAAATGATGGAAAGGAAATCGTGGTAGAGAAGAAACCACCCCCACTCGTCTGCCGTTTGCCGAAACCACGAAAAACCAATGGGTCAGAGTGGGCAGTCGATGGGGGTTTGAACTCGGGACCTTCTCAAAGCTAGTCGCAACATTACCGCGGCGCCAGCTTGCTCGGTTACATTAATGTACTGTTCCACCGAGGGATATTTCATATTAAAGAGGAACTAATTAGTGCCTTCTTAAGTTTGCTGAAATAATCGAAGTAAATAGGTGTTTAATTGCAGTGCCACCTGCTGCAGTAGCCGGTGTCATATGTACGAGCACGGTGAAACGGACAGTTTGTCTTTGTCTTTGGTCTTAGCGGCCAGCAACATTGATGGTTTGGGAATCCTCTGATCGTTTACCAGATTTTGCATTAGCGGTAACACACAAAGGGCTCTGCCAAAGGAATGACGACTGAAAAACTCCATTTTAGGACCACGCGAGATGAGCTGCCATTTCGGCCTGTTTGTATGTTCATCAACGCCCTCACAGTTGACATTTATGAGGCATCGCAGATGCGACATAACGGAAACTTATGAAAGCTCTTCCGCATTTTGCTCCTATCAACAATCTCGCACATGATGTTAAAAAGAAAGAACTCTAAACCACAATGAAAGCAGCAGAGAAGAAATAGAGGAACAATGAAGTAATTGAGAGACTTTATTGTTGTGCATGATCGCCAATAATGACAATAGTTTTAGAATTAGTAGCATAAACTCGAGGTATGTTAAGTAGATAAGCAAGCTTGCTTTAAAATTCTTTAATAAAATATAAATGAATGCACTTATTTGATTTGTTGTAAGATAACTTTGGAAATAATATCTTATAGATGAAGCATCTGTGCCTAAGAAACTAAATCTTCCCAGATAGATACCACACGCTTTTGAATGATTAGCTTTGTCTTCATTTTACCTGGTCTGCTTCACCCTTTAACTTTTCTAACGCAAGCAACACAAACTGCGCCCTTCTAAGTTAACGTTAGAAATGGTATTAACATTTTCAGAACCAAATGGTGAAGTATACGTAAAGCATGTAGTGGAAGCACAGGTAATATAACCTCCTTCTGGTATACTGAGGGTATGTAAATTCGTGCTTATGAATTAAGCATTCAAAACTTTTACTTTAAAAGAACTCTAGGATATTGAATGGAATTGGTCTTTAAATAATATAAACATTTTGAGAGTCAGCAGAATTATTAAATTGAGAGTAACCCTTAGGCTTAGAGTGGACTCATTTTATTGTTTGACACTTGCAGTGTAGTGGGATACTGTTATGTGAAGCACTAGTTTTTCCGTTCTTCTATTATACTGGATTCCTCAAAAGCTTAGCGATATTTGTTACTACTGTTTTAAATGTTGTTTGAATTAGGAAATGTAACTTTTATGCTGTGCTTTGTTTAGTAATCGTTCCTAACTTCTGCAGAGCCTTCAGTGACACTGATTTCTCTGCTGGGTCTAGGTAAACATTTTTACCTAGAACTAAGTAAAAAGAAAACGCGAAATTTTTCCATGTTACTAAATATAATAAACAATATGAACTTTTTACTTGCATTATTATTCAGTTCCTATGATTATGTCAATCTTGAATATGTTCCTGTTAAGTGCTCCTTAATCAGCACATCCGTATTTCAAATAATGCCCTTCAATACCTATTTGGTTTTGAACACATTTAATAGAACAATTAAACAAACCGTCCATTCAGCTGCTGCTTCTTCGTATCAAGAGAGAATTGTGACATCTGCAACATGTCCAAAACGCCGGGGTTAAAATTTTGCTGTTTCAAGTGAAGCTTTTATCTTGACGGACTTTCTCTCTGTGATGGGAAAAAAGTGGCGCATGGGAAGAAATGAAGATAGAAAACTGCAAAGAAAGGGAGGGGAAACACGAAATGTCAAAAGAAGCGTTTCTTCTCGTGCGCACGGCGAAACCCCGAGCTTCCCTAATTTCCTGTGCCGCCGTTTCTTGCGATTTCCTTTCATTCCTACTTCTCCTCCATTAGACGATCAGCTTCTTGCCGCAGCAGAGTGTCTCTCACACTAACGTTCTCTTTTTAACTTGTTTCTTAATTCCTCTTTTGTTACGGGTGTATGTTTACAAGTGATGCCATGAAATGACACTAACAGCCTCAACTTTCCTTGTCCTTCAAGCTCTCATTATTGTTGTTCTTTTTTGGTCTTGTCTTTCTCTTGTACTTTCTGTTTCTGTAAGCCGCTGCATTTCAGTATATTATGCATAAATAAGAAAGGCTTACTCACGGAGCAAACATAAAAAGAATAATAAGGAAGGCAAGCTTAAAATTGTTTATATTACGATGAACCTGCTTGTGTTCCGGTGTAAACACAAACTGTCATGAATAATTAATCGATGAACATTTGCCGCATTGGATCCATTAAAATTGTCAGGCGCGAAAAGCATACTTCTAAAAGCAGTATTGCTAAGTACAAAGAATATGATTCACAGGACAGCAGATACACTGTTTATGTATGATATTTCTTAATCACAAAATTCATCTTCAATATCTACATTGTCTGCACTGTCATTGTATGTTCAGTGTGGAATATACTGATGACGAGGATGATGATAACTTGGCCTAAGTAAATATCAAAATATTTAATATAAATGCTTTATTAAGAAGAATAGGTACTGTTCGTGTTAATTTACTTACATTGTATAATAGTAAACTAATTCATAATTTCTTATAAACTACTCAAAGTAATGGCATTAAACTATTTTAAACATGTAAGTGACTCTCCTTCATGTTAAAATAAGGTTAATATCATATTAGTTTTCTCTTTTAGACAATACTTTTAATAATAAATGTTTTATGCTTAAAAATGTGGTAAATAAATATTTGATTTTGTTTTTCAATTAATAATTAGCCTTTTAGTCTTATAAAAGCTATAGACAAAATCTACTCAGCAAAACTATACAACTTCAAATTACACAGCTTGTAATATATGATAAACACCAGTTGACCTTTTCTGCAACATTTGTTGATAAATTAATGTTTTGGGTAAGTTAATAATAAATTATGAAAGTTTCAAATTAAAATATATTAAAAAACTCAACTATGTCACATTCACATGACTTTTTCTACCATTCTTCAACAAAGTAAATGATTTATTACATATTTCCTTCTAGATACAATGGGAAGAGAGGAGTGCAGTAGGCTGAAGCGTTAGTCCAATCTTTTGTGAGCTGGTCGCTACGAGATGTCTGCGAAATTCTATTCTGTTTGCATAAGCAAAAAAAAAAAAAGGAATGAACACCGAATAATGATTTTTAACAATAACAGAACGTCTCAAAATGAAAAGGACTTCAGGTGCTATCTACAGAAAATTCAAGATATACATTTCACAGGTCATGAAAACATCACATGATATTTGATTTAAAATGATTAGAGCAATGTTTTTGAGAAAAACGGCATTTTTAAGCATTTTTCCTGTAAAGGTAGTTTGGATTCGAAGGATTTTCATGAAAATCTTGGTGTCGCATTCATGGATGGTGCTGAATTTAAGTATCAAGGTTTGTATTCAACAGACTTTTCGTATTTGAGTTATGGTTTACACACTCAAATGCATACAGATCTTTTTACTAAAAAAACGCTTATTTTGAATTCAGAGTCTCAAAACATGTATTTCCGGTGAAAACTCTGATTAAATTCCTGAACGCATCCTAACTCGGCCCCGTTATCTTCATGAGTAAAATGTGAACAATCCAGCTCGGTCCCGTAACATATACTGTCAAAAACCCAACTCAGTCCTGTAACATATACTGTCAACAACGCAACTCAGTCCCATAGCATTTACTGTCAACAACCCAACTAATTCCCGTAACATATACTGTCAACAACCCAACTCAGTTCCAGAACACTCACTGTCAACAACCCAACTCGATCCTGTAACGTATACTGTCAACAATCCAAATCAGTCACTATCAGTCCACTATCAACAATCCAAGCGATCCCGTAGCATATACTGTCAACAACCCAACTCAATCCGGGGCATCCACTATGATGCAGTAATTTGTATCACAAATTACTTAAATGTAAATAATGATTGTAATATGAATATGCATTTTTATGTGACATTGATTTCAGATGTTTATTAATTGTAATTATTATTGGGAAGTAAGTTTATACGACCTTACTGAAACTGTCAATAATAGCGCGCAATAATGCAGAGAGGGGGGGTGAGCTGTTTATCATTATTGGAAACGAGGAAGTTACGTAATGTTGGCGCGTTTTCGGTAGAAACTTCTGGAATGTGTTCTCCCTAAAGCATATGTATTCATACTTTTCATTGGATATTAAAATAGACGCTAATGTTGGCGCGTTTTATTAGCCAATTGCAGTTCAGTTACAATCTTTAGGCGTATCTGGATGAAGGCGTATAAATAGGGTAGGTTGGAGGTAAAGTCAATCAGTCCTTCAGTTCCCCGAAAGCATTCGTACATTACACGTCGTATTTAGCTCAGTTCATCAAAAATCTGTGTACACTACACGTCGTGTTCAGTCAGTCAGTTCGTCATACATCTGATATAGATTCACAAGTTACGCGCAGCAGAATTATGAAAGATCTAAAATATGGTAAAGTTAATTATACAAAAGGTTGAAGTACGTTGATTAAAAGTGATCAGTAAGAAGTTATTATAACAATTTCAGTTTGGCGAGTATCTAGATCAATATGTAAAAGTGATAGTGAACGTGTTCGACAATAAAAATTATAAAACAAATTTCTTCATCAGTGTTCTTTTTGGATAAAAGATTCCTTTCCGTTTACACAACCCTGATCAAGACACATGTTCGACCCAAGATAAGATAATAGCTAGCCGGAGGACAGTTAACAAAACTTAAAATTCTTTCAAACACTGATACTAGGTACCACAAATTGCTAACACTAGATGGAGCTACAAACCGAACAAATGAATGACGTCACAAGATGGCTTCAACACGTGATGTAAACAAACATTATAAGCAATACCGCATCAACTTGGGGCTACAATAATGTTAAATAATATAACATTAATACACTCGCAAATTGGCTCCCAAACGTGGGGCAGTTAGGATTATGTAACCAAACAAACAAAAGCAGCACAATATAAGATCTTCAAGTTCTAATAATTTACGTAAAAACATATTACGTAATTACCAAAACATGAAACTATCGCAACTATCAAAAATCCAACTCGATCCCGTAGCATATACTGTCAACAACCCAACTCAGTTCCAGAGCATTCACTGTCAACAATCCAACTCAGTCCTGTAACATATACTGTCAACAACCCAACTCAATCCCGGGGCATCCACTATCAACAATCCAACTCGATCCCGTAGCATATACTGTCAACAACCCAACTCAATTCCAGAGCATTCACTGTCAACAATCCAACTCAGTCCTGTAACATATATTGTCAACAACCCAATTCAGTTCCAGAGCATTCACTGTCAACAATCCACCTCAGTCCGGTAACATATACTGTCAACAACACAACTCATTCCCGTAACATATACTGTCAACAATCCACCTCAGTCCGGTAACATATACTGTCCACAACCCAACTCATCCCGTAACATATACTGTCAAAATCCAACTCAGTCCCGTAACATATACTGTCAACAACCCAACTCAGTTCCAGAGCATTCACTGTCAACACACCAACACAGTCCCGTAACATAAACTGTCAACAATCCAACTCAGTCCGGTAACATACTGTCCACAACCCAACTCATCCCGTAACATATAATGTCAAAATCCAACTCAGTCCCGTAACATATACTGTCAACAACCCAACTCAGTTCCACAGCATTCACTGTCAATAATCTAATACAGTCCCGTAACATAAACTGTCAGCAACCCAACTCAGTCCCAGGTCATTCATTGTCAACAAACCAACACAGTCCCGTAACATAAACTGTCAACAATCCAACTCAGTCACGTAACATATACTGGCAACAATCCAACTCAGTCCTGTAACATGTACTGTCAACAACCCACCTCAGTCCCACAGCATTCACTGTCAACAACCCAACTCAGTCCCGTAACATATAGTGGCAACAATCCAACTCAGTCACGTAACATATACTGGCAACAATTGATACGGTAATTTGTATCACAAATTACTTTAATGTAAATAATGATAGTAATATGAATATGTATTTTTATGTAACATTGATTTCAGAGGTTTAATAAGTGTAATTATTATTGGTAAATAATAATATACGGCTCTACTGAAACTGTTAACAATAACACAATAATGCAGCAAGGAGTGAGTTGTTTATCGTTACCGGGAACCAGGAAGTTACGTAATGTTTCGCGCCTTTTCAGTAAAAAAAAAAAGCTTCCAGAATGTTCTCTAAAAGTAATATGTATTAGTGGTTTTCATTGGATAGTAAAATAGACGCTAATGTTGGCGCGTTTTATTAGCCAATAGCAGTTCATTTATAATCTTTAGGTGTATCTTGAGATAAGCGCATAAATAGCCAGGCTCGAAGTCGGTCGCCCCGCAGTTCAACAAGATTCTTAGTACACTACACGTCGGCCGCTCAGTTCATCAAAATTTCGTGTACACTACACATCGTCAGCCAGTCCTTCATTTCGTCAAGTTACACGAGAATTATTATAAAATATTATACAGTTAAATACACACAAAGTCGAAGTACGTGATTTAAAAGTGAGAAGTTATTACAAACAGTTTCAGTTTGGGCAAGTATTCAGATTAATATGTAAATGTGTTAGTGCACGTGTTCGACAATAAAACATTATAAAACACATTTCTTCACTAGTAATTTTTGGATAAAAGATTCCTTTCCGCTTCACAACCTGTAAGAAAAACATGCCTACCAAGATCAGATGATAGCTAGCCGGTGGACATTTAAAACTGATACAAATTGCTACGCTAGAGGAATCTACAAACAGAACAAATGAACCAACCAACGTATGACGTCACACAAGATGGCTTCGCGTGAAGTAAACACATATTTGCTCTCGTAAATTGGCTTCCACAACGTGGTGCTATAAACACGTAAAATTGCTATTGCAAATTGGCTCCCATACGTGGGGCAGTTAAAGTTATGTAAACAAACATTTATTTGCAACATACAATTTGTTATCTCGCAAATTGGCGCCCAACGTGGGGCGAAGTGACCAGGAAAGGAATAAGAATAACCAGAACGTGGAGCTAGATGACTAGGAAAGGAACAAGAATAACCAGGAAGTAGCAGAATTAACTAGGAAAGGATCAACATAACCAGGAATGCAGAGGTGAAATCATCTACAAGACCCAGATTCAAGAAACGACAGGGACGGCTGACTTCGATCGTAATTCCGAGATTACGATGCAACAAGGAATTCAACTACAAGAAAACATCGAAACGACGTAGATTCATCACAACACAACACAGAAGCGACATCAAATCTAGGAGAAAGGGGCAGAAAGCTGAGACATCAAAGTAACAGCAACATACAGCATCAGAAAGGTAAACAACTTTCAATGTTATTGAGGAGTGGTAGGATAAAAAAAACAATGGCTACCAATAATTCAGAGGAAATAATTATGGAAGATGAAAATGTTAGTGCAGAAAATAGCCCAGATTTTTTAGGATTTGAGGATGAAAATGTTAGTGCAGAAAGTGAGAATAGAATAGCAGGAAATGTTAATCTTGATACTAGTATGATTATGGAAATGCTGAAAAATTTGAATGAGAATATGAAAGATATGCAAAAGAGTCATAGGGAATTAAGGGAAGATATGCAAAAGAATAATGAGAAATTAGAAAAGAAAATAGATCAAAATAGGGAAGATATTAGTAAGAGTATTACAGATCAATTAAGGGAAGAAATTTGTAAGAATAATGAGAAATTAGAAAAGAAAATAGATCAAAACAGGGAAGATATGCAAAAGAGTCATAGGGAGTTAAGAGAAGATATTGGTAAAAGCTTAGAACAAAACAGGGAAGAAATTGAAAAGAAAGTTATGAAGCTAGATAGTTGTATGCCAAAAATGAGAGATGAAAATGAGGAAGTAATAGCAAGTGAGATAGGAGAAATTTCAAAGAAAATGCTAGACATGAACAGGGAAATAGGTAACAAAGAAAGTGAGGTTAATACTAAAAGTGAGGTTAATGTAGAATGCACAGAGTTAGGAAGTCAAATGAGTAGTATTTCAAGTGAGATAAGAGAGATAAATGAGGTTAGGAATGTAGATGTAAATGAGGTGCAAGTTAATTTCAGAGGGGAGATATCAGAAATACAAAAAGAATCAGTAATGCAAGGAAATAAATTGTACCAAGATGTTCAAAACGAAAACTCCAGTCCAGTACAGTTTAGTACAGATTCGTCAGAGTACTCTCAAATTAAAGAGATAGCAGATGAATTAAAAATGAAAGTTGTCAAAAGATGTGTTGTTCAAGAAACTGTAGATTGCTTTCAAATGTTATCAGGGAACGAAATGTCATATGAATACAATAGGTTATTCATGAACAATAATTTGAAGGTTAGGTTACAGCTACGAGTAATGTTTAGCCACACACAATTTGATCCAGGAGGGTAAATAGCAATGTGATGTAAAGTAAATGCTGGATAGTTAAAGACGACTTGCAGAGAAATGTATTGGAACGTAAGAGGGTTAACTATTTATATATATATCATTTGAAAAGAGAAATAAATGATAAAATAAAAAAAAAAAAAAGAAATGTTTAAAAAAAAAATAAATAAATAAATTTTTAGTAACTGTAACAACATTTGAAAATTAAGAATGCAAAGATTGAAACTTAAGATGATATTAAATTAAAAGTACGTAAATACAATTCCAAGATTTAAAAAATTAAAAATGCAAAGATTGAAACTTAATATGATATTAAATTAAAAGTACGTAAATACAATTCAAAGAGTATTGTTAAAATAAAATTCAGAATAACAAAAATTGGTAAAAATAATTGAAACAAATACTTATGTAGCAAACAGAAAATGTAAAGCATTATCTAGATTTAAGAGATGTAAATAGATGTAGAGGGTGAATATTTTGGTAAATATGTGTAATGATTACAAAAATCTTAAATGTATAAATTTTTGTCAACAGTTTAAAGTAAACAATTTGGTAGCAGTGATTAAATAATTTGGGGTAAAGTATTTGCTATAAAAAATTTGTAATGTCAGATTAATATCTAAATTAATTAAACCAGAGCCAGTAAGTAGTGGCGAGATAAAACATATGTCGTGTGTTAAATGCGTGTGAAGTGTTTAGTGAAAGTGATAGCGTGTGTTACAAGATTTAGGAGACTAAAAACAAAATAATAAAATTTCTAAACAAGTTATAAATATTTATAATTATGTTTCTAGTGGGGTATATGATACGGTAATTTGTATCACAAATTACTTTAATGTAAATAATGATAGTAATATGAATATGTATTTTTATGTAACATTGATTTCAGAGGTTTAGTAAGTGTAATTATTATTGGTAAATAATAATATACGGCTCTACTGAAACTGTTAACAATAACACAATAATGCAGCAAGGAGTGAGTTGTTTATCGTTACCGGGAACCAGGAAGTTACGTAATGTTTCGCGCCTTTTCAGTAAAAAAAAAAGCTTCCAGAATGTTCTCTAAAAGTAATATGTATTAGTGGTTTTCATTGGATAGTAAAATAGACGCTAATGTTGGCGCGTTTTATTAGCCAATAGCAGTTCATTTATAATCTTTAGGTGTATCTTGAGATAAGCGCATAAATAGCCAGGCTCGAAGTCGGTCGCCCCGCAGTTCAACAAGATTCTTAGTACACTACACGTCGGCCGCTCAGTTCATCAAAATTTCGTGTACACTACACATCGTCAGCCAGTCCTTCATTTCGTCAAGTTACACGAGAATTATTATAAAATATTATACAGTTAAATACACACAAAGTCGAAGTACGTGATTTAAAAGTGAGAAGTTATTACAAACAGTTTCAGTTTGGGCAAGTATTCAGATTAATATGTAAATGTGTTAGTGCACGTGTTCGACAATAAAACATTATAAAACACATTTCTTCACTAGTAATTTTTGGATAAAAGATTCCTTTCCGCTTCACAACCTGTAAGAAAAACATGCCTACCAAGATCAGATGATAGCTAGCCGGTGGACATTTAAAACTGATACAAATTGCTACGCCAGAGGAATCTACAAACAGAACAAATGAACCAACCAACGTATGACGTCACACAAGATGGCTTCGCGTGAAGTAAACACATATTTGCTCTCGTAAATTGGCTTCCACAACGTGGTGCTATAAACACGTAAAATTGCTATTGCAAATTGGCTCCCATACGTGGGGCAGTTAAAGTTATGTAAACAAACATTTATTTGCAACATACAATTTGTTATCTCGCACAATCCAACATGTCAACATCCTGTAACATGTAATGTCAACAACCCAAATCAGTCCCACAGCATTCACTGTCAACAACCCAACTCAGTCCCGTAACATATACTGTCAGCAACCCAACTCAGTCCCGTAACATTTACTGACAACAACCCAACTCAGTCCCACAGCATTCAGTGTCTATAATCCAACTCAGTCCTGTAACATATACCGTCAGCAACCCAACTCAGTCCCGTAACATATACTGTCAGCAACCCAACTTAGTCCAGTAACATGTACTGTCAACAATCCAACTCAGTCCTGTAACATATACTGTCAGCAACCCAACTCAGTCCTGTAACATATACTGCCAACAACCAAACTCAGTCCTGTAACATATACTGTCAGCAACCCAACTCAATCCTGTAACATATACTGCCAACAACCAAACTCAGTCCTGTAACATATACTGTCAGCAACCCAACTCAGTCCTGTAACATATACTGCCAACAACCAAACGCAGTCCTGTAACATATACTGTCAGCAACCCAACTCAGTCCTGTAACATATACTGCCAACAACCAAACTCAGTCCTGTAATATGTACTGTCCACAACCCAACTCAGTCCTGTAACATGTACTGTCAACAACCCAACTCAGTCCCACAGCATTCACTGTCAATAACCCAACTCAGTCCCACAGCATTCACTGTCAACAACCCAACTCAGTCCCACAGCATTCACTGTCTATAATCCAAGTCAGTCCTGTAACATATACTCATATACTGTCAACAACCGAACTCAGACCTGTAACATACACTGTCAGCAACCCAACTCAGTCCCATAACATGTACTGTCAACAACCCAACTCAGTCCCACAGCATTCACTGTCTATAATCCAAATCAGTCCTGTAACATATACTGTCAGCAACCCAACTCAGTATTGTAACATATACTGTTAGCAACCCAACTCAGTCCCGTAACATGTACTGTCAACAACCCAACTCATTCCCACAGCATTCACTGTCTGTAATCCAACTCAGTCCTGTAACATATACTGTCAACAACCCAACTCAGTCCCGTAACATATACTGTCAGCAACCCAACTCAGTCCCGTAACATATACTGTCAGCAACCCAACTCAGTCCCACAGCATTCACTGTCTATAATCCAACTCGGTCCTGTAACATATACTGTCAACAACTCAACTCAGTCCTGTAACATATACTGCCAACAACCCAACTCAGTCCTGTAATATGTACTGTCAACAACCCAACTCAGTCCCACAGCATTCACTGTCAATAACCCAACTCAGTCCCACAGCATTCACTGTCAACAACCCAACTCAGTCCCACAGCATTCACTTTCTATAATCCAAGTCAGTCCTGTAACATATACTGTCAACAACCCAACTCAGTCCTGTAACATATACTGTCAGCAACCCAACTTTGTCCTCTAACATGTACTGTCAACAACCCAACTCAGTCCCACAGCATTCAGTGTCAACAACCCAACTCAGTCCCGTAACATATAGTGTCAACCACCCAACTCAGTCCCAGAGCATTCACTGTCCACAATCCAACTGGGTCCCGTAGCACATATTATGGAACCGTAACAATGCTCTGAGTATAGTAAAGTGCAAAGTGGTGTGGCATCTCGTTACGAAAAATGGATAGTGGCACTGAGCACAAGTAGTCGTTTGTGACCGAGACAATGGTGGTAGCTCTTCACAAAAGAACAAACGTTATTACACATTATATATTTTGTCATTTTAAAAATTTTAATTTGATTAGAATTATCATTTGTTTAATAATACACCAATGTTTCAGGTATTTTATGAGTGGAGTTTACAAAATCACATACATTTAGTAGAGCAAATCTTTTTCATATAATGAAGTTCCTAACTATTTTAAAATGTAAAGGGAAATTGTGCATTATGTACTAGATTAGAATTAATTTACAAGACCCAGTTAGGTTGTTTACATTTTCGAAAACGGACCGGCTTACGTTGTTTACATTTGGAAGACTGGTCGAATTAGATTTCGAAAGTAGAAAATGGGACCGAGTTTGTTTTCACAAGAATTTTTAGGAGGAATACAATATTTCTCCTACTTATAATACATAAGTAGGGGAGAATGTAAAAATGAGCCCAACTGTAATAAATATTTTAGTGGTGAAATCAATGAAACCCAAACTAAAAATGTTATTTCTCGCGTTTTAACACTAAAAAGCTTTCAATTGTTAAATAATCATTCAATCTTTATAAAACTTTCATGTTATGTCTTTGAGTGATTTTTAAGAATAGTGCACCTGAATTTAGGTAAATTTGGTTTCACGAGATAGGCAGTACTTAACTTCCCTTAAATGAGAATATCATTTCATGATTTAATATCCTGTGCTTTTAATATTTGGGAACACTGTAGTTCCCCAAATCATCATTTTTACCTTCAATGTATTTTATGTTTAAAGGAGATCTAAAATTTTAAATTTCTCATCTGCATATCTGTCACTTAGAAAGCGTTAAAGGATGACTTAAAGAGACGTTGACGCAGGTGAAAAGGAAGCGTTCCTTCGGCGAACCTTAACACAATATTTAAAATAAGATTTCTGATTAGATCCTTCCTAAAACACAAACGGTTTCAGTATAGATTTGGAATTCTTTCAAGCTGCATTTGTTATTTAACATTAATGCACCAAACAAAGCTGTTGTTGTTTCATTCCATACATCCAGCTTTTAAGGATTCAAATACGACGCCAAAGAGATCAGATGATAGCTAAATCCGAATACCTCTACTTCTTATGTTGTATTGGAGCTAATAAGGTGTCACAAAAAGATCGCGCTATGGAATATTAGATTATTTTTTCACATGTATCCTATGTTTACACAAGACATACGATCATATCCTATACCAATTCCGTGTAGTGCAGTATTTTATCATAGAGGATTTTATATTACACAAAACCAATTGAGGAACCGTTCAGCAAGTCTATAGAATTGACTTAATGGACATGTTTCATTCTGCATATAGGCTTCATTGCTCTCATGAGGACATTTCCTCTGGTAGTCCCATCATTTCTAATGCAATACAAAGTCCTGTACTCATTACTGTCATACCTATCATGACTAAAAACAGTCGCATCATTTACTATTTGACATAAACAATTCTCACAATGAAACTTCCTTAATATACATTTCTTCCCCTAGTTATCGAAGTTGAGCTAAAAAAAAATAATTATAATCACTATCAACATTCTAAGCAAGGAGTGCATCCACCAACCAGATTTCATGTAGCGCTCCTGAAACGAAACTAAACGAACTCATTACTTTTCTTAATTTACTTTATTGGCATTAGATTAATATTTTCTATAATGGAATACTCACCTGAACCACAATATAGTTTTGAAAACTACAAAGAAAATATGATTGAAATGTTTACTCGTATTCAATCATTTGTTACAACAAACTTTTGAATACTACATTCTCAGCATTGTCAAAAACCTCCCCCAGGGGCTCACATCGTGTGAATACGGGTGGGCGCACCCGGGATCTAGAGCCACTCATCCCATCGTCATCCCTCCACCCTCGTCCGGTCGAGGTGGGTTCGTCCTCATCACCGGGGGACTCAATGTAGGCTCTCGTGCGTTCTGTGCATTTCATTCCATGCCGCCCCTCGCCATCGCTTCTTTCTTCCCTAGTCTCTATTTCCGAACATTTCGCTTCACGACATTCGCACATCCTTTCCTTCCTCGCCGGCATAACTTGCGTGCGAAATGCCCACACACTGTTTAATTTTTTTACGCGCTTTTTTCCTTTTAATCTCCCGTGAACACAGCCTGACGGATACCCACGCAATGCTTGCGCAGCTGGGTGAGTGAGTAAATCGTAATCCCCACCATCCGGGGTCGTCATGTAGGGCGTGTGTTCGTATCCACTTTTCAACTGCAGTCCCGCCATTGCATGTGCTGCTGACACCCCACGGCCATTGGGTCCCTCTGTCTATGTTCTGAGAGGTGTGAGACTGGTATGGATAGGCCATTCACCCAAGCCGGGGTAACGCCCGGGAAGTCAGAGCCCGAGGTCGGAGACGGTTGCAATGGTGGAGGATGTCTTTAGCTCTGGAGCCCTCCTTCTCCATTATTTCTAACAAGCGCCGAAAGGTTTTGGTAACAGAAGTGGCACCACCTACATCTGGTTGTTAGTATTTACGCGAACTGAGGAAGGATAAACCTTTGAGAAGGTGAACCCTTTTATTATCCAGAAGGGCCTTGACTCTATTGCTGGTTCACTCCATTCCTGCACTCGACTTCGAAACGGTTCGTTGTTAGTTCAAAGCAAGTCCGATCAGCAAAGTAAGACTTTGTTGCGCATGACGGTTCTCCACGCTAATCCCATCCGTATTGAAAAGCACTGCACCTTGAATTCCTGTCGAGGCGTCTTTATCATCCATAGCCTCCATGGTATGACGGACGATGAACTGCTCGGCTATCTTTCTGAACAAAAGGTGACAGCGGTTCATCGACTGCAGGCTAAACGCGACGGAGTGTTGGTACCCACTCGTACCCTGTTTCTCACTTTTGATGGCGTCGATCTGCCCATGAGTATTTCAGCAGGGTACGAACGAATTGCGGTGAGGCCCTATGCTCCCAGAACTCAGCGTTTTTTCATTTAACTACGTTTTGGGCATACGCAAGTCTCTTGTAAGAGTGCCGTTTCAATCTGCACCTCCTGTAGTCAGCCATGATGGTACCTGTTCATCAGCCCCCGTCTGCGTTAAATGCGAAAGGTCTCATTCTACGACATTTGCCGACTGTCCGCGATACTTGAACGAGAAGGCATTCCAGGAGGTCCGGATAAAGGAGAAACTCTCCTTCGATGAAGCCCGGGGGCGTTACCATACGCGCCATCCTGCGCTCCTGTGATCGTGTACATTCAGCTCTGTCGTTTCCTCGCCAGTACCCCGGGATGACGAAACTCAGGCCTGAACCATGACCGCCTTGACCGCAACTACAATCCGGTCGTCCATCTCTAGCACACATACCAAGCCCTCTAAAGCTGTTCATAAGGTACTGAAGACCCTCCGCGTGCGCGCGGTAAGAAAAGTTCACCTTCTCCTCCTCGGAGATCGCAATCTCAGGACGCTGCTGCGACAAGCCGCGCTCAGCTGCACCAGAAACCCATTGCCACCAAGAACCGATTTTCGGCACTTGAAACGGTTTTTGGCACTGAGTGCGTGGGTCCTCCCTTCGAGGAGCCTATGGTGTCTGACCAACTCCATTCCTAAAGCCCGAGCCCCAAGGTTAACCAAAAGGTTATTTTGAGACGGCCTTCTAAGCAGTCAGTTTATCCCATTTATTCATGGCTATCCTGGCATGGAATATACGTGGTGTACGATTGCATAGGGTGGAACTGCAATTCTTATTGCGTTCCCATTCACCTATGGTTGTGTGTTTGCTGGAGACCAAGCTTCGCCCTCACGATCCTTTTGGTCTCCGAGGGTGTACTCCGGTTCGCTACGATCTTGCACCGGATGAGGATACTCTTGCTCATGTAGATGTCATATTAGTGCGTAATGACGTTCATTTTCAGACTCTCACACTTACTTCCAACTTGCACGCTGTTGTCGTTAGGCTTCAAACACCCCCTTTCTTTCTTTTCTATTTGCTCCGTCAATTAACTTTCATCGTCTCCCCTCGCTAAAGCGGACATTCTGCATTCTCAACACAGGTGAACCTACTTTTATTTCTGATGCTTATGGTACATTCTCTCACTTGAAACTTGGCGTTTACTCCATCCAGCTTGCTTGTCGTCTGCAGTGGAACGTCGTCGCTGACATCTACTCCGCCCATCATTACCCGCTCCACCGATCATTACCCGTGCATCGTTTCTCTCTTGTCTTACCACGTCCAGCATTCCAGAGCACCTAACTAGCAATTCAGCAAAACCGACTGGAGACGGTATTCCAGCCTCGTGTCTTTTGTGGACCAACATTTCACTGACGTTAAACTAGTGGTGCAGCACCTTACCTCTACGATGCTATCTGCCGCCGAATGTACAATTTCCAGTTCGTCCTCCCACCCTCGGCGTATTCCTGTTCCGTAGTGGGCCGAGGACTGACGGGGCGCCGTTCGTGCCCATAGAGCTGCGCTTAGGGTATTTCGGCGAAAACCTACACTTGACAATTTGTTAACCTTTGAACAATTGCTCCCAGGGCTCGTCGCATTATTCAGAATAATAGGAAGGCGTCCTGGACTCGTTTTGCCGAGTCTTTTAATCGCTTGACCCCTTCCTCTGTTGTTTGGGTTAAACTTCGTCGCTTCTACGGTAAAGTATCGCATTGTACTGTGTCTGACCTTCAGGTTTCCAATGCCACCATAGTGGATCCAGCTGCCATTGCTAACACTCTGGGTGCGCCTTTGAGGCGGTTTCCAGTACTGACTATTATATCCGCCGGCTTTCTCACGCTCAAAGACCGGCTGGATTTCAAAACCTATAGTTTTCGGTCTCATAATCAGGAGTGTTATAATGAACTTTTCACAATGAGGGAGCTGGAGCACGCTCTCAATTTCTGTAGACACTCCGCTCCTGGGCCGGACGGCATTCATGTCCTGATGTTAAAGAACCTTTCATCCGACAGCAAACTCTTTGTCTTACAGGTATGTATAACCGTATTTGGCAAGACGGCGTTTTTCCTTCGGCTTGTCGCGAAGCCACCATCGTCCGTATGCTAAAGCCTGGGAAAGACAGCCAACTACCTTCCAGCTACCACCCTATCTCCCTCACCAGTTGCATTTGCAAGGTGATGCAGCGCGTGATCAACGGGCGGTTGACATGGTGGCTTGAGTCTCAGAACCTTCAGGCGAAAGCTCAGTGCTCTACCGTCGACCATCTGGTGTCTCTGTCGACGCATTTCTGAGAAAGTGTCAAACACTGACTTTGCGTTTTGACCCGGAGAATGCTTATGACACTTGTTGGAGGGGCAGCATTTTACGTACACTCCACGCATGGAAATTACGCGGTCGTCTTCCCATATTTCTTCGGGAGTTTATGACGGATCGCGTCTTTCGTGTACGTGTGGGCTCGGTTTTATCTAGTAGTTTCATTCAAGAGAACAATGTACCGCAGGGCTCTATACTCAGTGTCACACTTTTTGCCACTGCCATCAACTCGATTGTTGAGTGTATTCCATCTGGTTTTTATCGTCTCCTTTCGTTGACAATTTTGCCATTTATTACAGCTTATAGCGGACCTGTCTGCTCGATAGCCGTCTCCAGAGATGTATCGACCGTCTCTACGCCTGGAGTAACGCCAACGGCTTTAGTTTCTCGGCCGGGAAATTCGTCTGTGGCGCCGGAGGGCTTTCCCTTCGCCCTCTCTGCATCTTGGTCCGGAGAGTCAAGCATTTGCAGATGAGGTGAAACTTTGGGTGTTCATTTTTGATCAAACGTTGAGCTGGACTTTGCACTTTTTTTTAAAAGCAAAGTGTGACCATCTTTTATGTGTTTTAAGTGGCACATCCTAGGGAGCTGATCGGACCGTCCTTCTGCGTCTTTATCGCTCTTTGGTCCGATCCAAGGTTGATTATGGGTTCATTGTCTATTCATCGGCGTGTTCTTCTGTAGCCTGAATGTCATTCACCATCGTGGCATAAGAGTCGCTACAGGAGCCCTTCCAACCAGCCATGTACACAGTCTGTGTGCTGAAGCTGCAGATTCTCCGCTGTCCTTCAAGCGTGAGATGCTTTTGTGCAGCTATGCCTGTCGACTCTCCAGCTTGCCTGGCCACACGTCATTCGAGTTATTTTTCCAGGATTCGCTTGATCGGTAATGCTCCTCTGCATTGCTCCCTCCAGGGGTTCGATTTCGCCAGCTTCTTCGGCGATTGGACCTTACGCCAGCGCCGACACTTCCCATACGGTTTCCTCCTCGGTTGCGCGCTGAGCCCACAGTCACCTTGGGTTAACGTCGATACCAAAGAATGAGACCCCTTCTTCAGTCCTTAGATCAGCCTTTTTAGAAATTCAGGCACAATTTGGAGAATTTTATTTCATATATACTGATGGGTCTAAGACTGATGCTGGAGTAGTGTGCCTTTATTTTTGGTCAACATATTTTTACCCTTCGTTTACCGGAGCAATGTTCGATTTTTACCGCCGAACGTTTTAATATTTATCAGTCACTTTTGTACATCCAGCGGCACGACTTACAGCACTGTGTTTTTTGCACTGACTCTCTGAGGGCCCTTCAGAGTATTAGCACGCTGTACAATTATCACCTACTCGTACAGCGGATACATGATCTCCTCAACTCTCTTTGTGCTTCTGGCATCGGCGTCTCTTTTGTGTGGATTCCGGGTCATGTGGGCGTCTCTGGCAACGAGTCTCCGAATGCCTCTGCCAAATCGGCATTTTTATTACCCAGATGTTTTACTTCTGTTGTTCCCTCTACTTATTTGTATGTCATTTTACGTCGCTGTATCCTCTCACGTTGTCGCGATGGGGAACAAGAGAGGTTAAACCTCTCTCGCTTGTCTGGCCACCCCTATTAGTTCTTGTCTCGGGAGGAGGTCATTTTAACACGACTTCGTATCGCACATTGCCTTTTTAGTCATAGACACTTGCTTAGTGGTGACCCCGCATCACTCTGTGAGCAGTGTGCGGCACCTTAACGGTGCGTCACATTTTAGCTGAGTGGCAAGTTTTAGCTCCATTGCGCGTTCGTGTGTCTCTGCCTGTTGGTATAGCCAACGTTTTGGCAGACAAGGCGCATGCTGTAGAATATCTTTCACGTTTTATCAGTGTCAGTGGATTTAGTTGACGCATTTAATGCGTTGAGTGTCTTTTAGTTTTGTGATTTTATATTGTCCGTTTTAATGGGGGAACTGTTCTCCCCTGGGGACATATGGCGCTCTAGTCCCTTGACTTCTACAGTTCCGGACACGTCTTTTATTCTTTTATTGTTTGATTTAGCATGTATTTAGTGTGGTGCTTTTTAGAGTTGGTGTGTTGCTTTTTATTGTTTTAGACTAAGCGGGTCTGTGTCCCGTATTTAAGTTTTTGGATTTTAAATTTTATACGTTGTAAGGTGCTGATGACCTTAGATGTTTAGTGCCCTTATCCCCCCTCTCATCATCATTCTCAAAAGCAACTTTTCATTTATTTATTTATTTTAGTTTTCTATACGACTTCATTCTCAGAACAGTGCATGCATTCCGTTGAACGAGTAGTTTCTAGATTATACCCTCTATTTCATAATTCGAAAGATCCCTGTAGAAGAGAAAAGTATTCAATAATCGTATCAGTGCAGTATACTTGTTAATTCATAGTACCAATTTTAAAGTCTATAATAATTCTCCTTACAAGACTGCCAGGGATAGTATTTCATTCCTCGCTACTTGGAACGTCTTAATTACTTCTATGACAAATATCTCGCAATAGTAATCTACTGTTAAATTAGCTGTCGTGGACTTCTAAAACTGCCAGAAATCGCACTATCTAATTCATATTGTAGCTTCATATGTTATTTGGTTATCTCACTGTTCCATTTAGCATACAAAATGTTTATGTTTTGTCTTTTGAATCTTTCTTTTTGGTGGGGGGGTTCAAATACATTTCCTAAACTTTTAATTACTAAGGCATATTTTGTGAACATGTAAGGCGCAACTCATCAGGTAGATATGTTCTATTATTCTACTGTATGTAATGTACCTATAGTCAAATATTTTGCTTTACAGTTTTTATTTTCAAATAATGCTTATATCGATTTATTTAATACTGGCATTATAAGAATCTAGAGCTAGTGTCATTATTGTTCATCATCATTTGAGCATAAATCTGGAAGATACTACCATCAAATTTGGTCATTAAAATTATGCTAAATGCTTACGTTTTCAGGCATATACATACCATTTCCAAATGATAATTCTGTTTTTTAATATGCCTGCTTTTGTTTTGTTTCAGGTAAGATCATTGGCTGCAATTTACTCTTAGAAAATTCCGGTAAGCTCAAACAATACTCCTAGTATTACGTCATAAGTAGCGTGAATGACATTTAAATTAAAGCTTGCTGAAAACATCAGTAACTGAACTGCTTACATTTCAGTAATATCACTGATTATTTTGTCAATCTATTCATTTGAAATTTATTATTCAACAGCACGAATTTATGGTTCGTAATACGAGTTGTGTAAAATGTTAAGCATGTATTTGTTGCTGAAGATCACATTTACTACATACGAAACCCAAAATGTATCACTTAGTTACCTGTTTGTATATGAGGCTCGATTAATTACATTTGTAGTATACATTTTTTATAAACAGCAGCCTTAATGGTGTTCACGTTCATTGTAGTATGCAGTGCTAAATAAAGGGATATCTTTTTAAGCACTTTTTAGTGTTAAGGTGTTGTATATTGTCGTGATTTACTTTTCGGATACAGCGATCCATTCCGATAATGGAATATACCTTAATATTTCCGTTTGCACATTGTAATTGATGGGTGGAGATCACAGCCAAAATGGGTAAACTAAAATCAACCTTTGATCTCTTTCCTTTACTTTTAATCACACTTCCAATTCCCTTCCGAGCAATAAAGTTTAGCCCAAATTTAATTGCATTTGCAGTGCTAATATTCAAACCAGTGGATGCAAATAGTGCAAGTGATACTCGTATGTAATTTAAAAATGCAGGATTATTGACCGACTATTTGATACATTAGCTGTAAAGAATAGCATGTCAATAATACAGCAATTCTTCCAACACAATTGAAATCCTCTAATAAAATATGAAGAAAGATATTTGATATCATTCATATACATATATTTCAGAAATTCACCTGCTTTTGGGCATTTTTATTTAACAGCCACTATAACGTTCTTTTATGAACTGCACATAGTATGCGAAAATAGAAACTTTTTATTTTTATTTAATTAGTGTTCTTGCAATCTGGTAGTAGAAGTGCTCAAAAGCATATTTTTTCTAAAAAAAAACAACTGAAGTGCTTGTTCTGAGTAAACTAGCAACTTTAGTATGCGTTCTGAAGCTTTGAAGCTCCAAAGTGATTCCAAACCTTTATGCTTGTTTTGCGCGTAAACTGCTTTTATGTAATATTACTGGGTTTTATAGGGGTTAGTGATTAAATTCACTAATTCTGTTAACAGAATGTTTCTGTGCCCTAATACATAACTGTGTCAAATTTAATTTAAATTTTGAGGCTGAATTTTAAGTTCAGGTGCCTCGCAATATTTTTTTCTACGTGCTTTACTGGAAAACTTCTGTACTTAAACTGCCTCCAAGTTTCTTTTAACTCACAACCATCAGTAGGGTGTGGATTTTGACAGGAAAATGGGAGGAATAACACATTTTTAAAACTGTTATTTTATTCTACTCTACTGAAAGCACAACACTATTTGACATATTTGCGTAACTAATATGAATATTTATTCCATTTCTTACAAAGAAGCTTATATGCAACACTGTAGCTATTCTACATATGGCAACACCTGTTTGTCATTTACTAGATCGCTATTAGCAATTGCTACATATGCCAACACCTGTATGTTATTTACTAGATCGCTATTAGCAATTGCTACATATGCCAACACCTGTTTGTCATTTACTAGATCGCTATTAGCAGTTCCTACATATGCCAACACCTGTATGTCATTCTAGATCGCTATTAGCAATTGCTATATATGTCAACACCTGTTTGTCATTCACTAGATAGTTACTAGCAATTGCTACATATGTCAACACCTGTTTGTCATTCACTAGATCACTATTAGCAATTGCTACATATGCCAGCACCTGTT
Organism: Deroplatys truncata; assembly: GCA_030765065.1. Classification (NCBI taxonomy): domain Eukaryota; kingdom Metazoa; phylum Arthropoda; class Insecta; order Mantodea; family Mantidae; genus Deroplatys; species Deroplatys truncata. The sequence continues at coordinate 180,203,608 of CM060977.1, read as the reverse complement.
TGTCATTCACTAGATCACTATTAGCAATTGCTACATATGCCAGCACCTGTTTGTCATTCACTAGATCACTATCAGCAATGCAACAAATGCCATTAGCAACAGTTTCACTACACCATTTAACACTATCAGTGTCATTATCACTCTGTTCTGACTTGAAGCACCATCAGGCTCTACTTATTTAAAGCATTACATCCATTATCCTCACAATCACAGGAATGCTTTAACTCCAACTTTCCATTGTATACATATATCCTAGATGTAAATAAAAATAAACGTTTAAACTACCTTTAAAAATAGTATTTTGGTAAGAAAAATAAATTTGCATTAAGGGAAAATTTGTGGTTATAAACACTTTGCATTTACATTACCTATGTTCACCATTGTTGGTACACATAGAGGAATTTTAATATGTTAGAAATTTCTAAAAATGTGTAACAAAATTTATGTGCAACCAGTAGCTTATGTAATGAGTGGTTTGGAATGAAGAGAAGCTAGGTAACTTCTCGCTATCACTTAAAATACACACAATTCTTAAATTGATTATAATGAACTTCAATAGTTGGAAAAATTATTAGTATACAATGTAATCAATTTTTGCTAAACATGGCATGTTTCTAATCTTGTTACTCTCCTGACTATTTAGCCTACACACGGCATGTGTGAAGAACTATTATTTCCATCTATCTCGTACATTTTAATCCAAATAAACTTTTTTTGAAATAGGTACATTACACTTTCGTTATAGATACAAAGAGAACAGCAATAAATGAAATGTTTAAGAACTGGACGCTATATTATACTGGTCTTAAAATTCCATACTATTTCCATGCAATCGCGAAAAACAAGTGAAAATCGATGGGACTTAAAGAATAACAAGTATTGTGCAATTCGAGCCTTTAATAACGGATATTTCAGCAACGGATTATTTCACAAATTATGTTTTAAATAAATTGTTTTAAAGAGATCTACATCTTTGTGTGGTATATTTTCGTATATCGCTTAACGTTTACCAATTTATCATTTAAAGTTTGTAGTAATTCTGATGTGCAATAGTTATCAAGTTGCAGGATATTATAAGAAATATATAAGTATTTAATAAATAATGTGTTAGTTTTGTGCAAAACCCAATGGTTTGAAGGTAATGGGTACATAATTTTTTTAATGTGTCAAAGCCTCTTAAGTCAACATTCACCATAATAACGTATGTACCAATAATTGGGCAATTTAGATAAAATAAGTATACAGAAATAAACAGCTTATATTCTCCATACTAACTTAGCTGCCAGGTTTTCGGCTGATCATAGTTGCGTTCTAATACTGTATTGCTACAGATGACAATAACTATTTATTTTATATGAGGTTTAGTCGATCTCTTTAAAAGCGAGTTGAATAACTCAAAGTACCATAACCACCACTGAAACTCACGTAATGAACTAGGTACGTCATCTGTAGAGATACGGTATTACAACATATGATCAGCTGAGCAAGACAGCTAAGCAAGTATGAAAAATGTAGCTGTAGTAGCTACCAGTGACGGTATTATTCGAGAGCGTGATTTCTCATAGTTTCATCCCAGATCACTACTCATGCTGCGACCATTACCATCGTTGAACACTAGAGTTGCAGTCATAATAGTTTGTGCTCTGTGCTCGACTCGTCTGCTTGTGTTTTCATCTGGAACAAGTGCCCTCTGTAGTGTAGATGGCAAACTCATCTGTCTGCTGTCCCATCCCTTATGAGCTTATTGGATCAATTGCACCAAGGAGTAAAATTAATTTCAAAATTAAAAGTGTTGTCAATGTTCTGACAAATAAATATTTGATCCTATGTATTCAATTGTGAAGGAATCTGCTTGATTTCTCGGCCTATCTCATGATTTGAAGTTCAAAACTGGTTAGCAGCAGATTATCTATTTGTTTTAATTTAAAGTTCTTTTGATGTTCTCCCAACCTTGTTTGGTCCTACCAATGTATATACTTTCACAGTCTTGACACTGAATCTGGTAAACTCCTGATTTTTAAGTTTTCTGCAGCGTTAGGTAACTGTGTAGTCAAAATATTTCTCAAGTTAAAATTATTTTGAGGTGCAACGTGAATATTACATTTCTTCAAACTCTTTTCAAACTATATAAACATAGCAGGATGGTATGTATTTTTAAAGCAGGTTTGGGATTGTGTAAAGTAATAGAAGGCGTAACATATGTTTTCTCTTGTATTTTTAACTAAGGTATTAACTGTGAAGTAAAACCATTACAATAGCTCAATAGCTACATTCTTAATATATCTCAATATATTTTTTCCTTTTCAAAAGGTATTGTCCTGACTATTCTGAATAAACAAGCTGAACGTATTAAATTTACAATGGTAATACAACTAGATAATTTGATACCTTTTTGGACTTAACAATTAAAAGAAAAGGTGAAACTTTAAAATTTGGAATTTACCGATATCCTACTAGGTGCATAATGATATTAAAATATTAACTGTAACCCTATATCACATCACATACAATATTTCGAAACTTGGTCCATAATTTGATAAATATACCCCTTGTGTTAATTTTAATAATAAAAATGCGAGAGGAATAATTGAATAAGTACTTGATATAGCTGTAATATTGCTTACATTATACTTCCATTATAATGAAGAGTAGCTTAAGTTATTATCACCGATATAAAGATGAACATTTGTTGTACCTATGTCACTTAAATAATAATTATAAATATCTCTAACTGTTTGAATTAACACTCCAGAGTGTTGCACTTCAAATCAAATAGAAAGTTAATTAACCACAACAAACAAATGTCAGGAGGTTAATAAACATCCCTTTAGCAGCATTTATTAACACCTACAAAATATTGCGGAGATGCAATTACTGTTATTGAAAATATGGTTTCAAAGAAGCATATCATATTATGGTTTAATAAACAACTCGATATTAAGTGAGATTGCAATTTTTGTTTACCTCTGTTGCCGTAAGCGATTAAAAGGGAATTTCCTCCATCCTCTCACTTCACACGGAAAGCTACTCATTGTTTTGTTCTTTTCTTTTATGTAGTGCGCCGTTATTAGCACGAGGTACAAATCTTATTCATAGGAAATGCATTCGCTTATAGGTTATATGCTATGAAAGGTGTGTACAAATATTTACAAGAAAGTATAATCCAAAAAAGCACCTGATAATAGGATGTACATATTATTAAGAGGACTAAAAAGCTTAAACACATGATACGTTTTCTTAACGGTTAAGACAACAATAATATTTTACTTCTCAGAGCAAACAGCGACGGTAGTAAAACGTTACCTCATCACTTGTGAAGGAAGCAGACAGTGTTACACAGTTAGACTGTAATTAAAATTAGTACAGTGATGCTCATTTAATTTGACGAACCCAAATCATGCAGGGTTTCATTGAAAACAGAAATTATTTACTACGTGACTGTGCCACCCGTTATTGCCACGTACATAGTACACAGAGAAGGTATTGCATTCCACCCAAAAATTCGATACCGAGATCTCACCGGAAATACATGATTTGAGCCACCTTTTTGGAAACATGTCGTGTGTGTGTTTAGCACAATTCAAAAACGAAAAGTGAGATAAATGTCAAGCTTGGTATTTGAGTATCCTCCAAGGATGCTACATGAAGATTTTCAAATAAATCTCCCTAGCCCAAATATCCTTTACATTAGGATGGAAGCTTGATACTCGGTGGTATCGAAGTATGTCTAATACTTTGAGATAAACTTTCTATATTTTTACATTTGTAAGCTTTGCATTATTGTAAGTGGTTGCGTTTAAGTTTATGCTAGATAAGCAATGAAAGGAGTCGAGACTTCGCGTTATTGCCTCGCACGTACCCCCAAAGAGTTACTGGACTTTAGTTCTTGATAGACCTTGACTGTGTTTCCTGTGGGTGAATCGATGCAACATTGCATAGACGCTTATGTCAAAATGAAAACATGCAAAACAATGGGGGAAGGACTATAGTTACTGATGTAACATGCAGCATTAGCTGAATTGTGAATGAAGCTGATTTAGCCGACGCACTAAATTACGTTTCTGCAACAGCCTGGCTATGTGACTCACCCTCAGCCATTACATTAACCCACTCCGGTGACCAAAATGTGTGAATCCAGTTGAAAAGAAATCAGAACTGGAGATGTGAGGTGGAAGCGCATGTAAATATTTGTTCCTTCTTTCATCTGTTAATTTGCGTCTACGCAAATCAAACTCGAGTCACGAGCTTAGCTGATAGGTGTACCGTACGACTAATTTCCATAACATGGTAGAAAATCTTTTAAAAGAAAGTCTTCAGCGCAAAGTATAGTTACATAAAAAGGAAAACAAAGAAAGCATTATTGTTATTATTAGCCTCGGCAAACAATATGTGATACATATTCTGTGGCATTATTAAGATAAAAAGTTGCTGCCTATTGGAGAATGTCAAACAGGAACAATTTCGGATTAGCATACAATACAAAATGGGGTACATATATTTATACACAGAAAACTACTAGTAAGAACTAATTCGGTGAACAAGCTATCGCTATACAGTTTTGAATAAATTGGAATATCGGGTATAGAGTATTGAGTTTATACATTACAAATGAAATTTATACTTTGAATTTTCTGGAAATAATCTAGGAAGTTCTTTTCATTCGAAACGAAGTTTGTATAATCTTATATAGCTAGTAAACGTTAAGCAATAGACGAATACGTACCACACAAAAATGCGCGTCTCTTTAAAACACAGAATTCATTTAAAATTATTTTTTGTGGCATAAGTTGTTTCAGAGATATCCGTTGTAAGAGGATCAAATTGTGTAATACCTGCCATTAAGTCACATTAATTTTCATTTGTTTCTCGCAATTGTATGCATACTGTATGGAATTTTAAGGTCAGTATAATATAGCGTCCAGTTCTTAAACATTTCAACTGTTGCTGTTCTGAATGTACCTACCATGAAATGTGTAATGTAGCTACTTCAGCAGAAGTTTATTTGGATTAACACATACTAGATGGAAAAACAGCTTTACTATGAATAGTTTGTATACCCACTAATGAACACAGATGGTAGAAAAGGTCATGCGAATGTATCACATCAGATTTTTTTATTCCATTTCATAACCTACACGTTTTCAGAGCGTACCACACTATGCGGAAAATAATTAAATCAATATCATTGGGAGTTCAATATGTCAGAAATAAAACATACCAAGTGCCCCACACAAGCCGTTTTTAGCTGAAGTTAGTTTATACTGGATAGCGCGGATGCCAAAGGGTTTACTAAGCAGAACTGCTAAGGGGATTCCAAACCAATAGAGAGGAGACAGCTAAATGAAAGACCAATGCATACACAATCCTCGATGGGTAGAACTCCCGCGTAGGGTCACCCGGTTGCTCCGGCGCAAGGCAAATCCGAAGGAAGATGCAAGCAACCAGTGCCACAGGCGAAGCGTAGAGCAGGGGGTCGACATAACGTGCCAATGTGAGTAAGGAGCATGAAAAGAGAAGGTAATGCATGCCTGAAACAATTCAAAAAGAACACCAGAGAGGGGCCGCATCAAAAGATACAAATATATATCTAATAGAATACAAGCCCTGGTATGTATAAATATATATAACAAAATGTTTTATAATTATATTAAAGCAACAAATAAAAGTTAAAAGAAATCTTTAGCCCTTGTTTTATGCATGGCTCAATATGAAACAATAACCGTAACAATAGCATTAACATATTTAAATTCAACCATATAACAACTAATAACAAGGATAATAGCATTTAAACAAACAATAACAAGATTAATAGCCTTTACATATTAAAACTCAACGTATATATGAAATTACACTTGCCAAATCCCACACCAGAATAACTGGTAAAGGCAAGTGGGCAGCAAATGGGCGACTAGAGGAGTGAGACAGGAAATATTGATAGGCGCCATAGTAGTCCTTACAAAAAATCGCCTGGTCGTTAACACAGGGATCAACGTGTCCACGAAACGAAAGTTAAAACAACTCAGTTAATAATTTAGAAAAAAATAATTTTAAAAACAAATACATAAATAAGACAAAACAATAATTCACAAACAACATAAAGAAACACGGACACGTGCAGACCGCTCCAGATAAATTTAGTAGCAAGTTAGGAATTGTTATACAGTACCCCCAGCACGCGAACCAGGTGAGAGGGCTATTAGAATAAAGGCATCGAACCCCCAAAAATTTATATTTACTGTTACAGGTAACATGCATTTCGCTGCAAAACACCTTAACATTTAATGATATTCGTAAGTGACGCAAAGCAATTAAGCTATTACACACAACAAATTACCAGAATAAGGAGGGCTGGTACAAGGTAGACAAGGTAATACCTCCTAACAACATATATAAATTCTAAGGTTGCTGAAGTAACTTAAGTTGGGAAACGTAGGCACGTCTAGGGCGAGAAGAAGATAGTTCCTGTAAGAGAACTGAAACGCATTTATATATGTTAAGGATCTTAAAGGGTCCCAAATAACGGGGTTCTACCTTAGCGGCAAATGCATTAATTTTGGAAGATTGCGGAAACTTTCGGCACATACCCAGGTCACTTACCGTAAATGGAGAAGCCATACGAGTAACGTCATAGCGACGTTTTCTAAGCGCATGACCTCTTGGTAAATTAGAAAACGGAGCCTTCCAATTAGATCTAATAATGTCGGGGGAGTTATCCATCGGCAACAAATCATTTAGAGCCCACATATTCGCTAAAGGAGAAGACGGCTGATAAGTAAATAGCAAAGAAGACGGAGTAGTCTTGTGGACTTCATGCCTAGTGGAATTAAAGGCAAATTGAAGCTGCTTGAGATAAGTATCCCAACCAGCTTGATGCTGATAATGGGAGGCCATTAAGGCAGATTTAAGGTTCCGGTTAACAGGCTCCGCTAGCGAAGGATTGGGATAATACGGAGTCGTGGTAAAATGTGTAACACACCAATCAAAGCAAAAAGACATGAAAAACGGAATTTAAGTTGTGAGCCATTATCAGAAACTAAATAACGTGGGGCACCAAAGGATCCAAATATAGCATTTAGCTCCCTAAACGCTAAACGTGCTGTAGCAGCAACAAGGGGAGAAATCCACACAAATTTAGTAAAGGCATCGGTAACAAATAAGGCAAAAGTATTGCCATGTACAGAACGTGGAAACGGCCCAATGAAATCAATAAATAGTTTTTCCATACGACGAGGAGGAACTTCCGATGCGAGGTTACCCCAATTCATGACCTGCGCAGGCTTCGATAAAGCACAAACGCGACAGGCATTGACATGTCTTTTAATGTCGAGGTCCATGCCACGCCACATGAACTGTTCGCGAATCTCATATCTCGTTTTAACAACACCTAGATAACCACCAAAGGTTGAATCATGGAAATATTCCAAAACCATAGGAACAGCTAGCCTAGGGACTAAAACCTTGAAAATACGATGAGAACTTGTTCTAGCCATCAATACACTATCTTTGATCTTATGATCAGGAACAGAAATCCCCTGATGGAGTTGTTGAATTATAGGCCCAAGATGTTGTTCCGAAAGTTGAAGCTCTGAAATGCTAGTGGACATATCAGGTTAAGCCGAGAAAGAGCATGCCTCAATCTTTATATCAGAAGTAGAGGAATCAACATTATTCACCTTCGGGCATTCTTGAATAGGTTCAGAGGATACACTTGTAACGGCATCGGCAATAAAATTCTCGGTACTCTTGATAAATGAAGGGATAAATTTAAATGCTCCGATAAGGACTCCCCATCTGGCGAGACGTCCAGTTTTGCAAGAAACGGCTAAGGCCAAAGCCAATGCTTGGTTGTCACACTCCAGGAAAGAATGAACATGCTCTAAATATGCCTTATATTTTTCTAAACCAAAAAGAACAGCCAACGTTTCCAATTCATAAGTAGAAAATTTCCGCTCATCCACTGAAAGGGTACGAGAACTGTAATAAACAGGCCGTCTGGCTTCAGGAAATTCCTGCAACAGCACAGCGGCAACAGCATCTGCACTAGCATCAGTCTGCAAAATGAATGGAAACTCAAAATCGGGAAACGCCAAGAGTGGCGGGTTAGAAATCAACTCTTTTATTTCAAGAAAGGCATGTTGTTGTTCCTCTCCCCACTGAAAACCTACGCCTTTACGTCTTAGCCTATTAAGTGGTTCAGCACGAGCCGAAAAATTTGGTATAAATTTGGAAAAGAAGTTAACCATTCCCAGGAAACGAGCAACTTCACGCTTATTTCGAGGAGCAGGAAAATTTCTTAATGCCTTTGTTCGATCCGGATCTATAGTTATACCAGCTGGTGATACAATATCACCTAGAAACGATATTTGTGAAGTGGCGAAACTAACCTTAGAACGTTTAATGGACAACCCAGCCCGCTGTAAACTAGAGAAAACCTCTCTTAGATGCTCAATATGCGAATAAATAACCAGGTCATCGAATACAAGTATTTAAACTCTAAATCAGAAAATACGTTATCGAGAAGACGAGTAAGCACTTCGGCGCCCGTAGAAAGCCCAAAAGGAACACGATTAAACTCGTAAAGACGCCAGGGCGTGGCGAAGGCGGTAAGGTGCTTTGACTTCTCTGATAATGGGATCTGATAGTAAGCTTGATTTATATCTAGTGTAGTAAATACGCGTGCCTTCCCAAAGTGATGCGCTGGAGTATGAAGATCAGGCAAAGGGGTACTTTCAATACTATCCGTTTGTTTAACAGCCGATAATCGACAGCAGGTCTAAAATTGACCTCACCCTTTGGTACTAAAAAGATGGGGCTACTGTAATTCGATATGGATGGCCGAATAATCCCTTGATTGAGCATCTCTTGAATCTTCTCTTTCAATACTGCCATCTTGGGCGGGGTAAGCTTATAAGGGGACAACTTAACCGGAGTCGAATCAGTTAGATGAATATCATACTCGACAAGATTAGTAACTCCCAAGGAATCAGAAAACAAAGGCTGAAATTCTTGTACTAAAGTCTCTATATGTTTAGTGTGATAAGAGTATAAATGAGAAAGCAAAAAACAAGATTTATTCTCAGTAACGAGATTAATATCGCCCAATTGAAGAGTAGCTTTAGTAGGTTGAAAGTCCCTTCCAAACTTGTACCTTATATGCGGGGCAAATTGAAATCCCAATTGCTTATTGGCAAACTCAAAACACATACCGGTTCTAGACACAAAGTCTTCCCCTAAAACACAATACAATGGAAGCCCAGGTACAATGAACAAAGTATGTTTCCATGTAAAATGCGGAAAACGTATGGTACACTTTACACTTTGTGAAACTTGGAAGGCATGTCCGTTCACCATCAAGCATAGAATATCACAGGATTGAACACGTGAAGTCATGCGGGGTAGATTCTCATAAAACCATTGCTGTTGAATTAAAGAAACTGAACTGCCGGAATCTAACAATGTTAGGAGAGGCAGTTTCTCAATCGTAATTCCAACCAAGGGTTTACCGAAAAAGGGCAAGCCCTTTATACGGTGAGAGATGCAAATTTTCCCTAGAACCTTTTGGCGCCATAATGGCCTAGGAGGTCTTAAATTACGATTAAATTGGGAAACATTCTTATCTGATGATCTCTTCTTAGGACAGACTCGACGGACATAACCCTTTTGGCCACATTGACAACATTTTACAGCATTGTAAGCGAAAGCCTGCGGCACAAGGTTGGATGATGAAGACGGCTGTAACTGAGAATTAGTAACTACTGGTAAACCCGAACCTTCAGGCAATCTAGCACAATCTGTTAACATGATGTCATTCAACCTGGGAATAAGATGTTCGAGCTGTAGAAAATTCGTAGGGCGAGGACCAAACACCAAAGCCGATCTTACAACAGGATTAAGTCCTGACTAAATGACATCACATATTTCAGTTTCACTATCAGGTAACACTAACACTAAAGCAATATCTCTAACTCGAGTAAGATATTCCGAAAATGACTCAGTTAGGCCCTGGGGTCGAAAATATATATCCTGCATAATCCGAGCACACTCCCTACGCGGAATAAACATGTCTAAAAGAGCCAAGTGGAAACTGGTTACCGGTTCGGTACAACGAGAACAACGGTTCAGCAAGTTTAGGGTAATGCCGGATAGCTTAACTGACAATAACTCAACAACTTGTTCAGAGGGCACGGCAAGACGCTTTGCCATTAAAAAAACCCGTACCAAAAATACAAAAAATCCAAAGCTGATGTAACATCCACAACATCAACCAGCTGCCTATTCTCCACCAATTGCTGCAGTGGATGAACAAGCCTAAGCGGGAGAAAAGCTGAATTCATTTCTAAAGGGTGCTCACACCTTTGAACATTTTGAGACGTCACCGGTAAACCGCCACCATCAGACTGGCTTGCTGTAAAATAGTCTTCCACCATAGAGGCCAATGGGGAAAATTACGTTCTCAAATTGTGCAAAGACAATCGCGAGCTTAAATCAGGGAATCTTCCAATAACGTAGTCCAAATAGAACAAATAATGCCTTATGAGTACTTGGAAGCGTACAAGTTGTGCTCTAGAACGAAGAGTATCACGTTCCAAGTCAATCAGACTATCTTATATCTCACAAATGTCTACAGAGCAATTTGCCTCGTAAGTTAGTAATTATAGGGTGATCAGTGGATACCTTTATCAACGGTGCGTCCTCGATCTAGCGAATGATTTCTATCATCGTAGATATCTCAGTAGAAGCCGCACACTGACCCCCTCGAACAACGATCTCAAGCCATAACTCACTCTTTCGCAACCTATCATAATTCATTACTGGAACCGCCATTACAACTCTGTTTCTTAGAAAACTCAGAAAAGAAATAGTCAGCAAGGGAGCATATGAGAGCGCCTACAAACCACCCAGACAATACCAAGCTCCCTACTAAAGGTACTATAATCGCCAACAGAACGTAATATAATTATGTATGTATGTATGTATGTATTTATTTATTCTGCAATTGGGTACTTCCCGGTGGCAGAATTAAACCGTACAAAATTTACATCACCATGACTAGCTTACAATAATAATAATAATAATAATAATAATAATAATAATAATAATAATAATAATAATAATAATAATAATAATAATAATAATAATAAACAAGACTAACAATACAAAATGATTAATTTTAAATATTAACAAAGCTTTTAAAATCCCTAATTACTGAACCATTTATAATTTACTTAACTATTCACCATTTACTTCACTATTCACAATTTACTTAACTATTCACAATTTACTTAACTATTCTCAATTTACTTAACTACCTACAAAGTACTTAACAATTTACAAAGCACGTAACTATTTTCGAGGTACTTAACTATTTACAATTGGTCCTTATATTTAATTACCAGTATTTTCAACCTGGTAGTGTCAACTTTAATAGTATAGTTTGTGAAATGAGTACACTAGTTAATTAACCAACATTTATTCTGCTAATATTATTTCTGAACTGCTTTAAGGTCAGAGGACAGCCCTGAAAGGCTGCTATAGGCAATTCATTCCATTCCTCAATGGTTCTATTAACAAAAGAAAATTTTCCCACGTCGGTTCTGCACTTTCTACCCCTAATTTTAAACAGATGATCGTTTCGACCGTAGTGTGCTGGATTCTCTAACCTTTCTCTAACATCCGCCCAAGCATTTGAACCAGTATAAGCTTTAAATAACGCAACTAATCTATGTTTTTTACGCCTAACTTTTAGCGGTTCCCATTCATTCTCTTCACCTTTTGTAAACCCAAAATCTTTACCTCTCCTTATGAATTTTATAGCCCTTCTCTGCACTTTTTCTAAGGAATCAATCTGATTGACTCTGTATGGGTCCCAACATGCCACTCCATATTCCATAACCGGCCGCACTAAAGATTTGTAGGCTAGTTCCCTGGTCTTTGCGCTCCCCTTTTTCAGTATTCTCATTACGAAATGCAATGCTTTCCACGCTTTCCTAGATGTACTATTTATCTGTTCCCCCCATCCAGCATTACTTGACAAGCACACTCCCAAATATTTGCAGCTGTCCACCTGTTAAATTGGTTCCCCGCCCATTTGATAGTTATGTATAATCTTCCCCTTAGTTCTGCTAAAAACAATGGACTTACTTTTCCCAGCATTAATTGTCATTTTGTTTGCTTCGGCCCACCACCTGATTTCATTTAGGTCGTCCTGAAGAGCAGTCTCATGCATGGAATTCCTAATCTTATTGTAAATAATACAATCGTCTGCGAACAGTCTACAGAACGTAATATAACCACGCTCTGCTGCCATTGTTGCAATGGATACGAGGGTTCAAGGAAACAACGTTCCCTAATTTTGAACCCCCCGAGCCCTGCTGCCGTGTACGAAATACATTCCCTTCTTGGAGTCCCGGCAAACGAAAAGGGAAGCCCTAACGGAGGCGAAAAAGGTTTGGAGACTAACACTGAGTAAACGGTAGGACTAGGGAATACCTGTAATAACTGGTGCCCGCTTACTAAAAGAACTTAGAAATATAAGAGAATAGAACCAACGTATAAATTTCAAATGACTTTATTTCCCCAAAAAACACCTACTAGACCACAAATACTGTTGAGCAACAAATGCACAATATCAGCTGTCCAAAAACACACAATATATTAGCACTAAGAAAATGTAACTACAAAAAGGCAAGTTCACTTAAGCTGTCATTAACAACATATTTTAAATTTATTTGAACTGCAGAAAAAAACAAACGATTGTTTAAATATGAAAATAATGCAAAATTGAAAAATAAAACTAAGTACAATAAAGCAATAGCATTAACTGAAAGCAATCAAAGGCAAAAAGCGAATTAAAATAGCCAATATATTGAATAATATTGAATCAAGTCTCAGTGACACACACAGTTCAAAAAATAGTTTTCAATACGAAATCAAAACTTTAGTTTGTTTCAGGTTGGCTTAAACAATATTATAAAAACCAACTGTAATAGTAAAGCACAGTTGGGGCAAGGGTAAACTAAAAAAATTACCTGTATTAAAGCTATCCAAGAAAAAAAATTACTATAAGATTAAAGAGGAAAGAAATTGAAATAAAGTACAAACAAAATGTTTACCATAATTTCTGAAACGTGAAAACAAATAACTGCATGAACTATATAACAAAAGCTAAAATGAAATTAGCTGGCCAATGCAAACCTAAAACCACTAAGTTTTACCATTAAACATGTAAGCTAAAACAAATAAAGGAAAATAAGTGAGCAAAAACTATCACAGTAATAGTAATGCAGCTAAATTTGTCTTACACCTTTCCCCAAAACAACATTTAATTAGCAAAAGGTTTTATCACAGTAGAGTTCGGATATACCAAAGGACTTTCATAAGAAATAGAGTATTTCCCAAAATAAAGCCAGTACAGGCCATAAGCACACTTAAAGAGCGATAAGACCTTCAGGAAAACTTTTCATAAACTTCAGAAGGAATCTAATTTAAAAGTATAAATTTTGAAACTGTCCCCAATGGAAAAATAATCTGTACACATACAGTGCAAGTATAAAGGAATTAGATATGAAAAGGTTTTACAATTATAACAACTAAACCTTTGAGAGACAGAGGTTAATTGGGCAATGTCTACAATGTGATAAAATCTCTTTACATTAGCCCTAACATATGACGAAATTTTGAAATGCCAGAAATGAATTCTACAATGTCAAAGTAATTTAAGTATACACTTCCTCATTGGCACAAATTAGTATGTCCAAACTATCAACAATTCAAAGCGTAAGTACAATAAAGTACCACTCCGCACGTAGCCAGACAATCAAGTTTGCTACGCCCACCTCCATGGAAGTAGCAAACGAGCGGACTCAATGCGGGCAAACATAGAGATATAAAAAAACCATGTGTGATGGAAGGTACGCAGGAAATGGTGTAAATCTTTACAATTTTGCAGCTATCAGCACACGCAATTGGAGCAATCACAATTCAATGCAGATTCAAGAAGGACCACTTCATCCCCAAAAGGTTACTGTGTGGTGTTGATTTTGATATGTTGGAATCATTGGTCCATATTTTTTCTAAGATGAAGATGGAGAAGCTCTATCTGTCAATGGATAAAGATACAAGGTTCTTATAAGGTACTGTTTATGGCCCGAATTGGATGGTATGGATCTCAGAAACATCTGGTTCCAGCAAGATGATGTCGCATGTCATACTGCTCTCGAAACAATCGATCTTTTGAAGGAGAAGTTCAGAGTTTTCATCATTTCCCGTGGTGGTGATGTTAACTGGACCCAGAGGTCATGTGATTTAACTCCGCTGGATAACTTCTGTGGGGTTATGTTAAATCTCGGGTTTATGTCAACAACTCAGAAACAAGAAATGATCTTATGCATAACATCACGCGTGTTATTCGTGAAGTTGGACCTAATTTACGTTCTTCTGTCATTGAAAATTGCGTCAGCCGTACACTCGCAACCCAACGATGTCGCTGCGGTCACTTAACTGATGTTCTCTTCCACACGTAATGACGTTAATTGTCTTCCAAAATAGAAAAGAAATAAACCTCTATCATTTAAAGAAGTATTTTATTTAAGTTTAAAGATAGGACACTCTTGTTGTAAGACCCTATATATGGCACAATTTGTACCACAAAGTTTACATTATTAAATATAATTATATATTATTATAATTAGGTACTCTTAAAGGTAAAATTTTCTATTATATATTATTCATATAAACATGTGCTAAAATATATCCGCCTTGGTGAACGAATTAATGTAAAGGCCCTTCAGGTCCACGTTCCACACGGAATGATTAATTATTCCTTAATATTATTTATGTACGTAAAAAAACATGCCAGGAAGATAGATGCCGCTTCTGAAAATGTTCAGAAAAAAGCCTTAACTGCATTTTGGTGCACCTAATAGATAGTAACTATATCTGTGTTCGTTATTGATGAACGTTATCTTTTTGCATGAATGCAATGGCTCGAACTGCATGCAGTTGACCACGCTTATCAGGACGAAACTATCAGGTAAACACCTGTATATAGTAGCACCACCTCAGTAATCTTGCGCTTTCTACCTACACCTTTGAACAGTAGTGATGCGGCAAGTTTCTTTTGCACCTATGTATGCGGTAAACACAAATCTACGAACGACGGCTTGTTTGGGGAACCTGGTATATTAAAACGATGTTTCATTCATTCAGAGCAATAACACATGAGATGTTTTCTATTCCATGACCGTATTATTATTATTATTATTATTATTATTATTATTATTATTATTATTATTATTATTATTATTATTATTATTATTATTATTATTATTATTAATATTATTATTATTATTATTATTATTAATAATGGGACACTATCACGCCATCATCTGCGGTCTGGGGGTACCATGCTAGCCTCTAGTTTTTAAGGTCGCAGGTTCAAACTCGACGGAGGGCGATGGATTTTTTCGGGCCTATACCTTCCTTTGAAGTGGAAGTAAAGCCGTTGGTCCCGAGTCGTAGATTTACGGCACGTAAAAGAACCTCAAGCCTGCTAAAGAGGCCTCTTAGCAAAATTTCCTATCTATCACGCCTAATATAAAATGGGTCGCTAAGAGCATAACAGTTAAAGAGCGTCCATAAATAAAACTTAAATTTTAATTTCTCGATGTGCGATATAGTATGTATTATTCGGAGGGGACACGTAGCGCACTGCGATGATTTTGTTCTATTGTTGCTACACCCCCGGGAGGCAGGGATGTGAAGCAGTTATAGGAGGTTCCAGGTCCAGAGACCTACAAAGACTTGCAGAAGTCCCAAACATTTCTAGTTTGAACACCCGCGCATCAGAGGCGAGGAATCCCAAGAGTGAGACGCAGCAGGTGGGACTCTGGCATTCACAGAGAGTAATATTTCCGACACTCCTGGCAGCTCTAGCACCGCAGCTAGGACCTGAAAGCACATCTGGAACGTGAAAGGAAGATGAAATGAGACGAAATAGGGGAAAGGAGAAATCATGGTAGAATACACCACCCCGGCATTCACCTTGGTGACGAGAGGAAAATTACGAAAAAACCCATGGTCAAAGTGGGCGGTTACCGGGAATCGAAAGTGGACCTCCCGAATGCGAGCCTCACGCTATACGGTGGAATCATCTCGCTCGGTACTATTTTATCGATATTCAGTACCGATGCTGATTTATAAGCACCGATACGCCATAATCGATACTAACTTCATAGAGAGCTGTAAAACTGTTAGCTTATTCACTGAATTATGTTAGTAGATTTCTGTGTATAAGCGCATGTAACCAATTTTGTAATTGTGCTAATTCTGAAATTACTCCTGTTTGATACCCTCCACTTGGCAGTATTTGCTTTATAATGATAATGCCATAGATCATATATCCAATATTGTTAGTTATAGCTAGTAAAAATGATGATAAGAATAAGAATAATTTCTTTGATTTGCCTTTTATGTAACTATTTTGTTTGAATACTTTATGAATGGGATTTAAAGGATTTTGTATCCATAGAAAAACAATTACCAGCAGTCCTTCTTTATTCATCAATCTTGAAAATATAAACTCATATTTATGTTACATGAAACTCAATGTGTTTGTTATAACATTTACCATCACATATGTATGTTTTCTTCTCATAATAAATAATTAGGCATATGACATTTAAATCATATTAAGCTTGTATTGCCTCTCTACTACTATCAGCATATACATGTCTAATACAAAGATTTGGCTTGCGTGAACACAAACCAACAGATGGAAGGAAAGAACAAATATTTCCATGTGCTGTATTATCTCACATCTTAAGTTTTGATTGTGTCTGGTGTTTTGGTTACCGGAGTAGGTACTAAATGCAAATGTCATGGCTGAGATTGAGTTAGTTACCTAGGCTATTGTAGAAATCTGATTTAGCCCATTAGCTTGATTCACAACTCCCTTAACGCTGCATGTTATAGTGTCGTACCTCACATATTAATATCACTTAAATTTAGATGGTAGAGCGAGAGGTAACTTGGGATCTTTACATTTCTTCACAATCACCACGAGGTCGACAGAGGCGAACCTTAAATTCATTAGAAATATATGCAATCACACTTAACTTGCATGTGATTATGAGATACGGTCACCTATTTCACTAATCAACCCATTTTAGCTTTGGATGGCCACTATATTAAACAGAAATATACAGGTTAATTTTACCTAATTGTTTCAACTAGACTGCCATGTTGAATACATGTTAGCTCCTCAGGTGCCTTGCAAAAAGAGAGAGACACTTACTCGCACACTCCACGTTTATGAAGTTACCCCCTACCTTTACGGCACGTCACATCCTGTCCGTGTTACCAACCTACACTGCCGTGTTGCCAGCACTAGCATCCCCAGTGCTACCAACATTTCACTTCTCCCCGAGCTACCCAGATCGACGTCCCCGTCGAAATATAAAGGACAAAAACAAGAAATACTTGAAAGCAAATAAATGACGTACTTCACACCAGAGAAAGAATTACACAAGCAAAATTATTTTTACACGGGTTAGAATTTTGATGTTTGAAATTTTATATAATAGAGCACAAATGTCTATCAAAATGAGTTGAGTGTCTTATTTCCTGTTAACACGTTTGTCATATCTATGATGTAACCATGGAGGTTTGAGTACCACCGACGATATTGATTCACACGTATATATTACAAGTCTCCAAGTGAGCTCCGCACACGCATATTGTACATTGCTGCCACTGTAAGACTGTATCTACACTGCACCATATTTGAGGTATTTATGCGAATACCTTTGACATCACCCATACTGAAGAAATATCGGCTGCAGAGTCCTTTCTTACTGACGACGTAATTCGATGATGGTAATGAGGGGGCAATCGCTGGCTTGGATTGCGCCCGATTAGGTGGCCCCATTGCCACATAACGTGCAGATATCAAACGACAGTTAGTAGCTCCCCTGGGCTTGCATCCAGCATCTGGCGTGTCTCGTCACAGCGGGCTCACTCCAGTGGGCACTCGTACTCTCCAAACAGCAAAATGTCACTACAACATGAATTTCAAAAAGGTATAACTTATACTTCCAAAACAAAATTATACATAAAAGAAAATAGTATGTCATTTAAAATAGTTACCATGAACAGAAAATGGCATAAGTTTGGTAAAAGTTTACAAAAATGAAGTCTTAGCAATGAACCAAAAATAATTACAACCTGACATAGAAACTGAATTTTAGAGAAGGTAAGAAGCTAAAGTCGTACAGTAAATTCTTAAAACTCATAGTAGAAATACATAAAAATGTCGGAAGTACATAAGTGTTATATCAATTATATCAATCATCTACACATAGTAAAGCAAAATACAAATATAGCAAATACAATATAGCAAATCATTTGGGATTCCAAAATTAAATCTAACCAGCTGGTACAAAATAATTCACAAAATGAATAAGCGCACTTATCATTCATACATACATAACAATGAAACAAAATCATTCATAATAACCAAAGCTCAGATTACACAAAAGAAAAGACTTACCAAGAATACTGCCAACGTTACTGCAAGCTTCAAAATAAGGATCTCATTACATGCACCAAACTAAAAGTGCCCATGCTTGAATCTCAATAACACCACAAATTGTCATTCTCATTAATATCATTATTCTCCTGTCCTCATTCTAATCATCATCGTCATCCTCATTCTCATTATGCGCAGTAATTACTAAGGAAAAAAATTTTCACTGACATAGCTCGTCCAACTAGGTGCAAAATAGTGCAGAAAGCAAAAATACCTGACATACGCATAAATTCAGAAAATGACATTAGGATTTCAGGAACTACACTAAAAAATAATATAGCATTATGTTGTTGACTCCACATCTACGGGATCAAGATGAAGCTGGAAAACAGATGGAACTAAAACTTGTTGCATAAATTCAAAAGAAGTTATTCTCACTGCAATATACCTCTTTTAGGAACACATCACACACGTTATACTGGGTAGGTATCAGCAACACCAATATGCACAACATCTCTCAACTCGTCAAAAATTTCCAGGGACGTGCTAGCCCTCCTGAAAGCTCACAGCATTTGAACTTCAAGGGTACATTGTAGCTATACCATTGAAGCTTGCACTAACTCATCACATCTTTGACACTATCGCCGTCGGGGTTACTCTTCGGCACTCCCATCGAGGAAAATCTTCCGCATACTACTCACATACACACAAATACACAACATTCATGTAACAGCTTCTACAAAGAAAGATCACAGCATCATAATATAACACAAAATCAAGCCAAAAGAGTACAACAGAAAAAAGCACATCATTAGCAAATAACAATCTCATCTATCATTCCTGAAAATCAAACACCATTAGTCCTTAAAACAACAAATTTAGCAAAACTGTAAACAAATAGAACACCCGTGTAGTAAATCACACTGATTCCATCATAAAACGTTTCACTTGTTCAAAATATATACCACACTTTAGTACACACAATGTGCACATACTTACAGCTTGTTTTTTCATTTACCTCAAAATTCCAATACAACTTTCCAAGTTCTGTAATACACATGTAGCTACGCTATCGGCATCCAATGGGGTGATGAATGAATCCCGCTGGTCCATGTTAGATGATCTTTGAAAGTGTGTAGGTCTCTGAGATATTGGTACAGCTGGTGGTGACTGAAACTAATTAAACTATCACTCTGATTAGTCATGCGAAATACATTCAGGAACTGCGTAGCCAGGCAAAGCGAATTATGGCGAGGATGACGGTGGCGAAAAGTTTGAAACGACAATACAGCAGTGTCTTTCAAGCAACAGGGAGAGCATTTCAATTTTATATCATCAGACCAAGCATTAGCAGTAGCAACCATTTTAAAATTTGGGAGAAAAACATGTGCTGACAATTTACTAGAATTTTCAAAATAAGGAGGTTCAATGATCGGTCTAGAAACAGCTGGTTGCATTGTACTAACAGGAGCAAGCTAATTAGGCACTTTTGGCAGTAATTGTGTATGAGAAAGTGCAGTAACACTAGAAATACCTTTTTCCTCACTGTGTTCACTAATTGGTGCAATAAGCACATAGAATTTTGTGTAGTACGTCGCTTAAGCATTTTGACCACAGAAAACTGCTTTGTAATGTATAAAATACTGTAACCTCGGCCAGCAAATAGCAAATATGAGAAACCGAAGTTGCGCTTTGCACTGCATAGGAAATATATATTGTTTTTTCATACAAAGCGCCCACGGCGAAATTCACCGCATGATAACAGCACACAGCTATATATGTAAATACTTTGTTGTATCACTAAGATTTTCAAACAGAAATCACACGTGGAGAGAGAAAATGTTTTTGGAAAAGAATGCTGTCTTCAATTAGGAACCTCAAACTGAAGTTAAAAAAACAAGTCACACATACTGTGACTACCTCGCGATATAACATTCGTGAGAACTTAGTGAAAGCCAATACATATATTTCACTTGAAATTAATTTCAGTACGATCTATCATACTAAAGGCTACCACATTCACTGCACTTATAAACACCACACATAATTTAATGCGTAGAACACTGGCACTGAAGATTCACTTCACAATGTTCTCATTTACAAAACGAAGCACCACGCTTTACTAACGTAAAGACGTACACCACACGTGCTCACTAGGCAGAAGAGGTAACACGTGGTAGCTACATGGAGCAATTTCAACACCCAAAAATCACCCAAAATGTTTCCAGTATCAAAAAGAAATATGCCAAAATAAATCACATGATTAAAAAGTTAGAGCCAAACAAATGAATAAACCCTTTTCTAAAAAACTGAAACCGAAAAGTACCTCCTCACGTTAAAACACGTGGTCCACCCCAATTAAGCTAACATATTCAAAGGATGGTGGGGAAAAGAAAAAAAATACATCATCATATACCCGCGCCCCACCAAATGTCGTACCTCACATATTAATAACACTTAAATTTAGATAGAGCGAGAGGTAATCGTGATCTTTACATTTTCTCACATTTACCACGTGGTCGACAGAGGCGAGCCTAAATAGTCATTAGAAATATATGTAATCACACTTAACTTGCATGTGATTATGAGTTAATGTCACCTATTTCAATTACCAACCTATTTTATCTTTGGAGGGCCACTATGTTAAATAGAAATATACAGATTAATTTTACCTAATTGTTTCAACTAGACTGCCATGTTGACTACGTGTTACCTCTTCAGGAACCTTGTAGAAAGAGAGTGACACTTACTCGCACACTCCACGATTATGACGTTAGCCCCTCCCTTTACGGCACGTCACATCCTGTCCTTGTTACCAACTGCCGTGTTGCCAACACTAGCATCCCCAGTGCTACCAACACGTCATATCATGAGTACCTCTATTCCTCCCCCGGTTGTTTTGCATGTTTTTATTTAGACACAACAGTCTAAGGAATGTTGCATTCATTTAACCACAGTAACACAGTCAAGGTTAATAAGAACAATGGTCCAGCAGCTCTTTGGGGACACTTTCGAGGCAATAACGTAAAGTCTCGTTTCCTTTCATTCCTTACCTACAATAACGCCACAACCTTTAATGCTAAACTTAACAATTTAAAAGTATTGAAATTTATCTCTAACTGTTGGACATACTTCGAATACCACCGAGTATCGAGAGTATCTGGATATCGACGGTATCGAGGCCACATCGCTAATTAGTATGCCTATAATTATTATTAGCAAGCAACTACATGGCTTTAGTCTATTATTATTATTATTATTATTATTATTATTATTATTAATCAATCTCATGGCCTAGCCTATGGTACGTTCACACTTCTTGAAGGTCGGCCAGTTTTTCATATGCGTTCCAACCGTTGTGTTATCTCTTGGATTATATATTATTGTTTTTGCGTGTCTGACCCTTGCTTGAACATCGCATGCTTTCTGCAGATATACCTTTATTTTTTCTAAATTTCACATATAATGTCAACCCCTCAATTCATCTCGTATTATATATTTCCCACTATCTGCCGATATATATTTGTTGCCTTTTGTTAATGTCCAACATACAATTTCGTGTAATAATAGCGATAATGCAATTATTTCATAGAGGTTTTCATAGTTTGCTGATTTGCTCTCTTCCTCATTGCGTGCAGAAGAAAAGTGTTGGAATTATTTGCCTTAGTATCCTTTTTAAGTAGTTATTTAATGTCATGTTTCAAGTATTACTTACTCATTCTACTACTTTATTGTCAATCAATTTTAGCTCTTAATGCTTGTAATTTCAGTCATATCTGTGGATATGTTCAAATTCTATTTCTTGGCTATTTTATCCAACTTATAAACGACTTTTGAATTTCATTTTCTGTCTTTAACTTCAAATTTAGTCACCAGCAAGTAACGAGGGATAAAATCAATATCTTTTATTTTAAAATTTATCATTAATTCTTAGCCATTTATTAGTGATTTTGTCACTCGTATAAAATAAACCTATTCGGAGACTTGGTTGAGTCCAGAGTAAATACTTGCAGTTGATTTGCTTTTTTACTTTCTCTACTACGTATAGTAAGTAGGGGAAGTATTGTATTCCACCCAAAAATTTGATACCGAGATTTCACCGGAAATACATGTTTTAACGCCTCCTGAATCCAAAAAAGTACTTTTGGAAACATGTCCGTCTATGTGTCTGTGTGTGTGTCTGTAAACAACATAACTCAGAAACGAAAAGTCGGATAAACACCAAACTTGGTATTTAGGCTCAGTATCTTCCAGAGATGCGACACGAAGGTCTTCAAGAAAATCCCCCGCCCTTTACATGGAACATTTTTTAAAAATGTTTATTTTCACAAAAACGGCTCTAACGATTTTAATTAAAGTATCATATGTTTAAGACATTCTCATGGCAAATAAAATGTATATCTTGAATTTTCTGGGAAGTCTCCAAAAGTATTCTTCATTGTGAACTACTTTTGCATAATAGGTAATCCATAAGAGATAGACAAAATTTTACCACACAAAAAATGTAGATCGCGTTAAAATACACATTTTATGTCATATATGTTAAGTGAACCATTTTCGAGATATTGCTTGTTACTCCCTTAAATTTTCCAATGCTTATACTTTTTCTCAAATGGGAATTCATTATTCATTTTTTGTTATGGATATGCAAAGAGTGTTAATCTGTGGCAAAAAGAATGGTGCTGCACCTAGCAACCAGCTATTAAGAGATATTTCTATGCTTAAAGGCTACTGTATTTCTACATTACCCTTGCAATTACAAAACAAGGGGAACATAGTACGTCTTAAGCGATAGTCAACTATTTTTAAAACTGGTCGCTATGTGTAAAATGTAATTCTCTTTGCATGTCAAAAGATCGTTTCTGCAAATGTTTATCTCGATTAATATGAAATAGATGGAGAATAAGAGTTTGTAAAAATAGTTTGTACAAGAGTGGGGAAGTCATGTGAGTGTAACACATCAGAGTTTTTAATTGTTTTTATCTATTAGATACTAGGTTATTTGCATTGCTCTTATAAGGTGTATTAGAATGCCAAATTCTTGAAGCTTGTCTGTTAACTGAGAACTGCGCAAAATACACTATATACGACATCTACCCTTAATGAAACAATACGAGTAATTCAAAATATGTGCCTTATAGATTTAATTGGTTTAGGTATGTCTGTTTAAATGATTTAGAGTTTGGATTAAACAGAGATATTCCCGTAGTCTATTATCATTATTATTATTGTTATTATTATTATTATTGTTATTATTAACCTGTTACCAAGGCAGCCGAATCAGGACAAGGTTATACCGCACGGTCACTGTTTGTGCATCGTCTAACCCTATACGCCTGGAACATCGAATCTTTGCAAATTTTGCAGTAGCGCACTCTGATTTTTACGTCATCGTGTGTCAAATACATAATATTAGTAAACATTCCTT
This sequence comes from Deroplatys truncata, assembly GCA_030765065.1. Classification (NCBI taxonomy): domain Eukaryota; kingdom Metazoa; phylum Arthropoda; class Insecta; order Mantodea; family Mantidae; genus Deroplatys; species Deroplatys truncata. The sequence continues at coordinate 180,179,654 of CM060977.1, read as the reverse complement.
AGTCGTAAAAATTCTAGGTTTTTCGTTAGCCCTGATTTAATAAGAAAGTTAAAGTAATAATATGAGGGTTGTAACTAAAATGTTTTGACTTTATGAGCTCCGAAGCTACAGGGTAACTCCACGAGCTCAGTCTCAGCTAAACTACACTTCAGTTAAAGTAACGATAACAACACAATGACATAAATTACCGCATTCATATGTCAGCAAGGAGGAATCGCTTGATTCAAGGGGTTGACTGCCGAATTGTTCTGGTAGCTGCTGACTTGTTTTGGGAAGGTGCTAGCCAATGCTTACTTAAGCGCTCTAGCAGTATATAGAGACTTATAATGTCTCTCTGCACTTTGTGACGTGCCTGGCAGACTCTTTGACGTTGGCTCTTTAAACCATTTAGTTACGAAGTTATAATCAGCTCAGATCAATTCATAATCCGCACGCAGAAGTATGGACCACCTCTTCCGACCACCAGGTAGCTCAAGCAGTCTGACACAGTTATATGTCAAGTCTTTAACATGTTTTGTAGTGTAGAGTAGATTACACACAATTACAATAAATTTTGAAATCACAGTTGCAAGTAATTGTTACATTCCGCCGCAAACCTTTCTTCTTGAGCCGCTTAAGCCTTACAAGGCTGCCCTGTCTTCCCTGCCCGTAATGCCAATCCCAGCTCTGCCATGAAATCTTGACACTCCAGGTTAAACTTAGTCATGTAATGGCGCTGGTGTTAATTTGAATTGTCGTGACATAAGCGGAGAATGTGCCGACGTCATGACAAACGTGGTGTAGCGCCGGAGTTGAATCAAACATGGCGTCACAAAAGTGGTGAAAGAGACGTAGCAATATAAAATTGACAGAATCATTAAACACCACCACGCTTGACATGGACTATAGCAGGCTTGAAGAAAATGCCTTTCTGCTCTGAGGTCAATTTTATATGCAATAAAAGCTGTCCTGCAAGTTAAAGACCATGCGAAATTTCCGCTAGAGTTATTTTTATGTAGTAGTTAAAATCTGAAATAACAGTAGCATAAAGTAAGTATATCACAAAGTGCGCTGATACGTTATTTTGGTACAAACAAATATTATAAATGAGTATTCAAGGAAACGCTAACTATTCCTTGAATCTCAATGTTATCACCAGAAGTAGTAAATCGTATCCTTAACGTTTCATATGTAGTTTACTTACTGCTGTAGTACATTTTTCTTTTAGGGTGAAAGTTACCTCTGTCATGCCGCTAAGAAATGTATTAAGCTACAAAACAAATAATCCGATATCTATAGGTGACCTGAGAGTGTTTATATGATGCTTTGTGTTGTATCTAAAATGATAAAAGTAGGTAAATATAGAGAGAGCTGGCGCAGTTTTTTGCGTTTATATGGGAAAGGATAGGGAAAACGATGGTGGATGCGTAGGAAAATGCGTTTATATGGGCGAGATAGGGAATACGAGGACTGACGCTAGGCTAGACAGTGGTAGAAGGAGGGGGAATGCGGTTTATATGAGACAGATAGGGAATACGTGGAGAGGTGCTAGGCTAGACGGAGGCTGAGGACTAGAGTATGGTTTATATGAGAGGTGTAGGAAAACGAGGAGAGGTATTAAGCTAAGGAGGTTGAGTATGCGTTTATAAGGAGACGAGAAAACGGAGAGATCCTATGCTAGAATAGACAGATGTTGAAGGTAGAATGTGTTTTATATATGTTAGATAGGAAACCAAGGAGATACTCAGCTAGACAGGGGGCAGGAGGGGGAATACGCCTTATGAGAGGCAGGGGATATAGGGAGAGGTGCTAGACTAGACAGTGGCTGAGAGTAGAGTATGGTTTTATGAGAGGTATAGGAAAACGAGGAGAGTCGGTAGGCTAGACAGGTAGTGTAGCAGTAGGAATATGGACTTATATACAGGAGAGATATGGAATAGGAGGGAGATACTAGACCTTGAAAGCGACTTTAAGCGAGAACTTCATGAAAATATGTTTCATGTCAATGTTCTAGACATGTCCATCACGTAACCTATTCAGGGAAAAGGTGACTCGTTCAGGGGAAAAGGTGACTGCTCAAGGAAAAAGGAGGCCCACAAAGGGAAAATTTTGACTGGCAAAGGGAAAAAAGTGACCAGCAAAGGGAAAAAGGCGACCAGCAAAGGGAAAAATGTGACCAGCAAAGGGAAAAAGGTGACCAGCAAAGGGAAAAAGGCGACATGCAACGGGAAAAAGGTGACCAGTAAAGGGAAAAAATGTGGCCAGCAAAGGGGAAAAAAGGTGACCACTAAAGGGAAAAAGGTGAGCCATAAAGGGAAAAAGGTGACCTGCAACGGGAAAAGTTAACCCACTCACACTAACAGGTAAGTAATTCAGCTAGTATTGCAAGAGGTTGACTGCATCATAGCAGTGTATGATTTCACAGGTAATTCAGCTAGTATCGTATGTATTTAGGCTAATTCATCTAGTAACACAGAATAGATTCCAGAGGCTAACTGCATCATGGCTCTGCATAATTTCACAGGTAATTCAGCTAGTATCGTAGGTATTTAGGTTAATTCAAGTATCACAGACGTTTAGAGTAATTCAGCTAGCATTACAGGAGGCTAGGTTCCAGGGGTAGGTTATAACCTAGCTTCGTATTTCACAGATAGTTCGGGTAATATCGTAAGTATTTGAGGTAATCGACATAGCTTCACAGATATTGTTGATAATTTCGATCAGAGATTTGTATCACAGCTATTTAAGGTAAATGCAGGTGATTCAGGTTGTATCAATGGTATTTGAGTCATTTTAACAGGTAATTCATCTAGTATCATTGGTATCTAATGCAAACCAGATAGTATCACAGGTGCTCGTGCTAATTTAGAGCAGGAATTCGTATCAGAGCTAGTTAAGGTAATTTCACATGATTCGGGTAGTATCACAGGTATTTAAGTCATTTTCACAGGCAATTCAGCTAGTATCGTAGGTATTTAGGCTAATTCATCTAGTATCACAGGAGACTAGATTCCAGAGGCTAAATGCATCATAGCTATGCATGATTTCACAGGTAATTCAGCTATTATCGTAGGTATTTAGGCTAATTCAGCTAGTATCACAGGAGGCTAGATTCCAGGGTTGGGTATAGCATAGTTTCGTATTTCACAGGTAATTCAGAGGGTATCGTAGGTATTTAGGATAATTCAAGTAACATAGGTGTTTAGAGTAATTAAGCAAGTATCACAGGAGGCTAGATTCAATGATCAGGGTTTCGTATCAGAGCTATTTAATGTAGTTTCACTTGATTCGAGTAGTATCACAGGTATTTAAGTCATTTTAACGGGCAATTCAACTAGTATCACAGGTACTCATGGTAATATAGAGAGTAATTCGATTATAAAACTTTTATCATCCAACGTTACAACAATTTATATACTTTTTTCTAAATCTTACAAACTTATTATATGTTAAACAGTTATTGTACGATGCGGAGAGGGATAAACTGCATATTGGTTCACAAATTGAAAAGCTTTACGTCAACATACCTTTATTTTAGTTCGTTGTAGATGTCTCTCCCCTTTTATCTAGGCTTGAGACTAGCACTAGGATTGCTCCTAATGGCAGGGTTACCACCTTCCTTTCCATCTTCCTCTTTCTTCATCAGGCGTCAGCTATCTGCATATACAGCACACAGATAACCTTCTTTTTTAAGATTGTAGACTCACGAGAAAATCTTTATCTTTAACTTACATTCTTTTAAGCACTGTTTGTAATGGCGTAACGTCCATATGCATATGTCGTTATGCCATCCTCAGCAATAATTCTTTTATCATCAAACGGAGTCAATGCAATTTTATTCACTTGCACTGTAGCAAGAGCATGCTTTCGTGATAGGATCAGATTCATAGGTGTTCTGATGATTTCACAGGTTTTAAGACAGTCTGTATAGCTGTCAAACGAAATGTGCTGCTTAATAGCGCTACGTTTTATACCTTTAATCTTTTTTATCATTGACCCTTGAATATCTAGGGCATACATCTTAGGACGTAGTCCAACAAAGCGTAGGATGATTTTGCTATTAGCCTCATCTTTAAATTTTCCCAATACCTTCTTGTTCTGAGTAGAGTAACATATATGGTTGACAGGGTAATCAGCTGTATCGAGATGCTCAAGAAGACGTAGCTTGTCCTGGTACACATCTTCAGTTGTTACACGATGAATGAACGAATCAGTGTCCATATACATAAGCTTCAGGTTTTCAGCTCCATAATAAGGCAACAAAACGTCGTAATGATAGTTATACATTAATGTCTTGGAGATGTCCAACACACTCATACCAATCTATATAGGCTTGTTGAATACAATCTGTCGGGAGGCCATATGTACTGCAGCTAGATTATCAGCATATATCGTCCTGTCGATAAACGTAGGCTTGGCGATCAGCTTCTCTAGAGTTTTTTCATTGGTCACCAGTCGTATATCCATACGCTTACGCAGGTTCTCCATAGTTTTTCCGAACATAGCATTGTTGAACAATTTGTAGAGATCCTTCTCAAAATCATTTGAGGCCTTGTGTCGTAGTCTGTTGTTAAATTCCACATACGGTTTTAACCATCGAGACTGGTGGAATTGTAGCACACGACGGATTTTTGTTAACCGTAGTCCATGATCAAGATCTTGCTTCAACGCCATGTAATGTAGTACATACTTATTTCGAGATCCAAGATGAGGTATCAGTTTCTTTGTAGGAGAGTCCTTAGGCGTCATACACTCAGGCAGGAAAGGTAGATCGTTGTGTAGATCGTGAAGTTCTGCAGGATACTCGACGTCGACTTCTAATATGTAGCCGTAAGGATCATCTTCTTGTAGTCTTTCTAAGTCAATTTTTTCAGGCGATACCCACTCAAATCTACCATAAGGGAGAGCGTGACTCATTGCCCACCCATATTGGTTGTTGGCGTCTTCATAGGTAATAAATTGGGTTGGTCTCGACGGATCAAACTTATCCATATAAGTGTTATTAGCCTCAGCACACCGATGGAAAACTTGGCATAAACCTCCTCTTATACCCGATTCCACCATGAGTAGTTGATCATAATCTTGTAACAGTTCCAGCTTAATTCCAGTATACAGTAACATGGCGTCCCATGTAAGACCTGGAGAGGTAAAATAATGGGCAGGATCAACTTTGTGTGTTTTAAGGGTTTGCTCTCTGAACGTCTCAAAGACATCAGCTAGGAGAAGTACATCCGAAGTTAAGTAGAGATCGCTGTACTCTCCCAGGTTTCTCACATTAAACAGCTCCCATACATTTCTAGCATGATCGTAGTCAGTATCAGTAATTTCTTCTTCATTTAATCTATTGTAGAAGTAGTCCTTAGGAGGTAAGCAGGTTTCGTTCAAGACGTCCCATGACGTAACAAAATCATAGGGAAATACACCCTTACGGGTCATCAACTTCAACTTGTCTTCTCCGAAGTACTTCAATGTTTCAGGATACGAGGTTAGATTTTTTACCAACTTATCCAAGCTTGTACTGAGGAATCGGAAGCTATCCACAAACCGGAGCTTTATATCTCCTACATACTTGGTGAATGAGATATAGCTTTCTTCAGAGTTAGGAATTACCTCCACACGTTCACTTGTACAACCCAGCTCCTTAACAAAGAAATGAGAGTCATATCCACTGAGGTTGTGCATGAAGACAGGGATATTTTTAGGTGTTTTGCAGGCTAAATTACATTCATTATGCAGGCTCCCCCGATATTCACCGCTGATGTGATGATGGTCGCGTACTTTATAGTTCTCTTCAGTAAAGTTTTTTCCACACAAGTAGCATACTGTAGAGGCGTTAAAATCCATATGCTGTTGATCTGTAAGTTTCAGAGGCTTAGCAGATTTGTATATGTCATCAATAATTTTTGCAAGAGATGTCAGGTACAGCATAAACTTCTGAGCAGCATCAGCACCACGATACACATAGGGTTGCTTAGGAAGACCAGTTTCGAGATGTTCAACACTGGATGTAGGCTTCACGTAAACGCAGAAGCTCATTGGCGTGTGCTCTTGATAAGGGGTTGTATAGGAAGTTTCAGGATCGGGTATACACGTATGGCATGGAGTGAGAATACTCTCAAAATCCGCATAGATGACATAAGGTACTTTCAGCATCCTCTCAACATTTTTAAACTGAACAATTGATTTCTCCTTGCTAGGCATAACTACCCTTGCAACATCATGCTGATTACAGATGGTTGCATGTTCTTGTAGTTTTTCCAGTCCACTTCGCCCGCTCTGATCATCAAAATGTGTAAAGCAGCGCTTACAGGTATAAACACGCCCATTACGTTTAGATTTCTGGCGTCGAACGAGCTTCTCAAAATTCTTTATATACACGTAGTGATGTTTTCCACTACTGTCATTCAATAGTAACAGGTCACAGTGTTCAGCTAGTTCAATGTCAACAACCTTTATCGGATACTCTTCATGCTTCTCATCCAGCCCGAAAACGTTAATAGACATCTTGTTAAGCTTCTCAAATTTAGGTATTTCAGAAAGAGGAGTAGGGTAAGAAACACAGCTGAAGTCGTACTTATCTTGAAGTTTCTTATATTTGCTCACCCGTTGTGCATCCTTCTCAACGAATTTGGCCAATACAGAGTACATGAAACATAGCTCATCAGTTAAATTCTGGATGTTAATGCAGGCTTTTCTTGCTTCAACAGAGGGAGGTAGGGGTATGTAGCTACTTCCTCGCAACGGGTTGTACTTGTTAATACGAAGGCGTACCCCTTCCACAGCAAGCAGAGCCCAATTGCTTCCCTTAAGCTGAGACTCCTCCATTTCAGTAACCAATTTCTTCATTTTGGTTTCCAGCATAGAGTCCAGATCCGTTTCTAGGAAAACAGCTTGATTTCTGGTTTTAAATGTCTTGTCACAGGTTTCTCCGATACTGTTAACAAATCTACACTCAGCTAACAGATTAATTTTCAAACTCTTGTGAATACCAAGCTCTTTATGCACAGACTGGATTATCCGCTGTTTTGCTTCATACAGGTATATATTCAGGTCCTTAGTCGATTCACATCGTATAAAATACGATTTCAAACGTCCATGGAATGAAGTTTCATATCCTTTCATGTCACAGTCATCCATGATAGAAAATAACTCATGGTTTGTCGGTTCTAATCTACGTTTCTTCTCAGCTCTGTTTATTTCACACGCATCTTCGTGTTGACGACCCTTATAACTGTCTTTGAAGGCTACGTTACAATATTTACACTTGAAGAGTTTTTTACAACGTAGCTCATGTCGTCTTTTATCATATCCACGGAGGAACTTCTTACAGCATTTACCACAAGAATATCCTGAGACACTAGGAATGATATCCTTATACGAGGACTTATTCATTTTTCTTCTTGATATAATAAGGTATTTACCTTTCTTCAAGGAAATGTACGCCTTGATATCACTTAGAAAGCTGATTATTTTCTGAGAGAACAGCGATGTTAACACCTCAGAGATGATCAACAGAATGAATTTCAATGCTAGAGGATGCTCTATTTATAGAGGAAGCACGAACCTTTATGCATCAATTATATATCGTATTAACCCTTCTTCAAGGAAATGTACTCTTCTTCACATTGATAACACTTTAGATTATTTCCTGAGAGAACAGCGATGTTAACACCTCAGAGATGATCAACAGAATGAATTTCAATACTCAAGTTCGCTCTATTTATAGAGAAAGCACGAACCTTTTTTAATCAATTATAACCTGATTATTAATACTAAAAACGGTGATGAAGCGTGTAAGCTCTTATATATTTCAATTCGTGTTACACTGATGTTCGAGCGTCTCCGTATAGCTTCGTATGTTTAGAGAGAAAGTGTAAAGTATTGTGAAGATGTTATGTATTGTTCGGCTATAATCGTACAGGTTCGGAGAGCTTGACTGGTGAAGGTGATGAACGATCCATCGACCGAGCAGGAGGCAAGCAGTCCCTTCGCGCAACGAAACCTAGATGCAAAAGAAAGAAAATCGTGTTAGATGAGAAACCACCCAGACATTCGCCTGCAGACCATGGAAAACCATGAAAAAATATGTCAGATTGAGCGTCCAACGGAACTCGAACCAGGGACTCTAAAAGCACACGTGAAAGATACAAATTATATAGAATGAAAGGAAATCGGTGACGATGAGAAACCACTCCAGCATTCGCCTGCAGACCAGGGAAAACCCTAAAAAATATGATGTCAGATTGATCGACCAACAGGGAAATCAAACAAAAGACCTTAGAAACATATAGGTTAAGATGTAAATCAAATAAAAATGCAATAAAATCGTGCTAGATGAGAAACCACCAAGACATTCGCCTACAGACCAGGCAAAACCATGAAAAATATGTCAGAGTAAACAACCAACGACAATCGAACGAGGGAAACCGTCAGATTACTCTAGAAGCATAAAGTTGCATATGAAAGAAAATCGTGATAGATGAGAACCCACTCAGGCATTCGCCTGCAGACCAGGGGAAACCATGAAAAAAATCAAAGGGCTGAGCGACTGACGGATAGAGTGTGCGAACGACAGGGAAATCAAGCAAAAGGTCTCTAGAGACAAAAAAGATACAATTGAAATGGAATCGTGATAGATGAGAACTCACTCAGGCATTCGCCTGCAGACCAGGGGAAACCTTGAAAACAAAATCAAAGAGCTGAGCGACTGACGGATAGAGTGTGCGACCGACAGGGAAATCAAGCAAAAGGTCTCTAGAGACAAAAAAGATGCAATTGAAATGGAATCATGATAGCAAATGCCACTACAGCATTAGGCAGCAGACCAGCGAAAATCGTGAGAAACGTAAGGTCAGAGTAAACAATCGATGGAAATCTAACCCCTGAACCCTAGAAATTCACGACAACTGAAAAAGAAACCCAGACGTAAAGGAAATTTTGTACACCCTTGACGAAAAAACCCCGTCCGCTGGGGAAGTAACCTTTAAGTATACAATTGAAGTCTGTCATACCGATAAGGGGCGGTTTGAAAGGCTTCCTAATTGCTCTACGCAGGTCACCCGTGCAAACACAGGAAATTCCTAAACCAGACAATTACAAGTCTGCTAAAACATTTTTTCCTCCAATAAGTAATTTAAATTCTACATGAAGATTATTCCATAAGTTTCATATCTCTTATTTCTTTCAATAAAATATCGAATATGACTCTAGCGTCAGGAAAAAAATTAAACGGAGGGAAGCGATATTTTCTTTTTACTCTGAAATTATAATTAAACGCATAGCGATCTTGCGGGAAAACCCTACCCATATAGATTATAGTAATGGACTCTGTTTAAAACATGTATTTTTCACGCGTTGTGTATAGATTGTCTCAGTAAGCATTCGTGACTATTACAATTATCTCCAAGTATTATTTTACAAAAGATTGGCTTATTCTCTTAGTAAACATAGGACGAGATCGTTTTTTAAACAACCCTCCATTCGAGAGATATTTTTTTGATTATTCCAGCAGAGAGAGGGAGAGAGAGAGAGATCGAACCATATTTGTTTAAAAAAGCTTTTTTTTTTCATTCACAGGAAATCTTCCAGAAAATTCGAGGAATTATTCAGTTGCACACTCTTGCAAAAATAGTTTGTATACCCTTTGAAGAATGTATACCTGGCTGGAGGAGTCTTGGAAATACCTCTAACGACAGGCTGTCGCCTGGATGGCATCTTGGACTTTTATACATTAGGGAGGCTATTGTGCTTTAAAATGGGATAGCTATGTTTTAAGCTTTCCACATCAATTTTTTCCCGATAATTAATATAATTTCACAATGAAGTATATTAATGATTAAGTTTCATAGCTCTTATTTCTTTCAATAAAATATTGAATATGACTCGAGTGTTAGGAATATGAAACGGTGAGAAGCACTATTATAATTATAATTAAACGTATACTGTATAGATTCTGTACTTAAGCATTCCATTGTATCTTTGTCATTATTTAAATACTCACATACAAGAATTGCATGCATGATATCAAAAATTGTAGAAGTTTTTCCACCCTTATTTAATTAAATTCATGTATATACCCTATTATTTAGTGATTTTTCAATAATTTCTCCCTCTCATGTCCATGATTCGTCAAAAAATCAGTGTACAATACGCATTTTTATACGTTTTAATGTTCGTTTATTTTTAAAACCGCTGCATTTGCCCGTAATTACGAGCAATAATTTTTTTTCAGATTTACTCCGATTTTAGCTTATAGAATCGAATTAGGAAATGTTTTAATAAATGTATTGTATTTTTAGGTGAAAAACAACGATCTTCTTCTGACTGTGTATAATTATAATCAAGACCGATTTGTATTTAGTATAAACATTGTTATATTTTCATTTTTAAGACTTCCTTTGTTAAAGATGTCTTGCAATCTATTTTTAAATTTCTTTTAAAACCAAAGCGAACGTTATCAACTATAATGGCTACCTTCATGTATCGAAAAGCTAACATGGCCGCTTCAGTCATCTTTTAGAAGCGTACCTTACATATAGGTAAGGAAGGAGAAGGCTTGCGAAAGGCGGCTGAGGGTGGCACCTGGAGGGAGTAAGGTAGGATGAAAGGCCGGCTTCATGAGGCGCTGAGAGCTAGCCGAGCCGCCAGTACGGCACAGCGCGCCGTAAGGTTCGGACCTATATGTAGTGGCATGCATATACAGCTGCAGCGCGCGCCAGCGTCTTACGTAATCTAGTTTTTTACGCTCACTATACCATTTAAATATACATTCATCTAAGAGATATAGTATTCGTGAGGATGACGGATGTCCAAATATACATAACAAAGAAATTAGTTACTGATATAAATATAATATCGTACGTTCACCATTTTATTCTTAATTACTTTTTTTATTTTATTCGAGGATGAATTTGTATTCACGTCACTGGATTCAATCCTAGTCCTCCAGCCCGACTTGGAACAACAATCAATAACGAGCTACAATCCAAGGATATAATCGGTAATAATAGAATTTTTTTATTAACACCATCAAATAAAAAGCTCTGTAAACGTATGTATTTCCCCTCACTTCCCCTCTTCCCCACCCCACAGTAGAAAAAGAATACCGACTCCAGCTTCAAAGCCCATGTCGACCACTGATAAGTTCCTTTCTTCTATGCCGTCGACTCCCACCCCCGCTTTTTGCTATTCCGACACCGCCATTTACGATGAGAACAATAATGCATTGTCATGTGTCTCTGATTTGCGGTGAAAGAATAGCACACGTGAAAACACTTAACCTTTGTGGTTTCACCCTTAAAAGCTACTGGAGCATGATGCCCCCTCCTCTCTACTCTACTCCAACGCTGGCTTAAGCGATTTGAACAATAGCCCATTGTTCTCCAATACCGAGGCCAGCGTTGAAGTAGAGCACAAAGAGTGGGCGTGCCCAGTGTACGGGATAGGATTAGAAAGGATGGGGTAGGGGGATCGGGTGTCCAGTAGCTTTTAAGGATGAGGTCACAAGGGAAGGGATGGGGAGGGGTGGCCGCCAGCACGTGACCAGACCACATGGAGGGAGGGGGCGGGGCTAGTGGCACGTGCGGCAAGGGCGGCATGTGAGGCCTCAAAGGGAGGGGGCGGGGCTTGTCGGCATAGATCAATGAAGCTTATCAGCCGGCGGCATCTCTCTGTGTTTCAGTAGCGGTATTCTTTTTCTACTGTGGGGTGGGGGAAGAGGGGAAGTGAGGGGAAATACATACGTTTACAGAGCCTTTTATTTGATGGTGTTGATAAAACAATTTTTATTATTACCGATTATATCCTTGAATTGTAGCTCGTTATTGATTGTTGTTCCATGTCGGGCTGGAGGACTAGGATTGAATCCAGTGACGTGAATACAAATTCATCCTCGAATAAAATAAAAAAAGTAATTAAGAATAAAATGGTGAACGTACGATATTACATTTATATCAGTAACTAATTTCTTAGTTATGTATATTTGGACATCCGTCATCCTCACGAATATTATATCTCTTAGATGAATGTATATTTAAATGGTATAGTGAGCGTAAAAAACTAGATTACGTAAGACGCTGGCGCGCGCTGCAGCTGTATATGCATGCCACTACATATAGGTCCGAACCTTACGGCGCGCTGTGCCGTACTGGCGGCTCGGCTAGCTCTCAGCGCCTCATGAAGCCGGCCTTTCATCCTACCTTACTCCCTCCAGGTGCCACCCTCAGCCGCCTTTCGCAAGCCTTCTCCTTCCTTACCTATATGTAAGGTACGCTTCTAAAACATGACTGAAGCGGCCATGTTAGCTTTTCGATACATGAAGGTAGCCATTATAGTTGATAACGTTCGCTTTGGTTTTAAAAGAAATTTAAAAATAGATTGCAAGACATCTTTAACAAAGTAAGTCTTAAAAATGAAAATATAACAATGTTTATACTAAATACAAATCGGTCTTGAATATAATTATACACAGTCAGAAGAAGATCGTTGTTTTTCACCTAAAAATACAATACATTTATTAAAACATTTCCTAATTCGATTCTATAAGCTAAAATCGGAGTAAATCTGAAAAAAAATTATTGCTCGTAATTACGGGTAAATGCAGCGGTTTTAAAATAAACGAACATTAAAACGTATAAAAATGCGTATTGTACACTGATTTTTTGACGAATGATGGACATGAGAGGGAGAAATTATTGAAAAAATCACTAAATAATAGGGTATATACATGAATTTAATTAAATAAGGGTGGAAAAACTTCTACAATTTTTGATATCATGCATGCAATTCTTGTATGTGAGTATTTAAATAATGACAAAGATACAACGGAATGCTTAAGTACAGAATCTATACAGTATACGTTTAATTATAATTATAATAGTGCTTCCTACCGCTTCATATTCCTAACACTCGAGTCATATTCAATATTTTATTGAAAGAAATAAGAGCTATGAAACTTAATCATTAATATACTTCATTGTGAAATTATATTAATTATCGGGAAAAAATTGATGTGGAAAGCTTAAAACATAGCTATCCCATTTTAAAGCACAATAGCCTCCCTAATGTATAAATGTCCAAGATGCCATCCAGGCGACAGCCTGTCGTTAGAGGTATTTCCAAGACTCCTCCAGCCAGGTATACATTCTTCAAAGGGTATACAAACTATTTTTGCAAGAGTGTGCAACTGAATAATTCCTCGAATTTTCTGGAAGATTTCCTGTGAATGAAAAAAAAAAGCTTTTTTAAACAAATATGGTTCGATCTCTCTCTCTCTCCCTCTCTCTGCTGGAATAATCAAAAAAATATCTCTCGAATGGAGGGTTGTTTAAAAAACGATCTCGTCCTATGTTTACTAAGAGAATAAGCCAATCTTTTTGTAAAATAATACTTGGAGATAATTGTAATAGTCACGAATGCTTACTGATACAATCTATACAAAACGCGTGAAAAATACATGTTTTAAACAGAGTCCATTACTATAATCTATATGGGTAGGGTTTTCCTGCAAGATCGCTATGCGTTTAATTATAATTTCAGCGTAAAAAGAAAATATCGCTTCCCTCCGTTTAATTTTTTTTCCTGACGCTAGAGTCATATTCGATATTTTATTGAAATAAATAAGAGATATGAAACTTATGGAATAATCTTCATGTAGAATTTAAATTACTTATTGGAGGAAAAAATGTTTTAGCAGACTTGTAATTGTCTGGTTTAGGAATTTCCTGTGTTTGCACGGGTGACCTGCGTAGAGCAATTAGGAAGCCTTTCAAACCGCCCCTTATCGGTATGACAGACTCCAATTGTATACTTAAAGGTTACTTCCCCAGCGGACGGGGTTTTTTCGTCAAGGGTGTACAAAATTTCCTTTACATCTGGGATTCTTTTTCAGTTGTCGTGAATTTCTAGGGTTCAGGGGTTAGATTTCCATCGATTGTTTACTCTGACCTTACGTTTCTCACGATTTTCGCTGGTCTGCTGCCTAATGCTGTAGTGGCATTTGCTCTCATGATTCCATTTCAATTGCATCTTTTTTGTCTCTAGAGACCTTTTGCTTGATTTCCCTGTCGGTCGCACACTCTATCCGTCAGTCGCTCAGGTCTTTGATTTTGTTTTCAAGGTTTCCTCTGGTCTGCAGGCGAATGCCTGAGTGGGTTCTCATCTATCACGATTCCATTTCAATTGTATCTTTTTTGTCTCTAGAGACCTTTTGCTTGATTTCCCTGTCGGTCGCACACTCTATCCGTCAGTCGCTCAGCCCTTTGATTTTTTTCATGGTTTCCCCTGGTCTGCAGGCGAATGCCTGAGTGGGTTCTCATCTATCACGATTTTCTTTCATTTGCAACTTTATGCTTCTAGAGTAATCTGATGGTTTCCATCGTTCGATTGTCGTTGGTTGTTTACTCTGACATATTTTTCATGTTTTTGCCTGGTCTGTAGGCGAATGTCTTGGTGGTTTCTCATCTAGCACGATTTTATTGCATTTTTATTTGATTTACATCTTAACCTATATGTTTCTAAGGTCTTTTGTTTGATTTCCCTGTTGGTCGATCACTCTGACATCATATTTTTTAGGGTTTTCCCTGGTCTGCAGGCGAATGCTGGAGTGGTTTCTCATCGTCACCGATTTCCTTTCATTCTATATAATTTGTATCTTTCACGTGTGCTTTTAGAGTCCCTGGTTCGAGTTCCGTTGGACGCTCACTCTGACATATTTTTTCATGGTTTTCCATGGTCTGCAGGCGAATGTCTGGGTGGTTTCTCATCTAACACGATTTTCTTTCTTTTGCATCTAGGTTTCGTTGCGCGAAGGGACTGCTTGTCTCCTGCTCGGTCGATGGATCGTTCATCACCTTCACCAGTCAAGCTCTCCGAACCTGTACGATTATAGCCGAACAATACATAACATCTTCACAATACTTTACACTTTCTCTCTAAACATACGAAGCTATACGGAGACGCTCGAACATCAGTGTAACACGAATTGAAATATATAAGAGCTTACACGCTTCATCACCGTTTTTAGTATTAATAATCAGGATATAATTGATTAAAAAAGGTTCGTGCTTTCTCTATAAATAGAGCGAACTTGAGTATCGAAATTCATTCTGTTGATCATCTCTGAGGTGTTAACATCGCTGTTCTCTCAGGAAATAATCTGAAGTGTTATCAATGTGAAGAAGAGTACATTTCCGTGAAGAAGGGTTAATACGATATATAATTGATGCATAAAGGTTCGTGCTTCCTCTATAAATAGAGCATCCTCTAGCATTGAAATTCATTCTGTTGATCATCTCTGAGGTGTTAACATCGCTGTTCTCTCAGAAAATAATCAGCTTTCTAAGTGATATCAAGGCGTACATTTCCTTGAAGAAAGCTAAATACCTTATTATATCAAGAAGAAAAATGAATAAGTCCTCGTATAAGGATATCATTCCTAGTGTCTCAGGATATTCTTGTGGTAAATGCTGTAAGAAGTTCCTCCGTGGATATGATAAAAGACGACATGAGCTACGTTGTAAAAAACTCTTCAAGTGTAAATATTGTAACGTAGCCTTCAAAGACAGTTATAAGGGTCGTCAACACGAAGATGCGTGTGAAATAAACAGAGCTGAGAAGAAACGTAGATTAGAACCGACAAACCATGAGTTATTTTCTATCATGGATGACTGTGACATGAAAGGATATGAAACTTCATTCCATGGACGTTTGAAATCGTATTTTATACGATGTGAATCGACTAAGGACCTGAATATATACCTGTATGAAGCAAAACAGCGGATAATCCAGTCTGTGCATAAAGAGCTTGGTATTCACAAGAGTTTGAAAATTAATCTGTTAGCTGAGTGTAGATTTGTTAACAGTATCGGAGAAACCTGTGACAAGACATTTAAAACCAGAAATCAAGCTGTTTTCCTAGAAACGGATCTGGACTCTATGCTGGAAACCAAAATGAAGAAATTGGTTACTGAAATGGAGGAGTCTCAGCTTAAGGGAAGCAATTGGGCTCTGCTTGCTGTGGAAGGGGTACGCCTTCGTATTAACAAGTACAACCCGTTGCGAGGAAGTAGCTACATACCCCTACCTCCCTCTGTTGAAGCAAGAAAAGCCTGCATTAACATCCAGAATTTAACTGATGAGCTATGTTTCATGTACTCTGTATTGGCCAAATTCGTTGAGAAGGATGCACAACGGGTGAGCAAATATAAGAAACTTCAAGATAAGTACGACTTCAGCTGTGTTTCTTACCCTACTCCCCTTTCTCAAATACCTAAATTTGAGAAGCTTAACAAGATGTCTATTAACGTTTTCCTGCTGGATGAGAAGCATGAAGTGTATCTGATAAAGGTTGTTGACATTGAACTAGCTGAACACTGTGACCTGTTACTATTGAATGACAGTAGTGGAAAACATCACTACGTGTATATAAAGAATTCTGAGAAGCTCGTTCGACGCCAGAAAACTAAACGTAATGGGCGTGTTTATACCTGTAAGCGCTGCTTTACACATTTTGATGATCAGAGCGGGCGAAGTGGACTGGAAAAACTACAAGAACATGCTACCATCTGTAATCAGCATGGTGTTGCAAGGGTAGTTATGCCTAGCAAGGAGAAATCAATTGTTCAGTTTATAAATGTTGAGAGGATGCTGAAAGTACCTTATGTCATCTATGCGGATTTTGAGAGTATTCTCACTCCATGCCATACGTGTATACCCGATCCTGAAACTTCCTATACAACCCCTTATCAAGAGCACACACCAACGAGCTTCTGTGTTTACTTGAAGCCTACATCCAGTGTTGAACATCTCGAAACTGGTCTTCCTAAGCAACCCTATGTGTATCGTGGTGCTGATGCTGCTCAGAAGTTTATGCTGTACCTGACATCTCTTGCAAAAATTATTGATGACATATACAAATCTGCTAAGCCTCTGAAACTTACAGATCAACAGCATATGGATTTTAACGCCTCTACAGTATGCTACTTGTGTGGAAAAAACTTTACTGAAGAGAACTATAAAGTACGCGACCATGATCACATCAGCGGTGAATATCGGGGGAGTCTGCATAATGAATGTAATTTAGCCTGCAAAACACCTAAATATATCCCTGTCTTCATGCACAACCTCAGTGGATATGACTCTCATTTCATTGTTAAGGAGCTGGGTTGTACAAGTGAACGTGTGGAGGTAATTCCTAACTCTGAAGAAAGCTATATCTCATTCACCAAGTATGTAGGAGATATAAAGCTCCGGTTTGTGGATAGCTTCCGATTCCTCAGTACAAGCTTGGATAAGTTGGTAAAAAATCTAACCTCGTATCCTGAAACATTGAAGTACTTCGGAGAAGACAAGTTGAAGTTGATGACCCGTAAGGGTGTATTTCCCTATGATTTTGTTACGTCATGGGACGTCTTGAACGAAACCTGCCTACCTCCTAAGGACTACTTCTACAATAGATTAAATGAAGAAGAAATTACTGATACTGACTACGATCATGCTAGAAATGTATGGGAGCTGTTTAATGTTAGAAACCTGGGAGAGTACAGCGATCTCTACTCAACTTCGGATGTACTTCTCCTAGCTGATGTCTTTGAGACGTTCAGAGAGCAAACCCTTAAAACACACAAAGTTGATCCTGCCCATTATTTTACCTCTCCAGGTCTTACATGGGACGCCATGTTACTGTATACTGGAATTAAGCTGGAACTGTTACAAGATTATGATCAACTACTCATGGTGGAATCGGGTATAAGAGGAGGTTTATGCCAAGTTTTCCATCGGTGTGCTGAGGCTAATAACACTTATATGGATAAGTTTGATTCGTCGAGACCAACCCAATTTATTACCTATGAAGACGCCAACAACCAATATGGGTGGGCAATGAGTCACGCTCTCCCTTATGGTGGATTTGAGTGGGTATCGCCTGAAAAAATTGACTTAGAAAGACTACAAGAAGATGATCCTTACGGCTACATATTAGAAGTCGACGTCGAGTATCCTGCAGAACTTCACGATCTACACAACGATCTACCTTTCCTGCCTGAGTGTATGACGCCTAAGGACTCTCCTACAAAGAAACTGATACCTCATCTTGGATCTCGAAATAAGTATGTACTACATTACATGGCGTTGAAGTAAGCTCTTGATCATGGACTACGGTTAACAAAAATCCGTCGTGTGCTACAATTCCAACAGTCTCGATGGTTAAAACCGTATGTGGAATTTAACAACAGACTACGACAACAGGCCTCAAATGATTTTGAGAAGGATCTCTACAAATTGTTCAACAATGCTATGTTCGGAAAAACTATGGAGAACCTGCGTAAGCGTATGGATATACGACTGGTGACCAATGAAAAAACTCTAGAGAAGCTGATCGCCAAGCCTACGTTTATCGACAGGACGATATATGCTGATAATCTAGCTGCAGTACATATGGCCTCCCGACAGATTGTATTCAACAAGCCTATATAGATTGGTATGAGTGTGTTGGACATCTCCAAGACATTAATGTATAACTATCATTACGACGTTTTGTTGCCTTATTATGGAGCTGAAAACCTGAAGCTTATGTATATGGACACTGATTCGTTCATTCATCGTGTAACAACTGAAGATGTGTACCAGGACAAGCTACGTCTTCTTGAGCATCTCGATACAGCTGATTACCCTGTCAACCATATATGTTACTCTACTCAGAACAAGAAGGTATTGGGAAAATTTAAAGATGAGGCTAATAGCAAAATCATCCTACGCTTTGTTGGACTACGTCCTAAGATGTATGCCCTAGATATTCAAGGGTCAATGATAAAAAAGATTAAAGGTATAAAACGTAGCGCTATTAAGCAGCACATTTCGTTTGACAGCTATACAGACTGTCTTAAAACCTGTGAAATCATCAGAACACCTATGAATCTGATCCTATCACGAAAGCATGCTCTTGCTACAGTGCAAGTGAATAAAATTGCATTGACTCCGTTTGATGATAAAAGAATTATTGCTGAGGATGGCATAACGACATATGCATATGGACGTTACGCCATTACAAACAGTGCTTAAAAGAATGTAAGTTAAAGATAAAGATTTTCTCGTGAGTCTACAATCTTAAAAAAGAAGGTTATCTGTGTGCTGTATATGCAGATAGCTGACGCCTGATGAAGAAAGAGGAAGATGGAAAGGAAGGTGGTAACCCTGCCATTAGGAGCAATCCTAGTGCTAGTCTCAAGCCTAGATAAAAGGGGAGAGACATCTACAACGAACTAAAATAAAGGTATGTTGACGTAAAGCTTTTCAATTTGTGAACCAATATGCAGTTTATCCCTCTCCGCATCGTACAATAACTGTTTAACATATAATAAGTTTGTAAGATTTAGAAAAAAGTATATAAATTGTTGTAACGTTGGATGATAAAAGTTTTATAATCGAATTACTCTCTATATTACCATGAGTACCTGTGATACTAGTTGAATTGCCCGTTAAAATGACTTAAATACCTGTGATACTACTCGAATCAAGTGAAACTACATTAAATAGCTCTGATACGAAACCCTGATCATTGAATCTAGCCTCCTGTGATACTTGCTTAATTACTCTAAACACCTATGTTACTTGAATTATCCTAAATACCTACGATACCCTCTGAATTACCTGTGAAATACGAAACTATGCTATACCCAACCCTGGAATCTAGCCTCCTGTGATACTAGCTGAATTAGCCTAAATACCTACGATAATAGCTGAATTACCTGTGAAATCATGCATAGCTATGATGCATTTAGCCTCTGGAATCTAGTCTCCTGTGATACTAGATGAATTAGCCTAAATACCTACGATACTAGCTGAATTGCCTGTGAAAATGACTTAAATACCTGTGATACTACCCGAATCATGTGAAATTACCTTAACTAGCTCTGATACGAATTCCTGCTCTAAATTAGCACGAGCACCTGTGATACTATCTGGTTTGCATTAGATACCAATGATACTAGATGAATTACCTGTTAAAATGACTCAAATACCATTGATACAACCTGAATCACCTGCATTTACCTTAAATAGCTGTGATACAAATCTCTGATCGAAATTATCAACAATATCTGTGAAGCTATGTCGATTACCTCAAATACTTACGATATTACCCGAACTATCTGTGAAATACGAAGCTAGGTTATAACCTACCCCTGGAACCTAGCCTCCTGTAATGCTAGCTGAATTACTCTAAACGTCTGTGATACTTGAATTAACCTAAATACCTACGATACTAGCTGAATTACCTGTGAAATTATGCAGAGCCATGATGCAGTTAGCCTCTGGAATCTATTCTGTGTTACTAGATGAATTAGCCTAAATACATACGATACTAGCTGAATTACCTGTGAAATCATACACTGCTATGATGCAGTCAACCTCTTGCAATACTAGCTGAATTACTTACCTGTTAGTGTGAGTGGGTTAACTTTTCCCGTTGCAGGTCACCTTTTTCCCTTTATGGCTCACCTTTTTCCCTTTAGTGGTCACCTTTTTTCCCCTTTGCTGGCCACATTTTTTCCCTTTACTGGTCACCTTTTTCCCGTTGCATGTCGCCTTTTTCCCTTTGCTGGTCACCTTTTTCCCTTTGCTGGTCACATTTTTCCCTTTGCTGGTCGCCTTTTTCCCTTTGCTGGTCACTTTTTTCCCTTTGCCAGTCAAAATTTTCCCTTTGTGGGCCTCCTTTTTCCTTGAGCAGTCACCTTTTCCCCTGAACGAGTCACCTTTTCCCTGAATAGGTTACGTGATGGACATGTCTAGAACATTGACATGAAACATATTTTCATGAAGTTCTCGCTTAAAGTCGCTTTCAAGGTCTAGTATCTCCCTCCTATTCCATATCTCTCCTGTATATAAGTCCATATTCCTACTGCTACACTACCTGTCTAGCCTACCGACTCTCCTCGTTTTCCTATACCTCTCATAAAACCATACTCTACTCTCAGCCACTGTCTAGTCTAGCACCTCTCCCTATATCCCCTGCCTCTCATAAGGCGTATTCCCCCTCCTGCCCCCTGTCTAGCTGAGTATCTCCTTGGTTTCCTATCTAACATATATAAAACACATTCTACCTTCAACATCTGTCTATTCTAGCATAGGATCTCTCCGTTTTCTCGTCTCCTTATAAACGCATACTCAACCTCCTTAGCTTAATACCTCTCCTCGTTTTCCTACACCTCTCATATAAACCATACTCTAGTCCTCAGCCTCCGTCTAGCCTAGCACCTCTCCACGTATTCCCTATCTGTCTCATATAAACCGCATTCCCCCTCCTTCTACCACTGTCTAGCCTAGCGTCAGTCCTCGTATTCCCTATCTCGCCCATATAAACGCATTTTCCTACGCATCCACCATCGTTTTCCCTATCCTTTCCCATATAAACGCAAAAAACTGCGCCAGCTCTCTCTATATTTACCTACTGATAAACATTCCCTGTTTGTGACTCAATGGGACGTATATGCCAATTTTCCTATACTCTAATATTCGAGTCATTAAAATGTGTTTTGGCAAATTTTGCCAATCCTTTTCTGATCCAATTTCCATTACCTGTTTACAGCATAATCATCTTCCATGATAGTCATATTTGCATAATTTATCCTGTGATATTCTGATGAATCCTGGCAATGTGATAACAGAAATACTGTATTAGGGGCTTCAAATACATAAGCTACGCTACAAGCCTCTTGGTTTCATTACTGCGTGGATTTGATTTCAAAAACCGATTTTAGCACAATCTAAGTAAAGAAAATAATGCTAGCATCATTGCAGTTGTAAAAAATTGACCCACCTGTTACTCATAAAGGCTCTATGTGGATAGCAGTGTGTTGAAAATAGCAAAGAGTGTAGATTTTCTCCAATATGCATGAGTTACGACAAAAGTATGGGATTGTAAATTATTTAAATGCCAAATTGTTATATAAATATATTTTAATTGCAGAACGTTATTGAATTTTGCAGGTAATTGTAACAATATAAAAGAGCTTATTAGACGGCTTGAGTATATCTATAATATTTTATTACCTGTCATAATCACCGTTGCGCATAAATAACGAGGGAAATGTAGAGTGCTACGAACAGATACGAATATGTAAACAGAAATATGTAATTGTTTTACTATCATTATCAGAGAACCTTCTTATCGCCAAGAATTTATAGATTATATATAATGCAACACATAAAGGAAACATGTTGCAACCAACCTTTAACACAAATAAGAGTAATTCATCAAAATTCGTTGTCTTCATTAATGCTATTGAACCGCTTACTACAGAAAGGTAAACTAGTCGAAAATTTACAAAAATTCCTTTGTTTGACGACTACGGTTTTAAATGGGTCAATGGATCGTTCTCTGCACGATAGCACGTGTCTGCCAATGCCTGTTTGTTGCGGATGGTGAGAGTTTCACCCAGTTCCTTGTCTGTACTGTTAGATAAAGATTCATGTACAATTAGGTTCACTATCAACAAAAAATTGTTTTACTTAAGATTGCATTTTGTTTTAACGAGTTACAAGTTAACTAACCTGAGGATAAACTTGGAAACACCTAAATCTCTAATCAAAAACCAACAATGCCTGAAAGTAGTATGTATGTAAGTAGTAAGTAGTATGTATGTATGTATGTATGTATGTATGTATGTATGTATGTATGTATGTATGTATGTATGTATGTATGTATGTATGTATGTATGTATGTATGTATGTATGTGTATGTTTCTGTGTCTGAATGAGATGAGCGAGATATACGAAAATAGGAAGAGAAACAAAGAAAACAATTAATAAATGGGCGCGTGCCTACGGGCGAGATCAATGTACTACAGTCTAGTAGTGTCCCGCTCTCAGTCCATTCCGTTTGGTATACCAAACGAGTAGGTGTATCACTTCCCCTTGGAATGACCAATGTGACCAGACACAAAGTGAAGGCTCGGTCCGTTTGCTTCTCTGGCGATGTTGCCGCACGATACCTTATGCGTAGCCTAAGTTCACATGATATTCAGGTATGGAGTCAATAATACAACTGAAAACGTTTTTTCAGAATTATATGTAGACAAAATGAAATAATAATCTTAATAATAATTTAAATAAAATATTGTTGAATTGTTCTTAGATTTACTTTTAAGAAAGCTCTGTTTGCCGGTTTTTTTTATATTTGAGATTTCTTGTTCTAAAACATGAAGCTACTTTCAGGCATTGTTGGTTTTTGATTAGAGATTTAGGTGTTTCCAAGTTTATCCTCAGGTTAGTTAACTTGTAACTCGTTAAAACAAAATGCAATCTTAAGTAAAACAATTTTTTTTATAGTGAACCTAATTGTACATGAATCTTTATCTAACAGTAAAGACAAGGAACTGGGTGAAACTCTCACCATCCGCAACAAACAGGCATTGGCAGACACGTGCTATCGTGCAGAGAACGATCCATTGACCCATTTAAAACCGTAGTCGTCAAACAAAGGAATTTTGTAAATTTTCGACTGGTTTACCTTTCTGTAGTAAGCGGTTCAATAGCATTAATGAAAACAACGAATTTTGATGAATTACTCTTATTTGTGTTAAAGGTTGGTTGCAACATGTTTCCTTTATGTGTTGCATTATATATAATCTATGTTTAACGAAATGCTTATACATGTTACACTTGATTTTCTTTTATCACTGAAATTCTGAATGAAAGTGCATTTAAAACGTGTATGTTTTTTATTTTGGAACTTATTTATTATACTATGTTGGATAACAGAAGCAAACACGACAAAATGGAATTTTTATATCATAATGTAGTAAAAGAAGTTTTTACCGTAGGAATAGTTAGAAACAAAGTCGAAAAATAGCATATAATGTTACCATTAATTTGGTTTAGCGCACTGAAGCATAATAACCCTATGATATGAACTGTCGAACGAGCGAATACTCGCCCATTTGTCAGGAGAGTGTATATATGCAGAACTCGAGGATAGTTCGGCATATAATCTTCTGCTTTTCGAACAAATTGGGCTCGAATAATCACACGAGTAGAACGTATGCCCTTGACATCTCTATGAGAAATAAGTGCTAGAATAGGACTGTGCGTGTTTTTGCCATTTACATAAATCGAACTGATTGTTTCACTAAAGTTTGTGATTTCCTTTTCTATTCATAAACAATGAAAGAAGTGTGTGTGAGAGAGAGGGAAGAGAAAGAGCAAGAGAGAGAGAGAGAGAGAGAGAGAGAGAGAGGTGTAAGGAGAAAGAGACCTGCTGGAAGAAACTGTATGGGATAGTTGAAACGCGTCTAATAAACAAGGGTTCTAAAATAAATAATTTATAAGAAACGTCGCACTGAAATTTAATATTATGATGTTTTATGTATTTGCTCTGGGTTTATAGAGCGTTAGTTATTTAGTAACTTATCTCTGCCGGGTTTTTTTTATTTATTAAATTTAGAAGTGTAATAAATTTAACCTTTCATTAATCACAAAAGATATCGTCCGCTTATATGTGCTGGCTCAAACTACAGTTGCTTACTTTTTTTAATCATGCATGTATAACAACTGCCAGTATATTATGTACGTTTCAGTCGTTTAGTAAACTAAGCTAAACTTAACTAAATTGACTTATAGAATACACACTTAATTAAACATCGGATTTGTTAGCAATAACCATTTTTGCGGATTCGTTTAATGTGGTCGAGAAAAAAAAGCAATAAGACGTCATGAGTAATTTCTTTTGCCATAGCAACACGCGTATTTTATTACTGCAGCGCTTAGGAAGGTTTTAAATCATAATAAAGGGAAGAACAAAAAGGCTCACAAAGTGCCATGACGTGTGCGCGGCCTCGAACAAAATACCTGATAGCAGCAACACATGCATCATCCAGTGCTATGTGTACGGAGCCTGCACGAAATTAATTATTCCAACTGTAAAAGATCCAGTTGAAGAGCAGACATAGATCTTCAGGAGCGCAATTATGTCAACATCTGTTCTATATCGGCTGCGTCTGCAGCAGCAATTATAATTGTAGTTACATATACCCGTCCTTTATGCAACTGACACCGGCACGTTGTGTGGTATGGCTCCATCCCTTCTCCAATAAAGCCATGCTTCTCGTAATAAAACTAAGTTGGTGTCTAGACAGTCTGTTATTTTCTCGATAATGATTTCTTTGCGTTTGGCGTTATGTTTTGTTTGCAATCTTCCAACAGTACTCGACAACAACGAGTATACGCCAACAAACATATTTTCTATATTAGCTGAAATCTCTCACTCACCGAGATAGTATTGGGCTAATGTAGTTATCTGCTAACCAATACGGGAGGTTCGAATCCCAGTTGGAACAAGTTTTCAGAAGATATCCCTCGCCTCGAAAGAAATTCCAATGAACTTCCGGCGGCAACTTCATGTTCATCTGCGGAATCGCTACCCTCCACTTTTCTAACGAAGGTAAACACTTATCGGTTAGCAACACAGTGGTGAGCCACGATATTGACTTGCGTACGTTTTCTGGATCAAAGTCTAAATAGTTAATACTATTAACAATAACTTCTAGCGATATCAACCAGTTAAATGGGGAAACTGAAAATGGTCATAGAGCGGGTCCTTGAAAGCTTTGATAGTAGCCCAATACTTACCTGCCCGATATCCCGAGATCTTGTTCTTAAAAACCAGCACAGTGTAAACCTCAAGGCCTATATTATCTCTCTATCAGGAATCGAACCCAGTTCGCAGTCTCCAGGACAGCTTATTCTTACACAAGTGAGATGGATATTGCATGTGATACTTTTATTAAGTATGTTAACTTCATTTAGTGCTTCTCGAGTTTAGAAACATAATTAATATTCTATTGAAATAATCTTCTAGGACATTTTGGTATACCTTTAGCTTCTTTTAGTCCAATATTAGGCAATAAAACTATCTTACTGGTCATATTAGAATTCTCTTTAGTATTAACCTTTCCTAGCTTTATATGGCTAATTTAGCGAAGTGGCATTCAATAACAGCATTTAACACTTTATTCACTAATTCAAAAATAAATACGCCGCACAACTAGAACGAATATGGAGGATGAATGAGCGAAGTAATACAAGTTTAATAATAAGTAAAGGAGATAATTTGAAGACTTTCACTAACCATTGAAGTTTATATAACTTTCTACCCCTTGTTCCTCTTGATAAATATCCTCCAGACATGGTTTCATTACAGATGTTGTTACGAATTACAGAGGCACACAGGAGGCAGTCAACTGTATATAAACTACCTTAATATTATGCAAAATCACTATTTAATTATGCAATATAAGTTCTTGAGAACTAAACGCTCTACCTAAAATTCTTGGAAATGTAACCGTGCAACAGAAAACTAAGGTCAATACTGTAAAATCTTGTGTTTTACATATACTGTATGTTTTAACATCCTGTATAGTGTTTGCTAGTAAGCTTTCGTCTCTCTTTTATGATTTATGACTTAAAGGAAAAACATAGATAAGTACAGGGTCATCCAATTAAGCGAACACGCTCTTAGTGGCATAGGAGTAGCGGACTCGCGCCAGTCGCCTGTCGGCACATCAACACCGCGCGAACAGTTTATACATCGAAACAAATAGTATGAACGGACAAGGACATCTAGTACCATTGTTATTTCATAAATTACAGTATTGAATATCCCTTACATTGCGTAACTTTTCAAGTATGATTTTGAAAACGCTCTCCTTGTCCTTAAAATAATTGACTTTCATTTATGGACGCTCTTTAACTATTATTGTCTTAGCGTCCCATTCTATATCGGGTGTGAAAGACCGGAAATTTTGCTCGGAGGCTTCCTTATCAGGCTTCAGGTTGTTTTAGGTGCCTAAATCTACGACACGGGACCACCAGCTTTACTTCCCTTCCGAATGAAGTCATGCCAAGGATTTTTGCACCCGAAAAAATCCATTGCACTCCGCCGGGTTTGAAACGGCGACCTCGGGATCTAGAGGCTATCATGGTATCCCTAGGGCACGGAGGACAACACTTGTTCTCAAAGACAGGCATTGCAGCATCTTAACAGATTATGATTCATATAATGCAACTCTTCTTGGGAAATGTTGGTTGCTTCTTCCCGTATATTATTTTGCAATTCTTGTAATGTTTGGGGAATTTAGTTACACATTTTGTCTTTCAAATTGCCCAGAAGTAAATATTGCAAATTGTAAATATTATAAATAAAGTAAATCGCAAGATTTGAAGCCTAGGGATCAAGCGGGGCACACCCCAACACTAATCACTCCGTCAGCAATTATGTCTAAAGAAGTCCTGGTACCGTGCAGCATTAACTGTTTGGTGAAAGAAAGTAGGGCCAATTATTCTAACCGAACTCACAACGCACCAAATACCGACCTTAGGGTCATGTAATGGATTTAGATGTATGAGTATGACGGAAGCGGTGCAATAGTGGGGCCCAGAGTCTCGGGAGGGAAGTGGCATACGACCGCGACCCAGTGCCGATAAAGCGTTGCCGCTTTATCTGATGCCAATGTAGTAGCAGAATGGGGAAACCACCTCAAATACCGTTGGTTTGAATCATCGTGTGACCGGTCTACTTCGCATTCCAAGTCGCCTCCTCAGAACCTCTCCTCCCTCTCCATGCTCTGATACTTCCGTGGTGTAGTTCTCCCCATTCCTACCTGGATTGTGATTGATCAATGTGTTTTTTAATTTTTTAGGGGTGGTTAATTTGCATACTCATTTTTATACAGACTCCTCGCTTTAGATATACTAAGACACCCTTGGTGTAATTTGCATGTCCAGGGAAGCCGTCATGCACATTCCAAGAAAATTTATGCACAAATTAGCTCAAGGACTATGGCTTTAAGAGCCAAATGCCATTTCAAACACATTGAATGTCTTAACTTTTTTGTAATTAAAATAATGTAGATATGTGATACATCATACCACGATACTTTCCGGGAATTCGTCGGTATAATTATAGGAATTGCGATATATTTTCATATGGATTAAATTTGTTTGATGTAATTTATTTGCACAGTAAAATGTCTTTTAAAAGCGTACCTTCCTATATCAATTTTCAGATACACAAAAATTTGCCATACTTCGTCAACTGGGTTAAATTTCGATCGTTTTGCATTCTTCATAACCGTCTGACTGTGATGGCAGTGATGCAAGACGGATGCTCAAACCAGCTCCGAGGTCATAGAAGTTTCGAGAAATGCTGTTCTCGGAATGTTCGAAAAAGATGGCCATTATTTCTTCCGTCAAGACAATATTTCAGTTTTCTTTAATCTCACTTACTATACATAAGCTATGTACGCTAATTATCCGCGTACGCGAGTTAAGTAGGGACCCGAAGAGAATTGGGAATTGCATATTGAAGACAGTAACTATGGTTATATATATGCCATATATAGAATAATGTGAATTGTAATGTGAAATGGTATTAATAAGAAAAATACTTGTATAAATAGAAGTTAAGGCATAAGTGTTATGTATGTGCAAGTGTAGCTGGAGCTGTGGAATTCTTGTTAAAAGCCGACAAACATATATTTGTGTTAGAATTAGGGCCCAGGCAAAAAGGACTTGTACGGGAAAGTCATAAAAGCCAGACCTTGTGTCTTTGTGAAATAGAAAATGCGACAAGCGAACACAACATGTGTTTGTAGAAAGGCCACATGTTTGCAAACGTAGAACAATAGCCGGGTAAGTCTTCTGGAAGGTTCCAAGCTGAACGAAGACAGACAATGAAATTTTAAGGAAGAATATGTTTAAAATCTTCAAGGGGAGAAATGTTAGTTCTAGCGTCTCCATCAGCCAGGGCGGTTGAGTATAAAGTGCTGCGATGTGAATATGATACATGTAAGCTCTCAGAAGCAGGCGATATTATTTACTTCTTATAATGTAGTAGGAACGGTGAAAGGTTATCGCTTTAAAGGTCTATACGAAGGTGTGATAAATATTACAATTATTTCTAGAG
This sequence comes from Deroplatys truncata, assembly GCA_030765065.1. Classification (NCBI taxonomy): domain Eukaryota; kingdom Metazoa; phylum Arthropoda; class Insecta; order Mantodea; family Mantidae; genus Deroplatys; species Deroplatys truncata. The sequence continues at coordinate 180,150,721 of CM060977.1, read as the reverse complement.
CACGTATAAAATACTTGATTGCTCAGCGACCGCAAGTTTGGCTTACGAACAGGATAGGGCTCGACCGTTCTACAGCTCCAACTAACTTAAGAACTGTGTATATTATTACTAAGACAGTAAATGCGTGTGGCATTAAAGCATAGTATTATTCAATAACTTCATCTATTGTTAGAGTTGTTACTTTTTACCTTCCTTCCCGTATCACACCCTGCAAAATTATACAAGCTCTACCAGAAACCCAAATAACAGCAGCCGTGGCAACAAATAAAAATAAACAATAAGAGTAACAATTAAAACATCAGATATTTAACAACATTACCATAGTTCATACATTAATTCATAGATTAATATAGTGGACATACTGCGAGTTATGCTCTCCCTCCACGAGTATACCGCAAGCTTGTCGCCCAACGTGGGGCTAAAGTAGCAAGTTTGGAGGCCTGCATCGTGTGACTTGTAAAAAATAAAAGGCTACGCCAACGCAGGGAAGGAACAACGACGATCCATCGAAGAACTCAGCAGAGAAACACATCAAAGAGCCCAGCAGAGAAATCAAGCGAAGAGCCCAGCAGAGAAACACATCGCAGAGCCCAGCAGAGAAACCCAACGAAGAGCCCAGCAGAGAAACCATCAAGGTGCAAAGTAAAAAAAAAAACTACGGGTACAAGAAAATCTTCAGACTGCCAACAGGACATCAAACAACGCAGAACGTCAAGAAACAACCAACACATCCACAGCATCTTAGGTCTACAAGAACGTTATTCATGAGAGAGGGGCGCGAACTGCGAACAACAAGACTACACCTCAGCTCTACGTTTGGTCATCGTAAGATCACAGTAAAAATGTCAGACATAATCTTTATACACTAATGCTGATAAAATTTCTTTGTAAATGTGTATTATGCACGTTATAATTTAATGCAAGTGTAAATGACACTTAGAAGTGGTAAGATTAGTAGGAGAAACTCAAGTAGTGATATCCAATTTAATAGACACTCTACAGAAATGGAAGGGGAAAATTCAAATGAAAGCATTTTAATTTCGTTGGTTAGAGATATATCCGATGTAACTAATTTTAATGATAACAGTCAAAATAGAGTAGCAGAAACAGATAATATGCAAGTTCAACAGTGTGTAAGGGCAGAAATACCGTTAGGTACAGAACAGGGTCATGCAACAGAAACGAGAATGAACAACAAACATACAGGGTTACATGATAATGCAGTCCCTAAGAAAGACAATACAACTCAAAGGGAAATATCCGAGTTAGGTAGTAACGATCAGCTTAATCTGATGACAATTCTTAGGGCTATATCAGGCCTTAAAACTGACATGTACAATAAATTGGATCAATATAACAAAGAATTGGATAAAAAGCTAGGTAGTAATAACAAGGAAATTGAGAGAAAATTTGAGATACTGGGGCAAAGTAATATAGCACTAGATAAAAATCTAGATCAGCAAAGCCAAGAAATAGGTAGATAGATTGCAAATAACTTAAAGGAAAACAGGTCTGAAATTAAGAGAATAGAAAGGAAATTAAACGATACTAGTAGAGCAATGCATGCTGAAATGGAAGAACAGATTAATAACCAGTGTAAAAGGCTTGAAGGTAAAATTGCTAGTCAGATTAGCATAAATAGTCAAGAAATGAGTACTAAGTTGGATAGTCAGACAACTGAACTAAGAGAAATTATAGACCATACAAATGCAGACTTAGTGCAAAATCAAATATACATAAGGGGGGAAATTACAGAAATTCAAAAGGAAGGTAAAATAATGCAGGAAAAGTTTGAATCTGTAGTACAGGATAGCAATAAGAAATTTGAGAAACCAAAATATAGATTGAATTCAATCATGAATAATAGAACTAGGGAAGACAAGAGTGCAGTTACTGATGCTGTGCACCATGTAAATATGCATGAAAATAATGTAATTGAAAGAGGTACAATATCCTCTGGTTTCAGTAGTTCACGAGGTGCTTCAGCTTATCCTATAGCAGCTGCACTATCTCGTAGCCAACATGCAAATGTAGAATCCAATACTAATGTATCTAATAACTTAGCAGGATATCACATGGTACTTAACGAATTACCTTTACTTAAATTCAGTGCTACCACCAGTCCGGTCCAATTCATTAATGAAATAACTGAATGCTTTCAATTGAAAAGCGTTCCGGAATCACTTACGATGATCGTGGTCAGAAAATGCCTTGACAACAAAACTTTGCAATGGCTAAATATGATGGCCGACGACGAGTTAAAGTTCGAAACTTTCAGAGTACTATTTCTTAATACGTTTTGGAATTCCACGGTCCAGCACCGTATAAGAGCAAATTTAAGTCATGGTAATTACGAGAGCAATGAAGGATTGTCTATGTCAGACTACCTCATAAAACAAGCAGGTTACGTAAGATACCTTACCCCATCCATGCAAGAGGTGGATTTTATCAAACTAATAACGCGACATTATCCCTTGCACATTCAGAACTACCTTCTCATAGCACGTCCGAGATCTATTTTGGAAATGACTGAACTAATATCTACCTTAGAACAACAAGAATCCGACAATTCTAGAAGTTGGAACACAATTCATAGAAATAGACATGTACGCCGAAATAGACGCGATGATAGACCATATAATTCACGAATGACACCTGACTACAGAGCTAACAACCACTATCAGGTACGAAATAGATATCCAAATTATGTGCCAAATGCCAACAATGCTAGGCCACTATAACGGCAAGCGAACATTAACTATGTTAGGACTGAACGGCAACATTATAGAAGACAAAATACACATGGAGGTCGCATATACCAAGTGAGAGGAAATCCAAGAACAGGTAGAAATTATAGATCACCAGAAAATTCTGACAATGAATGTACCAATAATTTCGTAAGAGGTGGAATGAATAATCGTAGATGGGGAAACAGATCTAGGGGGCGTGTCACCCAACATTACGAGAATGAACACGAGATTACAGTCATGCAATGCGAAATGGTAGTCCCGTGTATACGGAGAATAACGCTCCGGAAAACTAAATATTGTTTCACTCGATGTAGGTGCTTGTGAAACAGGTTACCAGTCTGCAATAGTGGGAAAAATTAATTATATACCAACAGTCGATAACTGCAACAGGATTATTAAATATGACGACAATTTAGATGAGATATACAATTCGCCATATATTAAAGTGATAGTAGCAGGTAAAGAAATCTATGTAGCTTGGGATTCAGGGTCAACATCCTCCATATGTTCTAAAAACTTTTACAATCAGCTGATCCTGGAAGGAACAAAAATTATGTCTGCACCGGTGAGCAATTTAATTTGTCGTGTAGCTATCGGGAGGAAGGCACAAACCATAAACATGCAAGCATTATTAAACGTTCGGATTGGAGAGGAAGAAATAGAAGTAATGTTCCTAGTTGTCCCAAATTTAATATGTGATGTGATTTTCGGATGTGATATGCTTCAAGAATATACTGCCATTATGGATTTTGAAAATGATGAGGTACGGCTACAGATAGCGAATAAGCAAATTAAGGTACCATTCCTTAGAGAAAGTAAGATTAAAGTGCAACGAATGGCTCAAGAAGAAGACGTATACAATGAAGAATTCTTTGTACAAATCGTACAGACGCAGAGAGCAGAAGAAAGAGAAAACTTCATATCAATTGTGAATGCAGGTAAAAAGGACAACGACCTACATGTTTCCAACCCAGAGGAGAGCGACCGTAAGGAAACCAGCTGTGTAACAAAGGAATATGGTCACACACCCCTACTAGAAGACGGATTCCAGGAAACTACCCTGAATGACATACAAAAACATAAGCTACTTAAAGTGTTGGAAGACAAAAAACAGGTTTTTAGTGTTATTCCTGGCAGATGCACCACATATGTACACTCGTTCACATTGGAAAACATACAACCATTCAGGCACAAATATGATAACTTACCCATAGCTCTTAGGGGCGAAGCTAAAAAGTTAATATAAAAAATGCTCGAGAATAACATAATAGAATTAAGTAATTCCCAAATAATTAATGCAATATGCTGGTCGGTAAAAAAGGCCAACACCTTAAGGTTTAATATAGATGTCCGATAAATAAATAAATTTATGCTACCAGACCATTTTCAGAATGAAGGAATTGAATATATTATTGCGAAATTATCCCGTGGAAAATATATATCTTCGATAGACCTCAAATCATCCTTCTGGCAGGTAGAATTAGATCCCAGGGTGAGAGATTACAGAGCCTTTCAAATATTTGGGGTCCAGTACCGCTTCTGTGTAAACCCCTTCGGCCTAAAGAACAGTTCTAGTGGGTTCCTACGTGCCATTCATGGCATATTTGGAGATACTGCAGATGACTTTCTTGTCAGGTATACGGATGACTTCCTTATAATAAGTCAAACTTTTGAGGAACATCTGGAAAACTTAAATTATGTTTTAAATAAACTGCAACAGCATGGTATGACTGTGAATAGGTCAAACTCAAGATTTTGTGTACCAGAAATTAAGTTCCTAGGATACATAGTTAATGAATCTGGTATACGTCCGGATAAAGAAAGAATTGAAGCCATCTTGAAGATTCCATCACCCAAAATATAAAACAGTTAAGACGTTTATTTGGCATATTAAACTATGAGAGTAAATTTATACCGAGGTATGCTGCAGAAGTTGAACCACTAAGACAATTACTTAAAAAGTCGAGCAAATGGAAATGGACGGAGAACCATCAGAAATGTTTCGAGCATGTAAAAACACTATTTGCCAATGCTATACTGTTAGAGCGACCTAGAGATGATTTGAATTGTGTAATGTATGTCGATGTTTCATGCCAAGGATATGCAGGCATACTAGGACAGCAAGAAGAAGATGGAACATTCCATGTAATTAGTACTGCATCACGAGGTTTAACTGCGACCGAAAGAAATTCTTCAGTTACTATGATGGAAATAGGAGCACTATATTTCTCGTTGCTCAAATTCAAAACATACATATTTCAGAAGAAGGTTATGGTCTATACGGATCATATAAGCCTAACGTTTATTCAAAAGTGTATACAGTGGAAAATTGGCTAGACTGATACATGCAATTTCGGAATTTGACCTGGAAATACTTCATATACCTGGAAAACAGAATACTTTCAGTGATTTATTATCCCGTTTAAACCACAAGCAGCACATACCTGAAAGTTGTTCAAGGACACCTCATGAAATTCGAGTATTAAAGATAGACATACCATTAAGAAAGGAACTTATCCAACAATTCAAAGACATTAGGGAATTGCAGTGTAAGGATATTAAAATCTCAAGTTTAAGAGAAAAGTTAACTGACATGGATGAAAGTACCGAAGGCTCATTAGCTTTAAAGGACGACGTATTATACAAAAAGCATGGTAAAGATTTACAAAAATGGAAAACTTATATCCCAGAGTGTATGGAAATGGAAATAATACAACAGATTCACATAGGACTGATACATTCGGGTACTGATAGGACTACACTTACTATTTTAGAAAATTTATACATACCAAAACTAAGACATAAAGTTAGCAAATATATTGCATGCTGTGATCTGTGTCAAAGGGCAAAACAGATCAACGTAGCATATGAGTATACAACCAATTCAGTAGTTAGAGATAGGCCCAGACGTCTACTAAGTTGTGATTTGCACGGCGCAATGCCCCAGAGCTCATATGGCTATAAATATATATTTGTTTGCTATGATGTATTTAGCAAATATGTTCGTATCTACCCACTAAGAAATGCAACCAGTGCCGCCTGTTTGAATAGATTGGTAGGATCCTATTTCCAGGAGGAAGGGAAAGTTGAGGGGATGTTGTGTGATAATGCATCCATTTTTACCAGTGCCAAATTCATGAACGGTATTAAAGAACAGGGAGTGAAACAATACTTCTCGTCACGCTACAGACCTAATGCAAATCCAGTGGAACGCGAGATAGAAGAAATTGCTACGTATCTGAAATTATTATGTCATCACAAACAAAGCAGTTGCTACTCTTATATAAACACAATACAAGACCTACTTAATGAAACAATCCATTTAGTGACAGGATTTAAACCTATTGAGTTACATAAAGGCAAAATACTCAATACTCTCTCAAGTAAAATTCCCGAAGCAATCAGTGATGCGAACGTAAAGATACCTGAGGAAGAAGAAATGTTTAAATTAGCTTTAGAAGGAATACGGGAGAAGGCTAGAAAAAGGAAAATAAAGCACGAAGCTAAAAAGAGAAAAGTATGGCAGCTACGCGTAGGTGATTTAGTCCTAGTACGAACCAAAAAATTATCAAATAAATTAAAAGAAAAGAATACTGGAGACTACTTCTAAGCTACCATGGTCCATATGAAGTGATAAATAAATATGGTACTGATACATTTGAAGTACGACATTCGCAAACTAAGAAAATACTAGGGAAATACCATAAGGAAATGTTTAAACCATATAAAACCAGAAAGGCTGCAGAACATGATAAAGAAGAAAAATAATAAGTAGTCTTATAAGAAGAATATTGGGAAATAAAAAAATAAAAAGAAAAGGTACGGATCGTAAGAGAGGATAACCTTGTAAATAATTGTAAATGTAAGGAGTAAGAGTATGAAATAAGTATGTTTGAGACCTGTAAAAATAGGTAAACTATATATGTGTATGTATATAAAATCATATAGTTGATTACCTGAATGTACTTGAGATATATATATAAGCGTAATTATCAACAGAAAACTCAAATGATAATATCTCATAAAGCCTTAGTTACTATAACCTGTGTGTAAATATGCTAATGTAAATAGATAGAAGTAAGAGTTAACTCATAAAACAATTAGTCCATAGTTCAAACACTGGAACAACCTAAATACATAACAAGCAAATGTCAATTGTTTTTCAGTTTTATGTATGTATAACCATTTTCTATGTGTGTTTTATATATATATATATATATATATATCAGATTACAACCTGATATACATAAAGGATTGTGTCTGGATTGTATATTATTCAACAGGTTTTGTTCAATTAAGTTAATACGTGTCAATGTCCTTTGTAATTGTTTATACTAAAAGGATAGTGAAAGAACGTGTTTTGCACGCAGCAGCGGAGTTTGTAAACTTAACCCGGGTCAAACAACTATAATGACTTAGCTGAAAACACAATACAAAGTGCAGTGAAGGGTGTGTTGTTATTGTATAGTATGAAGTCAGGTAGGAGACCCATACTAAAGGACTGTAACAGAGTGAGCAAATTCTCACAGATGTATGGGGTGTGCCAAGAACACTAGACACCTATGGCATGACCAATATATTCATGAGACATTAAACAATATTAAAAATTTACACGTACACATATAAATTTTGAATATGTTTAAAGGGGGCATATTTGAGACAGTAACTATGGTTATATATGTGCCATATATACAATAATGTGAATTGTAATGTGAAATGGTAATAATAAGAAAAATACTTGTATAAATAGAAGTTAAGGCATAAGTGTTATGTATGTGCAAGTGTAGCTGGAGCTGTGGAATTCTTGTTAAAAGCCGACAAACATATATTTGTGTTAGAATTAGGGCCCAGGCAAAAAGGACTTGTACGGGAAAGTCATAAAAGCCAGACCTTGTGTCTTTGTGAAATAGAAAATGCGACACGCGAACACAACTTATGTTTGTAGAGAGGCCACATGTTTGCAAACGTAGAACAATAGCCGGGTAAGTCTTCTGGAAGGTTCCAAGCTGAACGAAGACAGACAATGAAATTTTAAGGAAGAATATGTTTAAAATCTTCAAGGGGAGAAATGTTAGTTCTAGCGTCTCCATCAGCCAGGGCGGTTGAGTATAAAGTGCTGCGATGTGAATAAGATACATGTAAGCTCTCAGAAGCAGGCGATATTATTTACTTCTTATAATGTAGTAGGAACGGTGAAAGGTTATCTATTTAAAGGTCTATACGAACATGTGATAAATGTTACAATTATTTCTAGAGCACGTATAAAATACTTGATTGCTCAGCGACCGCAAGTTTGGCTTACGAACAGGGTAGGGCTCGACCGTTCTACAGCTCCAACTAACTTAAGAACTGTGTATATTATTACTAAGACAGTAAATGCGTGTGGCATTAAAGCATAGTATTATTCAATAACTTCATCTATTGTTAGAGTTGTTACTTTTTACCTTCCTTCCCGTATCACACCCTGCAAATTTATACAAGCTCTACCAGAAACCCAAATAACAGCAGCCGTGGCAACAAATAAAAATAAACAATAAGAGTAACAATTAAAACATCAGATATTTAACAACATTACCATAGTTCATACATTAATTCATAGATTAATATAGTGGACATACTGCGAGTTATGCTCTCCCTCCACGAGTATACCGCAATTTAATGCATTTTGTAACATGGCACACGTTGCACATGCGAGAGTTTGTGTAGCATTGATGGCATACACATTAGCCTTGACCCCCCTCTACGGGATGTTTTCAACTTACTGATGGGTCAAACGAACTGTTCCCGTCTTCCAAATCAAGCTCAGAGTAACTCTGCGACATTTGCTACTCGCATGTATACCACTTAGATTCCCTTTGTATTGGTCTCTGTCTATCATTTAGCGAACTGAAATGAATCCCACTCGGATCTTATGCAGACTGTCCCGAAAGTGGTTTCACCTGCTTCCCCATCACAGCTCTTGTGTACGCTCTTGAACTCTGTCATGCATATACACAAGGCCAACACCCCAAGGACTTACCTCGCTCTCTTTCGATTGCCGGATAGTAATCTGTATCCTCAAGATATTCCTCGTAAGACTAACGAAATACGTCGCATAACATGTGCATTATAACCTCTGTCCATTGTGTCTACCTGTCTCTTTCTAACCCATTACGGGCGAAAGGAGCACTCTCTCTGCCAAATAAAAATTAGGTGTATTACATTTTCATGACATTCTCTACTCATTCTTCAACAAACTATTGTTAAAAAAGGGTATTCTCCTATTTAATGTTAATCAAGATAAACATTCATATTTTGGTTTTCTTGTACAATTCCTTGTAGGTATAAGGGGAACTGGAGACCAAAGTAGGCTTAAGCGATAGTAAAATCTCTTTATAGCTGGTTGCTATGTAATAGTTTTAAAATTACCTTCTCTTTGCATAAACACGAAAAACAAAACAAGGAATAAGGGCCCTCAGCTACGAAAAGTATAAAGTATTTGCAAATGGGAACCAATACAAGCAATCTCAAAAATCATTAAAGCTACAAAAGGTGTTATCTAACATAAATTGTGTAGTTTTACCATATCTACATCATCTGTGTTGCAAGACCTTGTCTGCAGCTTAGGATGTACTAATTATTATACAAAACTCATTTAGAATCAAGAGCACCTCATAGGATATTCTTAAAAATTCAAAATGAGTATTTTGTTTCTGATAAAAATAGCTTAAAGATGTCTGTATTTTAACCAGAGTAGTTGAACACAATTTTGATAAAATAAAAATATACGAAATACTTCCATGTAAAGGTTGTTAATGATGAGACCACGCAAAAAAGAAAAAGTCTCGTTCCTTCTTGTGTTCGGATAAAGACTAAATTGTCGTCCTCCGTGGACTAGTGGTACCATACCAGCCTCTGTTTCCCAAAGTTGCAGGTTCAAGTCCAGTGGAGGACGAATGATTTTTTCAGGCGTAAAAATCCTAACCATAGCTTCCTTCGGAAAGGAAGTAAAGCCGTTGGTTCCATGTTGTAGATTTATGGCACATAAAAGAACCTCCAGCATAACAAAGAGGCCTCTGAGCAAAATTTCGGGTCTTTCACGCCCAATATAGAATGGGACGCTAAGATCCATAGCAGGTAGAGCGGCTATAAATAAAAACTGGATTCAATTTTTCCGCGGTAACATGCATAGCTGGTATTTGAGAGGTCCCGGGTTTGATTGCCAACGACAGTCCACTCTGACATTTGGTTTTTATGATTTTCCCGGGTGAGTAGGCGAATACTCGGTTGGTTGTGGATCTACCGTCATTTCATTTCGATCATTTTTCTATTCCGTTTGCTTTTAATGTTCCACTTGTGGCTCTAGGTTTCTGGCATACTGCAGTACCGGACTGATGGCTCGGATTCTTGCTCAAATGGAAAGAGTGCTTCCATGGAAGTTATAGGGCTACTTGTTTAACGGGTGAGTCGTTCATCGGTCAGAAGTCTTCGAGCCAGGAACTGTTATGGACTTCTGCGCGTCTCTGTGACTTTACTGCCTGCTGCGGTAGCGTGCTGTGGTTCGTTCACTTTATATATATATATCTCCTGAGCAGGTGCTAATCGTAATAGAGCTCAATATGTCGCGAGCCGTCCCCCTGCGTTGTGTATCCTGTACTGCAGGTAGGTAATAGATGAAATAAACTATGTGTACATTTTCATTTAAGGGAATGCGTGTAAATAATCGCAGGTTTTCTTTGGCAAAAATAGCTACCTTAGACAAAAGCAGACATGTTTCGCCATCAAAAAATCTTAATACTGCAATTGGTTTTTAAATAATCCGATTAATTTGCAGTAAGGAAATGGGAAAATGTTTGTGTGCTAATGAAAAGAATGTATTTGACAGTATTTGTATACGGAACGGCTTTAAGGCATGTGCATATTTCGTCTTTGAGAATCTATAAACATTGAAAAGTCAATATAATTATTTCTACATAGCTTCACTTCTACATAAGCATGTACCAAAGACATTGCCAGTAGGCACCATTCCGTAGTAAACTGTCTGTTAGTTCCGAGGCATTGCTTTCAGTTTTTTCGCTGGTAGAAAAGAATATCTTACTGGGAGGAAAAACCACTTGCCATAAAAGATAGCCGCCTCCCACTTACCATATTTGTTCTGTATTTTTATTATGTTTTACACTATATCCCCTATACTGGTCCAGGTCCCGGAATCTTTGAGTAGGCTTGACAATTTTCTTCTCAGCCAGCATGTTGAGTGGATTGCCAAACCCAAAACAATATGAATAAAACCTTTTAATTAGGTCATATATTTCAAAGAATGTTTTTCCTTTATTGAGTATTCAGTGTTATTATTATTATTATTATTATTATTAGTAGTAGTAGTAGTAGTAGTAGTAGTAGTAGGAGGAGAAGGAGTAAGAGGTGGAGTAGTAGTAGTAGTAGTAGTAGTAGTAGTAGTAGTAGTAGTAGTAGTAGTAGTAGTAGTAGTAGTAGTATTAGTAGTAGTAGCAGTAGTGGTGGTGGTGGTGATAGTGGTGGTAGTTTATCGTGATCATAAAGTTGCGAGCTCAAATCCTGCGAGGGCGTTGGATTTTTTCGGCCATAAAAATCCTTAGCATGGCTTCCTTCGGAGAGGAAGTAAAGTCGGTAGTCGTAGATTTACGGCACGTAAAAGAAACTCAAGCCTGATAAAGAGGCCTCTGAGCAAAAGTACCGGTCTTTCGCGCGCAATATGGAGCACAACAGTCAAAGAGCGTCCATAAATAAAGCTCAATATCGGCTTCAACGAGATTATTAACTCCTTTTATTCCCACTATTATTATTATTATTATTATAATTATTATTGTTACTATTATCATCTTCGTCGTGGCCTTCATTAAAATTATTATTTAATTATTGTTTAATATTTATTATTATTTGTTATTATATAATAATAATTCCGTGACGGAGCACATAGGTAACAAACAATTATAAAAATTGCATTTTATTTAATTAATGGAAAACACCGCAAGTTTTTCTCCCATTTTTAATTACATTAGCCATTGAGATTTAAAATTTAAAAAAAAACATATGGTGGTCGAGCCCGATACATTTGAAAAAAAATCGACTATTAAAATAGTTTTTTATCATTAGATACAAAGAACCATTTGTAGTTTTTAATTTTTGGTACTTTCTAACCACATTAGTTCAAGTCCATTGTGATAATAAACATAAACGGGAAGCGAGCCTCATAGTTTTGAATAAAACCAGCCATATATAATTCTTTGTTATATGAAAAACAACTTTTGAATAGAAATCAAACACAAGGCCTTTAAATTAATTGCAAATTGCTATTGCGAAAACAGTGTAAATAGGTTATTAAAATGTAATTTGCAGTTAAGAAAGCGACTGAGTTAAAATTATTTTATATGTTTGTTAATAATTGCCGTTTAGAACTCAAAAACATGTAATTGTATTTTAATCATGTTCTATGAAACAACAGTTTTGGTTTTTCGATATTAGACTGAAACAGTTTCACCGCTGCATACCTTCCATAATATACGGTTGAATACAGTAGAGTGCAAATACGAGATATAGACTATAACACAGAAACAAAACTTGCCATTACTGCAGTAGTTTATACAAGGAGTGCCTTTCGCGCATGCACCAATTGGAGTATATCTAAATAAGTCTATACAGGTTGTGAATAGCTGATGTTGCAGATATAAAGCCACTCATTTTGACATGACATTGCTCTTTTTAATTGGATTTTGCTGCCTTCGGTTCAAAAGTTCTTTTTATCTATGCTACATTATATTTCTTTATTAGCTTGATATATTTTCACCCGTATTGTTGGTAGTGGTTTCGTTTAAAAATAATGGAATATGCTGTATCAAACTAATGGATTTTAAGTCGTTTATTTGTATTCTTCCATCGTGGGAAACTCAATGTATTTCTTTTGCTGTACGAAACATTTAACGGAAATATTCTTATGTCTGGACACTTCTTAACGTATTCTGTAATGGGGTTTTAGAAAGGCTTCCATAACTTTAGACACAGAACACGTTCCTGAAAGTCTATTTGAAGAAAATACAGACGTTTCCTTTTTGAGCATGCACGCAGTTTTTCATGCGCTAATCGCAATCTAGCTTCTGCATTTAAAAAAATAATGCAGTCGTTAAGAACTGTCAGGTAGAGAAAATTTTTTATCTATTTTAGACGTGGAGTTATTTGTTGCAGAAAACATACCGTTTATTATTTTTAAATATCTTCAGCACTCGCGCTCTTTAAACGAGTATGGTAGCTACGGTTTATATTCTGCATAGATAATGCACCCTTCGCTGTGAATGGATTAGAAAGAGTAGGTGCAAATGTCAGAGCTAATGATCACATGTTTTGCAGTAGTTGGTAGTATTACAGTCGGTTTTATTCGAGACCCACGCTGGGTGGCCAATTTGCATGGGTACGTGGATATTTGGCGGCACGGGATTTGCAAGAATGTACCCGGGTTCGGTACTAGCTCAGGGATTTGCATGGATCTTGGATCTCGGGTTAGTGGTGAATACGATTACTTTATTTTCCTTCATCGTCATAAAATATGATTCCTGATATTTCCTCGAAACACACACGCGGATGTCCTTATTGCTACTCTTCATATCATCGCACCTATCCGCCGACACATTGTCTTAAGCACCACCTCCAATGAACTACCACGACGAAGTGTGTCTTCTAAACTCTTCTGTTTCCCTATTTTAAATTTCCTATCTCCCCATTTCACTATCACCTGATAACACCTTCTTTCATTGGATGCCTAAAGCTATCGGGGTTTTGAGAACGTTGACCCTTTTCTACACAACTGCTTTTCAGGCAACCTAACGGGACACTTAACAACAGGGGGAAAAACCACCCGTTTCCGGCCGCTGACGGCACTGTCTACGCAACCCTTATTCACATTTACAGTAACACTTGTTTCCCAGTGTTATTCAATACTATTCCTACTGTTATTAATACTTATTTTCCCTATGATTGTAATTATATTTAGCTACTCAAAACGTACTGCTTCAAGTAGATTATGCTGTAAGATGTATGCATGTATGTAATTTATTAAAAAAAACTGGCATTGAGATATCGAAACCACAGACTTTGAGCTAATATATCCTTTAACTGCCTTGAAATGCGCATAACGGCTACCTTTGAAATGCACATTATTACACCGGAGGATCTTCCTCGTATATTCACATCAAGGGACAGGTACAAAAAAAAGAAAACATGTATGCAAATTAACCACAACAGTTGACGTATGAAACCGAAAAGTATAACATCAACCAATCAGAACATACCTAGGAGAGACAATAAATACACCATTGGACTATCAGATTATTGAGGGGGATGGGAGAAGATGGGGAAGAAGCGTGACATTCCACTTAGATCAGACATAGCAGAGATTTGCACCATAGGTATTTTAGCTGGTTTCCCCTTTCTACTACTACTTAGATAAGAATATCGAAATCATGAAATATTGTTTCAAGAAAATTTAAGATATTACTTTTATTAATTATTATTCTAACGCTTGAAACATAATTTTATGTGAAAACACTAAGAAAATGTTATCAAAATAAAAAATTACGAAAACTTGTTCGTTCAAACTACGAGTATACTCTGTGGCGTGGGAATTTACCGAAGTCTTCACCTTGTGTCCTTACAATATAATTAAGCATGAAACTGTTTGTATTCGGCTTTTGGTGCTTTAAGCTTCTTTTTTTTCATTCACTAACTCACCAACTGACTTACTGACTTATTGGCTGATTGACTGACTGATTGGTTGACTGACTGACTGACTTGCTAAAAACCGGATAGAAATACGTACAAAGGGACACGCTTGCACACAAACACACGCAAGCGTGCGCCCTAATACGCAGATCCACACATGTAATTTGTGGCGTTATAACTTACACTAGATCTTCATTTTATTGGAGTATTAGCTGAGCGTACAACTTACCCCTATAGAGTCATTTTCTCGGACGATTTTCTCGCCCACCTATTAAGTATAGTTCGCATCGCGATTCATTTCTTTTACTAGTTACTTCGTGTCTGGCCGACAAGAATCCGGGAATATGGTTCGGTCTTAATTTATAAATGGGTCTAGGTTGATACAGTATAGTTAGCGAGATCACAGATTGAACTTCAGTAAAATTTGTATTTTACATTTTTGTGTAATATCTTATCGTGTTTTCCGATTATGCAATTCCAGACACAGAGTTATAGAAAGAAAGCAATGAAGCGATCTGTATGATAGTACTATATTGCGTATATGCTTTATATGTTTTTTATACATTAAGGGAGAAATTTGGCTCGACGTATACAAAGTGAATATTTGGAAGGTTCTTTGATGAAGAAGTGGATGTTACTTTATACGTTATTTAAACGGCGTAAGCTTCCTTTAGAATAATACTTGGTTCTACTTATTTTAAAATTATAATCTTTTCAGTTATTATATTGTTATACTGCATAAAGTTTATGTACCTAAATTTTGAATTTGTTTGTAGCATTTATTCTATATATGCTTTATTCTTGCCGCAGTTTAGTTCAATAATAAATGGCATGGAGGTGTATCCATGGTTACACATTTATCCTAACCATGAACCAGTTAGAGACATTGCACAGCTTAGCTTTGAATATCATAGCCAGCGGTAACGAAATCATCTTCTGAACGCAATCTATGGTAGCACAAAATTATAACTTGCAAATGGTAATAGAGAAAGATACAATACTTATGAATAAAGGAACAGAAGATAAAGGTAAAGGTACGTAACACGGGGGTTCCCCCGGAAGTAAGACAGAGCACCGCAAGTAGGACAGTCGGCCCTTTTTGCTTCCTATGAAGGAAGAATGAAAGGAGAGACCCGAAGGGTGACCAGATCCGGATGCCGACGCAGAAATGGACGGGATCCCTAATGTTTCCAGATAGAATGCATTCGACGCCGCAAGGTCCCTGCTCATAAGCCACCAAGCTCCAGGGTCCCCGGAAGCGGAGCCCCCGCTGAAGAGAGATCTAACTGAGGGGCACCGCAGCGACGCCATGGAAGAAAGCTTTACAAAGTGCAAGCCAGCGCAACTCGCTGAACACCGTCGCCTGGTTCTACAACCCTAAAACTGCTGACAAGGAAGATAACGGGTACTGGAAATGAGAGGAAGGAGAGTCGTGGTAGAAGATTAGCACCCCGTGCTGGTGACCCGGGGAAACCTAGAAAAACCCATGGGCCGGACTGTGCGGTCGCCGGGATCGATCCGGGAACCTCCCGAATGTGGGCCACAGACGCAAACACCTGAGCCATCCCGTTTGATGAGCAGAAGATAACTCTTGCTCCAAGTTTGATACGTGATAATCGTTTTATACATATGTTTTAGAGTATTTACTATATACTATATTTCTTCCACCTTAGATATCTTAAATGACAAATAATAATAAAAGGAAGAAATAGGGTGCTTCAAAAGTCTTGGAAATAGTGAATAAAACGCACGAACTGAAAGATATAATTTCATATAATTGCAGGAACGTAAGCATACAGGTCCAGTTTACTTGAGAGTTTTAGTAAGTAGTTTTATTTGTGTTTAGAATTTGGTAGTTTAGAAATTGGAAAAAAAAACCTGAAAGATGCTTGTCTCACGCTAAAACGATGGATATCAGCTTTACACATCGGTCTCATTTGGTCCTCGTTCATTGTAGTAAGAAATTAGGTAAAACTGGTAATAACAGAACAACATCAAGAAACCCATGCTAAACAGCAATGAATATATTAGATCCTATATCAGGGAACGTTGGCGCTTGGCCGAATGACTAATAGGTATACAAAATGACATAAGTCGAGATTGGAATGGAACCTTGACAAATAAATGCTGTCCTATAATTGTTGTTTAAAGTCATTAACATGTTTAAAACCGTACTTTACCATACTCTGATTGCTAAAGTGCAACACAAATTCGAAATGATCATGAATTTCCAAAGCGATCAACAAAACTCTAATGTTGTTTTGAAGAGAAAAGAAAGTGGTTAAACATTTTAAGTTATCCGAAGATATATTTGTTAAAAAAATGGAAACAATTTTGTTTTGTCCTTGTTTGATACTTTTCTGTATTGGTCACCTGAGCCAGAGGTAATGCTTCGTTGCGCCGAAAACCAAATGGAGTGTCTTAAATCTGAAACAATGTATTAAGAGCCGTCTTAATTATATACTTTGTGTGACTATGTGACAGGAGGAAAGAGAGTGTGGGAAGCAGGGAGGAAGACGTAGGCTGACAGATGGCTTTTTACTAACAACATACCTCAGAAAACAAATGTGGTGTAAATACGATCTTTGATACTTCATCTCTCTTTTACCATGGCTAAGATTTTTAGAGAATGTTTCCAAACTGAAAATAAAACTCACTATTAATTATTATTTTAAACACAAATTTCATCAATTTGGGATAATAATAGGAGCAATAAATCCTATAACTACAAACTTTATAAAATATCTGTGAAGTCTTTTCCGGTCCAATGAACTGACATATAACTGGTAGGGGATAAAATAAGGACAAAATTTGTTGCGAGATAAGACAAAGTATTTTTCTGGATTATATCATTTAAAAGCTCTTCGTTGGTTTCTGACGTTTGCTGCTTAAAAATATTGACTGTAGTATATTTAACTGTTGAAAACTTTTGAATACTGCATTGTATAAATGTGCTAATTCCTTGGTTTTCGATGAACTAATGACTAACACAACCTTTTGGCTTCCTTTACAAACTGTCACCTGATGCCATTGTGTACCTTAAAATGTAAATTACTGAGGACTGTTTACATTTAATCACTTCAACATCTATGTTTAATGTGAGTAATATATAATAAAATACAAAAACGCATATATGTTATGGAAGATCTTAGAATCAGTATAAAATAGCAATAAGTAGGGAGAAACCTCTAAATATTACGTAAAAGATTTTTTGAGGCGGTTGTGTTCCAGCTATCTCTGGAATACGAGAGCATCTCTTGTAGCTAATTTTCTTAATTCTGCCTTGTGTTCCTGACAGTGTCTGTTCATTTCGAACTCCCATTACATGAGTAACCAGCAGCTCACGAAGGCTCTGTTTACCAGCTTATGAAGGTAGACGGCAATGAAGTTTTTACGCGTATCCTTATTGCCTGCCCTCAGTTTTGGGGAGGTAATATCCAACCGTGAATCCGGAAATTCAACGGAACTACAAAGGGAGCACCGAGCCAGCTGCTACCAGACGTGACGAACATTTCCGGGCTCTGCTCTGAGGGCCAAGCTTCTTCTTCCTCCTCTGCTGGAACGCTTCACTGCTAAGCGAATTGTTCTAAACCTATCGGATTCCTTGGAGCACGCTGTTCCTAATGTCTTCCTGATATCAAGAAACCTGCCCGAGCTCATCCAATTGTTAAATTCGACTTTGAGATACTTGGGTGGCCACTCGCGCCAGTATACCGTGTAATCTCTCACAAGATCTGGCTTCTCTATACCGTAAATGTTACCGCACCCCCTATACGTATCGATCAAGATGGAAACATGTACAACATGCTTGCTACAGGTCTCCTTCACAGTTTGGTTTTAGTGTTAGGAGCATGCTTGATGCTTAAATAATAATATACAGTTTCAGCATATTAAATTGAGAAAGTATTTCCAAATTTACCTCATCTTGTCGTTGCTACTTGCTACTTGTTCGTGCAGTCTTCATTACTGCTGCCAATAAACCTGCCGGTTCTTTTGAACGTTGAAGTGGCTATCTGTAAACGCATCAAATAATATCTCCATGTAATGTGTAATGATTTCAGGTACTTTTTTCTGAATTATTATAATAATAATAATAATAATAATAATAATAATAATAATAATAATAATAATAATAATAAGTATAATAATATTGTTTTACCGGTAGATACAGCATATCTCACAGGCTTCGTTGAAATGCGTTAGTACACATAACTAAAATATGAGATATTTCATATCTCCCACATTTTAAAAGGCCTTTATAAATTGTTATTTATAATTATTATGTTAACTCAATTAATAGTACAATTTTGGTATTGTGAGTTAAAGATTGATAATTGTATTCCAAATGTTTCACAAATGCTTAAAGCTTTAGATATACGACAGTTTTAGAACTTCAATTGATGGTAAGAAATGACGATATAATTATATATAAATGAATGAACAATGTCTATATTCATTCCTTACTTAAGATAAAGTAAACAGGATCAATAAATACATACATCTATGTAAAAAATGTTAAAATGAATTGATAAATTCCAACACTGACCTAATTAAGTTTTCCTTGCAACATAGCCCTTTTTTGGCAGCAAAAGCGATCTTAGGAAAAAAATCCGGAGGTAAATACCATGCAGGAAATGGCAATGGAAAGTATCATGACGTGTGTTCTTAATAAACTCAGGGAATACATAATATTCAAGTGTGCAAAGAATACATAATGCTCTAGATAGCTTTAGTACAAACACAATCAACATGATCATTCCGAGATAATTTCTCATGTAATGTGAAACCCAGAAGTTTATCTGTTGAGTTAGTTATATCAACGTTTCTAAGAATAAAATTACTTATTTTAGTTTTTATTTTTTTATTAAAAACGTATTATTCACAAAGCAGGGTTTAGAAGGTTTCTTTATATTATTACAGTCCACCATTAGTAACTCACTACCGCATAATGCGATTTTGGCACAAGGGTTACATTACCTATGCTATTGACCTATGCGACAATGCGACCTAATCTTGATCTCTGTTGTCCTCTATAATTTATATTGGCGAAATTAATGCATTATTTTAAATGTAACATATTGTATTTGTTATTCTGTCAGTCAAATATGACCTAGATCTACCCACATTGTATTGCGTTACGAAATATCAAATATCAAATTTGCGTAGACATAAAACTCGTATAACAAGTAAGAAACCTGCTGAGGATAAATGAGATTGCCGAAAATTAATATGCAAGATAAAAAAAGTTGGAAGAACCTCAAATAGCAAATTATGAGAACGTAACCAAGTGTTTACTTAAATTAAACACGATTATATATGCATATTATACAGTTTTATACAATAGGTATTACTGACAGTTGCCAATTCCTGTATACGAATTTATACTGTAGCGACAACAATAATATGTATTTATCTAAGAACGAGCTAATCTGTCTTTTATGAGCGATTCAAACTATTTATAAAATATGGATATGATAAATCGGTCTATAAGTTTAAATATGATTCTTATTTCTATTTGTTTCAATAGGAATTAAAAAGGTAAAGGTATATATCATAGGGCACGCAAAACGAAGCATAACACTGCAAGTGGGCCGTAACGGCCCTTTTTGCTTCCCCTGATCCGAGAGGAAGGGATGAGGGGAGAGCCCCGAAGGACAACCAGACCAGATGCCGACGGGTACAAACATGGACGGGGTCCCTAACGTTTCCACATTGAACACATCCGGCGCCGCCCGGTCCTAACTACAAGCAACCAAACTCCTGCAGTCCCCTATCAGATGGAGCCCACTCGGAGGAGAGACCTACCTGAGAGTCCCCGCAGCGACTTCAGGGAAGAAGCCTTTACAGAGCGTCCAGCCGCAACCCACCGAACACCGTTGCCTGGACCTACAATCCTGGAACTGATGATACGGAAGATGATGGGTACCGGAAATTAGGTACAGGAAAGTCGTAGTAATAGACAAACCACCCCTGTTTTCACCTGCCGACCCGGGGAGACCACGAAAAACCGTGGGTTAGTGTGGGCCATCACCGGGAATCGAATCTTGGACCTCCCGAATGCGGGCCTCAGACGATACTGTCTCAGCCATCCCGCTCATTTTTATCTCTAAACCAATAGGAAAGCACTGCTTACAAAACATTAATAAGCAAAGAAATTGGAATAGTGGCATAAGAATCTTTAGCGTCTTAAATAACCCTGACGCGCACTTATTTCATAGCTTCATTCGTCTGATGTGTGAATCCGATTAAAAATCTTAATCTTCCAACAAAGAATGTAATGTAAATGGGTAAACACTGATCATCATGGAGATTCAGGGGTTTTCGTCTGTGCCTGTACAGGCAGATCCAGTTACCCGCCTTATAATTTTAGTTGGGGTGATGTACCTTAATGTGCAGATCAATAACGTAGTTTGAAGGCGGCGTTAAATAAATCAACCAAGGCATCAGCTTATTTCCTTCTGTTTTTACATTTTTAAACCTTGAAAAACATCTTAAACGTCTAATGATGAAAAATGCAACTGTTTTGAAGTAAGTGACTCTCAGCTCATTTTCTGTTTGAAGTTTGTTTCTATTTTAGTTTAAGTCATTTACAGTAGAAAACCTAATTTTGGAAGGGTAAGCTGTAGTGTGAGGTGGTAATATCCTATGTGCTTTTGCCTTAATTAGTGACCAATTACAAGGCAGTTTCTCCAGAATTTTTTTAAAAACTAAATAGAAAAATGGGATCATTCTGTGCTACTTGAATATTTTCAACAATTTTTCTTGGTCTTCTTGTGGTGATAGGTCGATACTGCCAATTCCTGACACACAATTTAATGGCTTTCTCTGCGAAAAAGTATTTGCGGAAATTAGCTATCAAGGTTTCTAAATGACCCTCCACTGTTTTACAACTCTTTTTTTTTTTTTTTTTTAATTTTATTTATGGACGCTCTATAACTGCTGTGGTGATTAGCGTCCAATTCTTATATCGGGTGTGAAAGACCGGCAATATTCCTCAGATGCCTCTTTTATCAGGCTTTAGGATCTTTTACGTGCCGTAAATCTACGACAAGGGACCACCTGCTTTACCTGCCTTCCGAAGGAAGCCATGCTAAGGATTTTTACACCCCAAAAAAACCATCTCTCTCCGCCGGGTTTGTGCGTTTTAAGGACGCTTTTCTGTGCCCTTACTGAGGGTAACTGTAGATAAATTCCCAGAGGAAAGCATACTCTAATTTGTTGATTTTCAACTGCAGTTTTCTTTAAAAACATGTATTTGTACTTTTTCACTTCAATCCAATGTATTTCTATTATTCCCCTGAAAATGAACTTTATGTGCATTAACTACTTTTCTAATCTGATGTACTTAGTAGGTCTGCATTAAAACTACGTTGTCATAATTATACTTATTGCATATTTCTATGGCCTTTCTTGCACAAGAACACAGCCCAAGATCACCTTATCCCAGCGAAAATCCTTGATGCAAAGGTTTAGTTTACATATAGTAAGTGGACAATCAATACGTTGAAAATAATAGTTAGCCCAGGAATTTGTGATTTCGATAATAAAGCTTCTCAATGAATCAATGCACACTTTCGAGTACTCTTAGAAATTCCTGGTTCGCAAGCCCTTGTGAACTACTTTGTCTACAAGCTACATTGCTGCAAGTTTTAGCACAATCTTTTCACTGTTAAGTTTGCGCTGAACACAGCATTAATTTGTAATTTTGAACAATTCGATAGCATTTGCTCTTCCTTCTGTAGATTTGCAAATTAGTAAATCTTTAATTATTGCAATACTCTAGCAAATAAAATGGGAGTCTGCCTTTTGCTTCATGAAGTTGTGTGGCAAATACTTTTACACCTGGCTCAGATTCGAGCTCCTGAGTATCCGCAGATAAGTCTTAATTCGTAGTTGTACCATTTTACAGAGGAATGTACTCAAGTGGTTTAGTATAGATTCCGCCAAACTTTGTTGCTACTGTTGTCAGCTGATAGAATGAGTTGTTGGTGTGTGACATTTTGGATTTGGCTATTTTATAAATCATATTGTACTGTGCCAATAAATCTCTCTCGTGAAATTAGACTTCTATTTCTACATAGATCTCAATTTCTTTACTAAAATATCTCAGGGTTTCAAAATGTCTGTTCAATTTATTGGGTTTTATGTTATATGCAACCAAAATTTTTAAATAAAATGCACGTCTTTGTGTTTCTTTTCAATTAATTTGAAATTTATTAAACCAAAGTTTGAATATACTTGAATATGTACCAATACGCTTGTTCGTATTTTCATGTTTTTTATTTTATAATAAATTTGGCCCTAGTACTGGTATTTCTGATGTGTGTAAGCAGAAGCTTATTCGTCCTCATGCTTACTTTCGCTTCCAATTAAAAACCTGCCCATGTTTACTACACACGAGCCTCGTACATAAATACACCGTAACAACTATTCTCAGCATTGCAATTTCAAGTGACAAACTACCTTATGTAACAAAGTTACGAGGGAGGAAATAACAACTCACTTTTAGTCTCGCATTTCCTCTCTAGAAAGTTCGATATTCGTCGGCACCTACTGCGAACATGCGGGCAACACCAGTTTCCTCAAATCGAGTTTATATTCCCGCGTATTGAGTTACCTCATCTTACATTTTATCTTATACTCGTATTATGCAGAGGTGCTGAATTATCAGAGGTAGAAAAGTGGGAGCAGTGAAACACAAAAGTTTAAAAACCACTTCTCGCATGTATATCGACTGGGTTTAGCGCTTCAGGGCCCCGAACTGCTTGATCAGTTGCCTGGGCTGTACATGCTGAAAAGGTTTCCAAATTGAAGGCCAGCACGGTAACAGGCATTTATAACTATGCAGAGGAAACTTTTGAAAGAGTACATTATGGAAAATGTTGCATGTGTTACTGAAGTAACATAACACATTTTTCATACCAAGTGAAAAAATTCACTGTTTCAGTAATAGACTGCAAAGAGAAATTTGGAAACATTACTTTAGCGAATATTTTTCAAACTCCCAAAAGGTATAAAACTGAAGGGAATAAACGAATGAAAAAGAAAAAATAACAGCATTAACGCGAGCGTAGCCACGAGTTCTACTGTTCAGTAATAAGTTTTAAAGAAAAGCCATACCTAATTTGCTATTATTAAGTTAGACAAAAAACACATTAGCATTTTCTACATAATGTATTAATCATTCATTGTTTCTGACACTAATTGCACACCTCCTAGGTTTAAGAATCCGCTGCTCATCTGGAACCTGAACTGTTTGTGTGTGCATGTCTTACGATGAAAATAATCATGCTCAGGCTTTTAACTAATAATTGTGATTTTATTATTTCAAACGTATTTTTAATTGTGCATATTTTAAAAAGATTTATTAAACACAATGTGTACAAGAAAATATAATTGTACAAAGATTTTCTCATCGGCATTACATTTTAGCTAGTTCGTCCTTGCTTCGCAGTGCAGTAGATGACACTGCTCACACAGGATGCACGAATCTTGAAATAACGCCTGGTGAAAACCGCGTGCTGCCGTTTTTGCATACACGTGTTGGAGTTGGAAAAGCTTCCTCTACAGAACGAAAGTAAGGTTCAGCTGCACCTAATTCATAGCCTTTGTAATTACCCAAAACTTGTTGCTTACAATAAAGTGGTTAACGTTAAATCTCTTATAAAACACATTAGGCAATTCTTAAGCATGAAGAGGTTTTTATGATCAAAACAATGTATAAATGCTTCCTTTGGTATTCGAATTTTGTAAGTTTACTATAAACAATGACATTAATTTCTTGAGGTATGTCATTTATGCTTACACTACGTTTCCGATATAAAGTTTACTCTCGTGGATATTAATTGTCACGATTTCTATATAAATTTTTCGCAGCATGAGGGAAAACCAATTAAATGCCTAGTATGTTGCACTATGAGATAGGGAACTGAGATTTTAAAAATACAGATTAAGAATAAGGTATATACAGTTTTTTTCCCTACAGACTCCGTAAAAGGATCATAAATATGTAGCAAATAATATTTTATGTGATACATTCTGAGTATGGAAAATAGTGTGGATTAGCGAGAATACATAAAAAATGAAACAATTCACTGTCAACGTGCATCGACCTATTAGGAAGGCTGTGCCAGTTATGTAAATATTAAAGCAACATTACGCCAGTTGTCAACCCTGGTTTTTGTATGTAATTGGTAATATGCTCTTCCAATGTGTACGTCCGCACTGTATGAAAGATAGTGTGTGTAGAAAGCTTCATTTCAGAATGGCATACTTAAATACGTTTGATTAGTAAAAGAGTCCGGTGAGTTGAACATAACTGGGTACCTTTTACTTTATAAAACATTAAGAATGAAAAAGCAATGCATCTACATTTTTGTATTGATAAAAATCTCATGATATGTTTTCAATATTATAATAAGTATACTTATTCAAACTTAATATTATTTATATGGATAAGAAATAAGGAACTACGACGTCAGGTGAAACAGAATATTGTGATGCAGCGAATATGACCCAGGGTTAGCGGGAAATCGGAGATACGAGGGCAGGCCCAAATTTACCCGACCTGACGTATAGATAGCGGTTGTCCTTTCAAAGACAGAAAGTACCAACCTTATAAAACTTAAGTTTGAAGTTTGACAATGCTACATTGTTTATTAATTGTTTGGCGCTCTTAGCAATTTTGTAAACATGGATAAAACTTGTCATCGTTATGTGATATAACACTTTCATTTGAAATGTCTTAGTCCAACTAATATTAAAGATGAGCTAGATACTACTTTGGGAGAGTCTGCTCCTTCGTTTAGAACAGTAAAATATTGGGTGGCAGAGCTTAAGCGAGGCCGTACGAGTTGTCAAGACGAACATCGCAATGGTCATCACGCCAGAAATTGTGAAGAAAATCCACAAGCTGGTATTGGATGACCGTCGACTGAAAGTGGGCGAGCTGGCAGACATCATAAGTATTTTAAAAAGTGCCGTACATCGCATACTGGCTAAAATTTTGAACATGAGGAAGCTGTGCACAAGATGAGTGTCGCGTTTACTCACAATGGAACAAAAAACAGCGTCGTGAGGATGTTTCAGTCGAGTGTTTGGCGATGTTTCCCTGCAATAAAGCCGAGTTTTTGCTCCTATTCATAACCATGGGTGAAACATTGGTCCATCACTTCACACTTGAGAGGAAGGGGCAGTCAAAACAGTGGATTGAAAGGGGAGAATCAACTCTAAAGAAGGCAAAGACAGTGGCATCTGCAGGCAAGGTCATGGCGTCAGTATTTTTGGGATGCGCGTGGGATAATTTTCATTGCTTTTCCTTTGTGAAGTTAATCAATCAATAGCGAGTATTATGCGAACTTATTGAAACGTTTGAATGATGAAATCAAGCAAAAACGGCCGCATTTAGCGATAAAGAAAGTTTTGTTTAACCAAGACAATGCACCAGTTCACACATCCACTATTGCCGTGGCCAAAATCAATGAGTTAAAGTACGAATTGCTTCCTCATGCACCCTATTCGCCAGATTTAGCCCCCTCTGATTATTTTCTGTTTCCAAAGTTGTATAAATGGCTTGGTGGTAAAAGATTTGCCAACAATGAAGAGGTTGCATTGGTGGTTATTTTGCAGAACTCGACGGTTCTCAATATCAGCAGGGTATCGAAGATGGAAAGTTGTATCAAGCTGAAAGGAGACTATGTAGAGAAATAACGATATTTTTTTTCCCAAAAAATTTGTGTTCTCTTTGTTAGGACCGGTACCTAATCAACAATAAATAACGCTCGCCAGCATAAACAACCGTAAGCGTTTTCGCTAGATAACCAGAATCTTCTGGATATTTCTCCTTCTCGAATGTTGGAGAACCCTGTTGAAATGTATATGCAAGCGTTCTCGCGAGAGCAGTTAGAGTTAGATTTAGTGCGCGAGCGAGTTAGTGAGTGTGTTTATGATGCAACATTAAGAGCGACTCTAGGAACGAGTTGGTGACGACTCCTGTGATGTACAGTGATTGCTGCTGCAGGAGAGATTGGAGAAGTCTTGTGTTCGACTCCCCAGCGAATGAACCGCCGGAAGAGGAGGTTATGACACCAGGAAGCGAAGTGATGGGAAATTTGACCTAGTTCACATTAGTAAAGTGAAGCGAAACTAGTGGAGTGAAGTTACAGTGAGAGTTGAGTTAGAGAAAACCTTTATACACTGGCATTGAGCACTTGTAGAGCACACAGTCACAATATTGCACTAATTAGACAGAGGAGAATTCATGTGAAAGCTTGCGCAACTCATATACCGTATAGTCTGCTATAGTTAGTGACTATTGTCGACTTCGTCGTGCTCTTAACCAATGGCGAGGCAGGCCTCTCTTTAATCGGACAACACGTAACTATCAAAGAAAATGCATTTATAAATTCTTACTCGCATATATATCTGGTAAACGTAAGAGGTGGACAAATACGACTAAAATGTGGATCAGATATAAAATGCTCGTTATATTAACCATTCCCTAGACAATTGTCATTATTGGATTCAGTTTTAAAATACTTCATCTTTTCTGAGTTGTTATGTAGCCATTTATTTGTTATCGTAGTCACGGAATATCTAAGCCAGCACGCTTCGAACTGCTTTTTAAACAGTTGGCTATCGCCTCAACTATCCCTTCAGTTTCCCTTAGAATATTTACAGGACAAAGGAGGCTAAAGAAAAACGGTGCACAAAAACACGTGCAAAATGTAGTTTATTACTACACTAAAATTCCTTTGCATTAATTAGCTAACAGTGGAAGTGAAGGTAATTGGACGGACAAGTTTGACACATAAATAGGTTGCCTCAAATTTCGTTAAGTCATCCTTAAATAGCAACATTCAATGCTACATCTATCACTTTACAATACGTTAAATTTAACTTAAGTTTGACGCTTATTCTATTACATATTTACTTTCTCTAACACGCACCTAGTAGGCAGAGAAGGTATTGCATTCCACCCTAAAACTCGATACCAAGATTTCAGCGTAAATGCATGTTTTGAGGCCCCTGAATAAAAAAAAAGCATTTTAAGAAAAAGGTCCATATGTGTGGTGTGTGTGAACAGCATAACTCAACAACGAAAATTCGGTAAACTCCAGACTTTGTATTTAAATTCAGTATCTACCAAAGATGCGACACGAAGCTGTTAAAGAAAATCTTACACCC
Source organism: Deroplatys truncata (assembly GCA_030765065.1). Lineage (NCBI taxonomy): Eukaryota > Metazoa > Arthropoda > Insecta > Mantodea > Mantidae > Deroplatys > Deroplatys truncata. Next base: position 180,123,059 of record CM060977.1, on the reverse strand, counting down.
CAAACTACCCTTTACATGGAGGATTATTTCATTTTTTTTTTATTTTGTAAAAAGCGGCTGTAACAACTTTGATTAAAATACCATATATTGAAGATATTGTTTACATGAAAAATAAAATGTATACTATCCTGAATTTTCTGAGAATAGCCTTTGAGGTCCTCTTCATTCGGGAGAAATTTTGTACAATATTTTATTACTAGTAAACGCCAAGCATAGACGAAAATGTACTCCATAAGAAATGTGAATCTCTTTAAAATAACACAATTTATTTCAAACAATGTTTTTGTTTCATCAGCCATTTCCGAGATATTCGTTATTAACGCTTTAAATTTTTAATACTTAGCCATTCTTTTATAATCCTGTGGATTTTCGAATATTTCTCGTGATGTATGGAAAGACTACGAAATTTTAAAGTCAACATATGGCGTTCAATTCTAAAACATTTGACTATTGCTATTCCTTTACTTCTATAACGGATTGTGCAATGCAGCTATTTACGGAAAGATTTATTTGGATTAGAATGAAGTAGATAGAAAAATAAACTTTGGTAGGAATAATTTGTGTTCCCACTAATAAATGATAGAGGGTAGTGAAAATTAGGTGAATGTACCACACAATATTTTTACTTTCTCTACCACGTACACGGTAGGTAGAGAAGGTATTGTATTCTATCAAAAAATTCGATACCGACATCTCAATGGAAATACACGTTTTGGAGGCTCCCTAAATAAACAAAAACATTTTTAGGAAAAGGTAGGTATGTTCGTGTGTGTCTGTGAACAGCATAACTCAAATATGAAAAGTCGGACAAATACTAAACTTGTTATTTAAATTCAGCATTCTTCATAGATACAACACGAAGATTTTAAAAAATCCCCCCCATCACAAACTACCGTTTACATGGAACTTTTTCTAAAAAATTACTGTAACAATTTTGATTAAAATATCATGCATTAAAAATATTTATCAAACAAATAAAATGCATATTTTCGTTTTTCTGGGAATAGACTTTGAAATCCTCTTTATTCTGAGGGGATTTAGTATAACTCGTAAATGTTAAGCGATAGACGAAAACGTACTGCCGGAATATGTAGATCTCTTTAAAACACGCAATTTATTTCAAATAACCTGTTTTTTGATATCAGCCATTTCCGAAGTATCCGTTAGCCATTCCTTTAAAGTTCTGTTGATTTTCAGTTGTTTCTCGCAAAGTAATGAAAACAGTATGGCATTTTTAGGTCAACAAATAGCGCCCAGTTCTAAAACATTTGACTTTTGTTATTGTGTGTAGCGTAGCCATTTCAAGAAAGATTTGTCTTGATTAAAACAAAGTGAATAGGGAAAAAAGAATTTTCGTAAGAATAATTTTATAGCCAGTAATCAGCGAAAGAGGGTAAAGAAAATCATGTGAATGTAATATATCATAATTGCTCCTACTTTTATTGCGCTAATATTTAAAACAAATGTTATTTTAATTTTAGTTCTAGTTATCCTTTCCCTACTATAAATGTTTATAACTCCACTAATACAAATTTTTATTTATCTTTCTACTGATAACTTTGAATAAGTTTGTATGCCTTTTAACAGTTGTGGTGAAGATGTGGGTATGAACCAGGTAGCTCGTTGAATGATGAGGGACAGCAAGTACCACTTGAGCACGCGAGGCATACAGCGTGGGTGGAACAATCTCAAGTCCATTGTCTGCGCCCCTCGATACTATCTCTGTAATGAGCCTTCCTTCCTCAATACGCTGCCGAAGCAAAATACTACTTTCTTAGGGCACACGTCAGGAATGTGCACACAAATAACTGCTTTCACCTACTGCAAATACCCTTCATAAAATTTGCTTTATGCGGTTCTTTCTGATATTAAAACATGAAACGCACTATTAAATTTAATATTATCATTAAGCGATAATCCCGGAAAAATCCTTGCTGGATAAAAGTTTAATGGTTCCATATTATTTCAGTTGCATAGTATATACTACTCGAAGATCGCTTTTTTCTTTCTCTTTTTACAGTTCTATTGAAGAAATACTGATATAGGCTTGATGCAGCGAGTCATATTCCTTGTAAATCACCAAACAAACAGTTGTGGTAATTGATCTATTGATAGACTCAATGGTGATAAGACCCAAGTATAATTACTAAAGGTGTGGGCTTTGTGCGCGGGACGAAATACACGTCAACTCGACTGCGAGCATAGGTGTATGCAGGCAAACGACTAAGGGCAGTGCAAAAGAAGTGCAACAATAAGAAGCAAGTATCTAAGGCCATAACAATAATAGACATGTGTCGAAAAAAATCAAGAAATTACCTCCAGCACCTTGCAAAATGGAAAACATTATACAGAAAAATAAGGGCTATTTAACAATTTGTAACATGATTAAGAATACCAAATCATCAGACGACAGCTTAGTATATTTGAAATATGCAACGTTAACGTCCTGTAACGTTGAAAGAAGCTTCTCTAGTTGCAAAACTGTTGGAACTGTTGACATTTGAGTTCTATAATTTAGGAATTTCTGTAGTAGTGCAGTGCAATTCGGCTTATGTTGGCTCTGAAGCTATGGGTAAATCACAAAGGCAAGTTTCTTCTCCTAATTTTACTAATAGTTCAACTTATCACTCATATTTGCACACTGTCATTTGCTAGACCTTCACGGAGTGTTGCACATCTCATTTTCTGACGCGTGGTTTGTGTATGTACGTCGGAAGTCAACAAAGACATTGGCATGCAAGTGTATAATGCCTATGCACACGCAACCTGACGACAAACCGCACAAACCCTCATATTTACTGATAACTGATCTTTAGTGGTGAGCGGAAACTTTACCAATGCTGACTGTGAGTTTATTCAAGGGTCATTATTTACTCTGAAAAGCTGGCGTTATGCGAAAGGTTTACCGGAATACCAAATCCTTCGGAATGCCGTGGTATTCACAAGGAAGAAGAGGCTTGTAGTTTTCACAAGCCTCACTCCTTTGGAAGAAGGTTAAGCTGCACTACTTCGGCAAGTATTTAGATGTCATATTTGATGACAGGCTAAAGTGGAATAATCATATACAGGATGAGGTTACAAAGATCCAGAGGTCATTCTGAGCCTATAAGAGATCTAGAGCTTAAGGCTGAACATGAGCCACTGGGAACTATCCCCTCTGTGCTCTGGATTTGCTTCTTGGCCTTCTTCCCTTGTACTTCTATGTGATAGACCTAGCAAGAGCGAGGGCTCATCGCATTTAGACATTGGGTGGTTATACCTGCAACTGCATGGTACCACTCACTGATTCTTCCATACTTTCCTGTTACAAGGATGATTGGAGAGTTTATGAAGGATGCTTTAATGTTATTAGTAGGTTTAAAGTAGACACGCTTGCCAGGTAATACTGGATCCAAAGGGATCGGCATTCGCTGTAAGATGGGGAACCCTTTATAGTTTACTGATGACTCCCTTATGGAGTCAGGTGTTGGCGAAGGGGTCTGGTGGCCTTTTACTAGGTGATCCTTCTCTGTTGTTGAGCATGCTACTATCTTCCATGCTGAACTATTTGCCGTACTAGCCTGTGTTCAAGATATACCAGACTATCTCCTGGATAAAGAGCCAATATAAATATTTTTATATGATAACCAGGCTGGAATACATGCACTTACAACAATAAGAGCAACGTTTTGTGTGGCTCTGCTAGAAGATGCTGGGGGCGGGGGCCTCACAATCCCCCTTTGGGATTTCCCTCCAGAGAGTCCGCTGGGCTACAGCAGAAAACTCCCACCACCAACATTTGCTGATGTGGTCAATTAAAAGATTGTTAGCAATTTTCAGGAGCTGTTTGCCCCATGTGTGCGAATGTGGCAACTTTGTTTTTAACAGATCACATAACCCTACCACCATTATGGGACTCACACCAGATGCATCATGTAAATGGTGTTGAGAGGAGGATGAGATCTTTTCGCACATATTTTGCATGTGTGCAGCGTTTGCAAAAGTAAAATACATAACAGTAACCTCTATTTTGCGCAATGAGGATATTAAGGAGGTCATTAGGGACTTAACTCTCCTTTATTGGAAACGTGGACCTGGATTAGGCTGAAACAAAGTTTACAATGGGATTTTGTGGCCTAAGTATAGGAATCTGTGTAGGAACCCATCCATCCTCCATGCGTTCATCCAACTCTTAAAATGGTCTAGCACTTGTATAGTCACTTTCTAATTTAGTAATTCCCATATGAAGTAAGTTGCGAAAGTGTCTAATAGTCCCAAGATTAGAAATTAATTGCGGTATTCATTTTACACCAATCTGTTAAATGTGTTCGCAGATGACCAAGTTTAAATCTCTGCAATAAATTTAGATTATAGAAATAAATTTATAACACTGTAAAAACACAATCTTAATATCTGTAGAGAAGAATTCAAACCGATAGGATTTAAGTGTAAATGACTAAAAATGTGTAAAGTGACACTTCAAAGTAAATTAATATAACAAATTAATTTAAATTACTAGGCTATGCCATATATTGGTAAAGTACGCTATAAGCTGCAGAAATTTAATCACCTATGTTAAAAGGAACCTTTAAGAAAATTAGAATACAGACTCAAATTTCATAAAGTAATGGATATGACTTAGCCTGTATGGAGCTGAAATGCGAACACTAACTGAATTAAATAGTTGGAGCATCCAAATGCAATTCCTAAGATTAGTGAAAGGCGAAACCAGAAAAGATGAAGTAAGGAACTAATTTATAACACAGGAATTAAAAATAGAAAATCCAAATGATAAAGTACATGAGAATGTATTACTTAAAGCGTATGCAACTGAGAAAACCCGTGTTTTATTTTAGATTTTTAACTAAATGAAAAGAGAAATTAAGGAAGGCCTAAGAAGAATTATTCGAAAGATCAATTATGGGAAGCACATGGGACGTAAATCCTAAGACATGAAGATTATTATTATTATTATTATTATTATTATTATTATTATTTCTTTGACAAACTCTTCCTAGAGTCTGTGTAACCTAATTCTTATATCCATGATATGGAGTGTTTCCAAGCTTTTTCCACTGGTTATAGCTTTGAAAGAGTTCGTCAAGGTATTCTGTCTCACAGGATCTCTGAGCCCTCAGGTATATTATCCTGCAAACATTATCGTTTAGGAAATAGTCGCATATAGCATGCTAACACCGCCTTATATCATACCTAGACTGTTAGTTACTGTTACTCCTTCGATTACATGTTGAGATACTCTGCTATCATTAACAATGTCCTTCCGAACCATTATGCCATAACGCCCATAACGATGTTGTTGACGGAAGTATCGTTGATAAAGCGCCAGGTGCTCTCACATCGACGAGACACTCTGAAGAGACAAACAGGTCGTAAGCATTGCTGATACAAGTTCCTCTTGTAGAAACTTGCATACGATTTAATATGCGATTAAAAACCACCTAAAGAGTGTGTCTATATAAAATTGAGTGTTATTTGCTTAAAAGCCTTGATGCTATCAAGAAGTAGTGATTTGGTACTTACCGACGATAAAACGTAAATCTATAGACGAGTCTCTTAACACGAAAAACCTAAGTAGGCGTATATTTGGTATGAGTGTATGCACGTGGTTGATTTTTTTATCTCTGTTTAGTGGCATATGCTTATTTATTATTTTCTTGTATGTGTAGCCAACAAAGAATTGATGAGACTGGTTTACGTGGCTGTGACTGTTTATCTCTAGAGCTCGGACAGAAGTAGTAGCAGTAACTAACCATCAAGGGTAGCCCAAGTCGTTAAGGCACCAACTTATAAACGGGAGGTCTGCGGTTCAAATCTCGCCAGGACCTCCTCGCTGAACTTTTTTCCAGGTGTTCCTCAGTCTCTATAACCCTCAAATACCAGGATGGTACCCTACATTTAGGCCTGGAGCGTTTCCCTTCCCAATTATAATTTTATTTTATGTTCCTTTGGTTCTGTATGAAGTAAGAGTGCTCGTTAAACACTATTAAAAACAATCATTCAGTAATTAAATTCTTGCCTTAGTCAATCGCTGTATTGGTTTAGCTTGACAGTTACATATCAACTGTAAGCATAGTGCTTAAAAACACAGTTCTACTTACGCTTCTGTTAAAATCACACCTGTCAGGCATGAAAGAGGTAAAGTTAACACGTGTAGTGCTCTGGTGGCAAAGACAAAGTGAGCAATAATTCGCCTCGGTTGCTTGGCAGTCACCTTCATATGGCCTATGTACTTCATTTTGAAGTAAATGAACACGCATTCAAATTTGAAGAGCACGAAAAAATGTCGCGGTATCGTTCGTGTTATCTTATTGCTGAGCGCCTATTACTGTTTTACTATTTTGAATTTTGGGTTCATTGTCCTCCGGCTAGCTATTATTATTACAAGTCGAGCAAATCTCTTAAACAGGGTGTGTAAACGGAAAGGAGTTGTTACTAAAATATAACACTGATAAAAGGATTTGTTTTTACACTTTTATTGCCGTCACACATTATTAATTTCACATATTTAATCTTGATACACGGCCGACTGAAACTGTTATATTTTAGAATGTAACTATAATCACTTATTTGCCGCACATTATTAATTCGCGTATTTCACATCTTTTAACCAACTTTACGACGCGAGAGATTCTGTAGATTTGCGTAACGTGTACTCCGTGAATGATTCTGTAGAACTGCGCGACGTTTGCCTTGTGAATGATTCTGTTGAACTGTGCGACGTGTAACGCGTGAATGATCCTGTTGAACTGCGATATATTTATATTCCCTCACCCCGATATGCCTAAAGATTATAATCGAGCTGCTATTGATTAATAAATCGCTCCAACATTAGCGTATATTTTTATATGCAATCAAAATTACGAACAAATATGCTCCAGGAAAGATATTCCCTCCATTTCTAAAGAAAGGCACGCTACTCTGACGTCATTTGTTTGGCTCATCTAATTAATAAACAACTCACCCCCTCGCTCATTGTTACCCGCTCCTATTGTCAGTTTCAGTGAGGTCGTGTAAATTTATTTCCTAACAATGCTTATAATTAACAAACATCTCGAATCATTGTCATACAATAATGTTAATTTAATTTAATTTTTCTGCCATTCACAGTGTTGTGATATAAAATACTGCCTCAAAAAGGACTCATTTTTAAAAACTTTTTACTCATAAATTGGGAAGTATCTCCTGGATTTTAATAACATTTACAAAATCAAAAAGTATTTCTATGAAATTAAGTTTTATTAATGTCAAATATGGAACTTGATTTCAGTTCACTGAGCTCTGCATTAGTTGAGCCTCATTTAGAGGTCTAACTGAATGAAATGAATATATTTTCAATGCCAATCAATATTTACCTAAACTAATGCGATTAATAATGAACTTGGCTATATGCTTTCTTATCTATTTCCTCACGTAAAATAAGAATACCTATTTTCAACGAGATGACCTGATAATTTCTTAGAGATTGTATAAACTTACGGCAGGAATATAAATTCGAAATAAATGAAGTACACAATATGATTAGATATGTTAAAGTTGCTTGTTGGTGGCAGCAGGGTGGATAATGCTGCGGTGGCATATTACAAAATACTCGAGTAACTCTACTGGAGAATCATACTGCTACACACTGTTTGGTTCCAAAGTGGGAAGTTATTTGCTTCTGCTCCTAGGTTCCTGAATTTGTCCAATATTGCGAAAGCCATTATAAGATATTGGCTTGATACCCATGACTCGTATTAAATCATAGTTACCGTAAGCATTGCTGATTTGAGAGCTCTTCTACACCCTACTATAAGTTACTGTAAACGCAACCGGAGTTCTGCCCATGTATCACTTTCCGATAACGAAAACAAAAAGGTTACACGACATTCTGCCTGGCGTAGCATAAAGTTTTGCAGAAAATTTCATGGTCATTGGTTCAATGCACTAGTGCATGCGCAAAAGTGTGTCATGAAACGGAAGTAGATACATGACAAATTATAAGGATGCTTTTTATATCTAAACGCTATTAAAGGCGTGTTAAGCACATTGACCTACTGTTACAGCAGTCGTGGTGCTCATATTATCCATTGTCTGATCTATGAAAACAGTTTACGTTCTTCAGTTGAATCAGGAAGCTCCTAAAATACCATATATTGTGAAAGCATACTTCTCACTTCTGTGTGTTGCGATAAAAAATTATAACATATTTTATATAAATTTATAATTTTCATATTCATGGGAAATTTGTAATTTTCATATTTAGATTATCTTTTCGCGTTTGTTATACAAAGGAATATACCTGACACGAATGTAAATTCAGCATTAAATACACTATTCGTTTATGTCTTTAACTGTTTTACATAAGTAAAGATTAAAAGCTGTTGAAAAAACAATGTGAAAGAAAGCAGGGTTGTTAAACATGTTTCAATCTATATTACTATTAATGATGGTCATATTCTGAAGGAGTGGTACAAATACTCTTACTGCAGCTGACCTCCCTGGAGATTATGCCAGAGCACGGAATTTACTTTTAGTATTTGATGAGCTATATTCCCTTCAGATGAGAGTCTTCAGGGAATAACAAGTTAATGTTTATCTTGGAAGCTGCAGTCATCTGTCTGTTTACTGACTGTTTAAGATGAACATTGTTTGGACTGCCAAGTTGAATAATCCCCCATGATTTGAGAGATTTTCCTCCCGGTCTATCTCGAGGCAGTAAGCTAAGAAAAAAAGAAAACGGACATGCGAGGCACTGCACTTGACATAATGTATACTCTCTTTTGTAGTGATATTTTCCAGAAGAAGTAGACATTCTTTTATTTATTTCAGATCTTATAACAGAAACTACATTTACAGTTTACAAAACAAACTGATACATTCGAATGATTTAAAACATCCCGGTTTTGTCTCACTTGGGGAATAAAAGCGAAATGAAAAATTAATGCTATCTCAGAAAGGACGTGTACAAAGTGTTGCGCAAGCGGTGCCTTATAAACCTTCAGTGAAGAAGAAACAATTTTCCTCTTTGGTTACTTTGGAAACCTCACTTAACCTCATGTTACCGTACAAGCGAGCGTAGAGCTTCATTCAATTTGCTTCTCTCATAGCATGCCTTGCCAAGTAGGATCTCTTTATGTCAAGAATGGTTTTACTGATCACATACTGCTCTAAAGAAAATGGGAAATACCAACCAGATGCTCGTAACTTCATCTAATCCAAACCTTTCACAGGAACATGTAACTGGAGTCTAACCTTGAGCCGCGGCTGAGAGAAAATAATAGGAAGAAAGAAATTCTACAGTAATTAAAGATGTGACTCGTGAGTGATGAATTCTCATATCGTTTTGCACTGCGTAAATAAATAAGGAATTCATCAATAAAATGAAGCCGGTAGATTAAAGTTTTATAATTATCCATACTTTTATATTTATCAGGCAGTGGAAAGTATGCTACCATAATTGGATTTTTGCAACAATAATTACAAATGCGACTGGGGTGTAGACTACAAGGATGCATGATGTAAAAATTAGGAATCAACTAAGAGGTAGGTACACAAAGGAAAATTCTATTACGTTATACAGGGGCAGTCAGCACTACACACACACACACACACACACACACACACACACACACACACACACACACACACACACACACACAATGGCTTTGTTAGTCTCTATAGGAATTTAAGCCAATTGATTTGTTAGTAAGATTGAGAGGTGCAACGTTTTGGCTTAAGAGGAGAAATTATGAAAAAGTAGAAGAAAATTATAGGCTCACGATGCACTTTCATACATGAAATAAAAAACAAATTAAAATTAATTTGGCAACTAACGTGCAACCAAATAAACGAGGGAAGAGGAACCCATAACATATTCGGTAATATGAAAGAAAGGTTACATTTAAGGCATATTAAACAAACAAGAAGACTAATACATTATCTGACAGGACATGGACCATGTGGAACTTATTGGCAAAAGATCAAAAAGATTCAGAATGAATGACATCTGTACAAATGTGGCACACAAAACACAACAGAACATGTCGTCTTTGAATGTGTAAGATATGCAGCTGAAACATTAGTAGAAAACGGCTGTCAAATTGGTTATATAATAAGGAATGAAGATTCATGCATTTATCTTGAAAAATAGCGCACACAATTAGCAAATTAACCTGGGAAGGAGTGGAGCAGGAGGAGGTAGCAGTAGTAGTTGAAGCAGAAGAAATAAAAGAATTAGAAAAAATAAGAATACAAAATGTTTCTAATCAGTTAAATAATTCACCACTTAGAAGCGATACATGAACCGGAACTGGATGATGAGGGAAGAAGGAAGAGAGGGTGGAGATGGGGAAGAAGAGGTGGAAGTAGAAAGGGATAATAAGCTTTTAGCGGAAGAATTTATGGGACTACTATGAGGAGAAAATCCGGTGCAGAAAGTAGGAGAATACCAGCAAGAAGACAATTAGGTGAAAGTTATTAATAGGAATAGCAGAGGTGAAGAGGAGAAGAGATAGATATGATAATTATAGCGGGAAAGAAGCAGATATAACGACCAGAGAAATGGCGGAGCAACGGAGGAGGTGAAGAAGAAAAGAAGAGGATGAAGATGATAATTATATTGGAGAAGAAGAAACTACGACGACTAAGGAGACGACTAGACGAAATTCATATTATTAAATGAACAAAATTAGAAGAGGAATGGCAGAGGAGAGAAGAAGAAGAAGAAGAAGAAGAAGAAGAAGATGTGATAATTATAGCGGGAAAGAAACGATTACAATATGTATTATATTAAAATGAACACAATTAGAGAGAAACGGATGAGAAGAAGAAAGGAAGGGGAAGGAGATGATAGCTATGGCGAAGAGGGAGGAGAAGGTGGTGCCGGGGTGTGAGTGGCGAGCTGTAGTAAAAGGGGCAAGGAGTCAACCAACGAAGATGGAAGATGGTGCGGTACCACAAGATTAGTGTGAAGTGTGGTGAATTGTAGTGCTAATTTAACAGGGACAAAAAATGCTTTAAATGAGTAATAGGTTGAGTGAAATTGTAGTGAATTAAAGTTTAACCTATATGGTTGTAACATTTTGAATTAAAAAGTGGAATAGTGGAGAGAAGCTTGGGTGAAGCAGTGAAATGTAGCGAGATAAATTATTAACCAAAGAGGTTATAAAGTTAAATTAAAGGTGAAATAGTATGAAATTAGGCAAAGTGAGTTGATGAAGACCAGTGAACTATAATTTTAAGCTTAATAAGAAAAGAGATGTAAGAAATGTATTGTACTGCGAAGTTATAGAGCAGTAGATAGTTAAAGTAATTGAAAGGTGGATAGATATATATAAGTGCAAAAAGTGATAAGTAAGTAGTATGGTGAAATTATTTAAGATGATAAATAATAAAATAAAAGAATAGCTGTAGAAAAGTATATATTACGTATGATTTAGATAACAAGACTATATAAATAAACGGATAAATGCATAAATAATAAAGATAATAAAGTAATTAAACAATTAAAATTAAATGAAACAAAGTAAAAAAATAGCATGATGAAGACAGACAAAGAGTTTAAAGTAACAATAAGAGTGTAAAATATATAAGCGAAGTTGTATGGTGAAATTGTTAGAAAGGATATTTAAGTGAAATCGGAAATAGTGTAGATGTGAACAATAATAATAAAAATAATAAAGTCAATTAAACCCTTAGATGGGAGTAAACATAATCATATAATAGCATGGTGAATATAATGTTCAATATTATACTGAAGTAATAAAATTTGAATGGTAAACTTCTTAAGCAAAGTAAAATAATTTAATTAGGACTAAACAAATAAACTACACACATAAATGCAGAACTCGTAAATAAATATAAAATATGGAATATGTTTGTACTGAATACCAGTAGATAATATTACATATAGAATAAATAGTTTAGTTAGAGATAGGAGCTGGTTTCCAGTTACTTGCTTCTGCTGGATTTCAGTAGCTAGAAATTAATTTAAATATAGGTATTTTATTTAGATATTAATAATTCTCGTGCTTATTTTACTTTTATAAGTTTGTTTTGTTTTTATCTGGTTATAAGTGAAATCTGTAAGACGATAGCGTATGTGGTTAGTTTTTTTTCTTGTTTTTTTATTTATTTGCTTTTTAATGTAAAGTATGCGTGTTTGCAAACCCTTAATCACGATTGAAGCTATGACGCAAAGTAGTACACTTGTTTATGATCATGTAGTATAAGTATTTCATTTCTCACTGGTACCTAGCAAGATAATAATGCGATGCCATCCAGTAAAGAAAATAACGTGTACTTAAATACCCCTTTATGGGGTTCATTCAGAAGGTTTAGGTGGAGACCTGAGTCACATGTTTCATTGCTGCCGGCTCTTATGCTCAGCAAGATGTCGCCCACTTTTACTTAACGTTTCGGCTTGTAGAAAACAATTTAGGCCTTACAGCCCACCGTTTGCGTTCTCACAGCCCCGTTATATGCCCCGCATGAGAAGATCTGCTGTAAGATATGCCTCGATTGTTTATCGACCGTTACAAATGAGTGATCGGTAGGAAAAGTAAGATTTCAATTGACAAAGCTAATTAAATTGTTGTAATACATCTTCTGTAATGAAATACCTGTACGGAATGCACGCATAAACGTGTTTTACTTTCCGAGTCATACCAACTCCATTAGGACTCAAGGCGCAGTAAACTAATGTTTTGTAACAAAACCTGGAAAATAATAGAAGAGCCTATACAAGTAAATCCCGCAATATGATTAGTTTTAATCTACAAATGCATATATTTGAAGTATGTTAGATTTAAGATGTATTATTGGAAATGAAACTGAGTTTTATTTATGGACGCTCTTTAACTGCTGTGGTACTTAGCATCCCATTCCATATTGGGTGTGAAAGCCCGGAAATTTTGCTGGTTCTTTAACTGACTAAAGTCAAGTTCTTTTACGTGCCGTAAATCTACGACACGGGATCATCGGCTTTACTTCTCTTCCGAAGGAAGCCCATGCTAAGGATTTTTACGCCCGAAAAGAATACATCGCCCTCCGCCGGGTATTAACCCGCGACCTCGGGAACTAGAGGCTAGCATGGTAACTACTATACTACGGAGGATGGCTCGTTAGAGATGTAGGCCAAAACTGAAACTGTTTTTCTGCAAAGAAAAGCTGTCGCTAAGGACAGTTAAGAATACAAGAAGGGAGATAGAAAATATATAATGAATGAACCTTGAGGTACGCGTGGGGTGAATTATTGTGAGATTTTTAGAAAGTAGTAGAATGTTGCTTGCGTGGAAAATATCACATACATGGTGATTGGTGATTGAAAAAGGACGCTGCGTATCGCGCCAAAGTTTAGCCAATCAGAATCTTATGGCAGAAGTGTTTGGAGCTCACAAAGCGGCTCCACAGTTCATCAGTTTATTCAGTGTATGTTGCACCGTTTATTACAAGCTCTCAGATTACTCTATGGTGCATACGAAGTAGTTCCTGTAAGATGTAAAGACGTGAGATATGCAAACAGTTTCAGCGAGGCAATTGTGAAAAGTTAATCGTGTTACATATCTATTTGTTGGCGATTAACTCCCTGCCAGGAGATACAGAACGCTAGCCGAAGCGTTATTAAGTGAAAATAATAAAATAATTAAAGGCGGCCCAAATAAAGTAAACACCAATATTGGAAATAACCGTGTTACTTTAATTAATAAGGTAGTACTTTTTGTTGCTACCTTCTCAAGACATTAGGCTGTCTCAAAACTAATAGTATAAACTAAAGGTTTGAAAATATAATGAATATACAAAGTGTCAATAAACACGGGTTCACAAATGAGCGGTTTGCAAGACAGTTGCAAACACCTGGTTGTGAACTCTTACATACTTATGTAATCAGCTTAAATAATTCACGCTTGACTATTAGATAAAACCCGACGTTTGTCCTTGGTTTACAAAGGTGAATATTGCCGAGAGGTGTAGTTGTAATGAAATTGTATATACAGCACAGGCGGATACAGCACTCATTTTAATAACAGGCAGACCATTTATTAGAGCTGTGAGTTATGCTATAACATAATCAAAATTGAATAACCCTACAGCAAGGAGGGAAAATATGTGCGTTGTGCATACTTATGTCTGAGTATAGTGGCGCCTTGTAGCCATATATATATATATATATATATATATATATATATATATTATATTCACAGCTATCTTGAATGATCCCATGTATATATACGTTTTATTTATGTTGCATTAAACCTTTAACCATTTTCGTTTGCGCTCTTAGTTATGACATAAACGTGTACTGTATAAGAAAGCATTCCTCATGCTGAGAACTTGTGGGTTTCTTTTGCCAAAATACGCAAGTTCTGGTTCTGAATTAAACTAAATCGTGCTCCAATATTACACATCGTTAACAACATATAAGGTGTCATTAGCATACAACAACTATTTCTTCCTTTGTAATTTAACTTAAATAATTTACAATACACTGCAGCACTAAAAAAATTGTGATATTTGTGGAAAATATTCAACTTTATTCTGTTCTATCTGTTCATAAAAAAGGATCCTGTATGTTGCATATTTTTTCTCTTTGTTGACTGTGTATTTTTGTTGCTATTTTTATTTTTCCCACTTGTTCAAATAAATAGCTAAAGTTTACTGTGAGGAATATAAGTACGCGCGGTCAATCTGACCCGTGCGGGTTACGAGTCTCAATATTTAAAATGTTTAAGATCAAAACACTTATCCCCCTCTCGTTGTAATTATCTTCCTGTGTAAATTTCCAAACAGGGATGCAAAACAACGGGTTATGTCAAAATGTATAGCTCATTTAGGATTAAAATCTACTTTTATTGTAAGGAAAAGTAATATTAGAGTGAAGGCCATGCGTCACTAAAGACACCTTTTGGCATAGAGTAGCATTTTCGTTTTCATATGGTTCAATTAAAAAGCCACACAAGCCTTATCTTCCATCCATGAGTATGGCAATGTCATAACCTGCATTTTGTCAAGCATATGACAACATAAGCCTGTCACATTTGTACATGCGCAGATTATTCCATTACGCTTAACAATGACCACTGCATTGGGCAGCGTTTATAGTACCGAGTAGCACCGTTATCAGGTGTCCTTGATTAGCTTTGCAACGACCAATTTATTGGGCACCGCTTATAGTACCGAGTAGCACCGTTATCAGGTGTCCTTGATTAGCTTTGCAACGACCAAGTTATTGGGCACCGCTTATAGTACCGAGTAGCACCGTTATCAGGTGTCCTTGATTAGCTTTGCAACGACCAATTTATTGGGCACCGCTTATAGTACCGAGTAGCACCCTTATCAGGTGTCCTTGCTTAGCTTTGTAACGACCAATTTATTGGGCACCGCTTATAGTACCGAGTAGCACCGTTATCAGGTGTCCTTGATTAGCTTTGCAACGACCAATTTATTGGGCACCGCTTATAGTACCGAGTAGCACCGTTATCAGGTGTCCTTGATTAGCTTTGCAACGACCAATTTATTGGGCACCGCTTATAGTACCGAGTAGCACCGTTATCAGGTGTCCTTGATTAGCTTTGCAACGACCAAGTTATTGGGCACCGCTTATAGTACCGAGTAGCACCGTTATCAGGTGTCCTTGATTAGCTTTGCAACGACCAATTTATTGGGCACCGCTTATAGTACCGAGTAGCACCCTTATCAGGTGTCCTTGCTTAGCTTTGTAACGACCAATTTATTGGGCACCGCTTATAGTACCGAGTAGCACCCTTATCAGGTGTCCTTGATTAGCTTTGCAACGACCAATTTATTGGGCACCGCTTATAGTACCGAGTAGCACCGTTATCAGGTGTCCTTGATTAGCTTTGCAACGACCAAGTTATTGGGCACCGCTTATAGTACCGAGTAGCACCGTTATCAGGTGTCCTTGATTAGCTTTGCAACGACCAATTTATTGGGCACCGCTTATAGTACCGAGTAGCACCCTTATCAGGTGTCCTTGCTTAGCTTTGTAACGACCAATTTATTGGGCACCGCTTATAGTACCGAGTAGCACCGTTATCAGGTGTCCTTGATTAGCTTTGCAACGACCAATTTATTGGGCACCGCTTATAGTACCGAGTAGCACCGTTATCAGGTGTCCTTGATTAGCTTTGCAACGACCAATTTATTGGGCACCGCTTATAGTACCGAGTAGCACCGTTATCAGGTGTCCTTGATTAGCTTTGCAACGACCAAGTTATTGGGCACCGCTTATAGTACCGAGTAGCACCGTTATCAGGTGTCCTTGATTAGCTTTGCAACGACCAATTTATTGGGCACCGCTTATAGTACCGAGTAGCACCCTTATCAGGTGTCCTTGCTTAGCTTTGTAACGACCAATTTATTGGGCACCGCTTATAGTACCGAGTAGCACCCTTATCAGGTGTCCTTGATTAGCTTTGCAACGACCAATTTATTGGGCACCGCTTATAGTACCGAGTAGCACCGTTATCAGGTGTCCTTGATTAGCTTTGCAACGACCAAGTTATTGGGCACCGCTTATAGTACCGAGTAGCACCGTTATCAGGTGTCCTTGATTAGCTTTGCAACGACCAATTTATTGGGCACCGCTTATAGTACCGAGTAGCACCCTTATCAGGTGTCCTTGCTTAGCTTTGTAACGACCAATTTATTGGGCACCGCTTATAGTACCGAGTAGCACCCTTATCAGGTGTCCTTGATTAGCTTTGCAACGACCAATTTATTGGGCACCGCTTATAGTACCGAGTAGCACCGTTATCAGGTGTCCTTGATTAGCTTTGCAACGACCAAGTTATTGGGCACCGCTTATAGTACCGAGTAGCACCGTTATCAGGTGTCCTTGATTAGCTTTGCAACGACCAATTTATTGGGCACCGCTTATAGTACCGAGTAGCACCCTTATCAGGTGTCCTTGCTTAGCTTTGTAACGACCAATTTATTGGGCACCGCTTATAGTACCGAGTAGCACCCTTATCAGGTGTCCTTGATTAGCTTTGCAACGACCAATTTATTGGGCACCGCTTATAGTACCGAGTAGCACCGTTATCAGGTGTCCTTGCTTAGCTTTGTAACGACCAATTTATTGGGCACCGCTTATAGTACCGAGTAGCACCCTTATCAGGTGTCCTTGGTTAGCAAGTAAGTAAGTAATATTTATTTTCATCATTATTACAACAATACAAATAAAGCTTACATCTAAAACTTAAGTCTAGTGCACCAGTTTTCTAGCTCCCCCATATTTAGCCCCTAGGCTGTATATATGGGATAAAGCTACTATACCATCTCTCCACTTTACAAACTATGCTCGTTCAGCTGTACCTTTCTTAAGCTCCTTATCCACTTATCCCTTGTGTTGCCTAAAGATGTCCCCATCATTTTAATTATTTCTACTTTTGTGCTTCCCAACATTCTTAATGCTACTGCTTCTTTGTTTAACTTGTCCCATTTTTTATTCCATATAACCTCTCTCCACCTTTTAACCTTATCACATTCTATTAGACAATGAAAAGTACTACCCGATTCATCACACATAATACATCTCCCCGAGCCATTATATCCATTCCTTTTTAAAAATATTACTCCTGTGCGCATCCACGCAAGACCTATTCTACCAAATTGATTACATATATCTACATACTTCTCCCTTCCCCAATCTCTTTTAACTGATTTATACAAAATCAATGACTTTTTATCCTCAAAACTAGCCCATATCTCTTGTTTCTCGATATCTTCCACCCTCAATCTCACTTCTTTCCAAAACCCACTATTATTATATTTATCTAATAGGAAAATATTCCTCATGCCAATTTCTTTTAGGACATTTCCCATCTCCCCTAACCAACACTCTTCTCCTAGGACAGCTTTTTGAAACTGTATACATTCTTTTAATATATTATTATCTTCTAAATTTAAACATCTATACCAATACTTCAATATTCTTTCCACTATTATACCTTTTCTCCCTACCCTTCCTAGCTCTGCCAGTGCCACGCCCCTTGGCTTTGCGGTGACGAATGTGTTCTTGTTTAGCTTTGCAATGACACTTCCTTGACCACCGCTTATAGTTCCGAGTAGCACCCTTATCAGGTGTTGTTGTTTAGCTTTGCAATGACCACTACCTTGACCCCACTTGTAGTCCCGAGTAATACAGTTATCAGGTATTCTTCTTACTTTAAGCAGTAGCTTAATGAGGCTGTTGGTGTAAAGTATTACCACAAACTCTCAAGTCTGAAATCTGTGCATTGATGCCCCTCTATATTGACAGTTATTTCCCATAACAAAGTCACTCTCTGTTATAACTTGAATAGATGATCCTATAATCGTCTCTTGCGGTATGACTACAGGTATTGTGCAGGAAAGCGTATACCATTCTTTTATGATGAATTATTTAGTTTCTGAAAATGCTATTGCCCGCCTCTAAGGTTTCGAATTCAAGAGTATACCTTGTAACACTTTCATATTGTCGCGTACCTCAATAATTTGTAATTTATTATTTAACTTTCAGAGGAGAGCTACTCGCTGTGAGAGGGATCGTTATTCAAAACTAAGGAAACTTTACTTTAAGAGGCACCGACACAAAGGGACGCAGCTAAAGTTAAACTCACAAATATTCTTACACTCACATAATTCCTGGCTGAAGGGAAAGGCAAGGATTCTATACTACCATAATTAAAAAGTCAAGGAAGAAGCTTAAGTAGAAGATTTATTAAATATGCTTACCCATGTGTCTGCCGGGACGAGGACGCCCTATCATTGCACAACTATCCGTACATCTCAACACCGCGAAGACTAGACACTGACTCTTGAAAAAACTCGTTAAGCTTGGCGTCCTAACGCCATATCCCCTCCAATGAGACTATTTCCCCTCAAACGCCCCTCCTCGGATAAGCTGCCAACCTTCAGCTTGAGTAACCAGAGGGCACGGCTATTACTACAATCTGTGCACATGCCACATCTCCCCCTGGCCACCCAAGTCGACGTCCTCGTCGACAGAAAGAACATAAGTACAAAATACAGGAAAAAACAAAAGAAAGACATACAAAAAAAAAATTACATAGAAATGTGTGATGTAAAATAAAAGAGCAATACATATGTGTGGTTGCACCCAGCCGACGACAATGGTGCTGGGCGATAACGAGAAGCGAGAGCGATGTAAGTGCAGTCGACGTAATATTGTTAATGCACTAGCTTTGGCATCCCGCACACGCACACACCACGCTGCCTTAGTTCACAGGCACACTACACTGCGCAAAAGGGTGATGAACTGCCGTAAGTGTTTGTGGGTGGTTTAGACAGTGCCCACAACGACGATTTGTCCTGGTGTAGGATTAGCACCGCAGGTCTCTGGTGATGACAACAGGGTGGGCAGTCGCTGGCTTGGACTGCCCCCCGACATGGTGGCTCCTTATGCCACGGCAGTGTAGTGGCTGCCCGACAGCTTCCCTGTGGTGATTCTTGACTTCTGGTGTGCCCCGGGGATGCTCTTGGATTTTCTCGCTCTCTACCACAGCATAATTCTAAAACAAAACCACGACACAATAAACAGGATGCTTCCACAAAGAATCACACAGAAAAGAAGGGTATGTCCTTTACAAATAAAGATTTTAAAGTATGAAAAGTGTACACAAAAAAAATTCTTTTAACATGGGCAAGTAAAGAGAGAAGAAAATTAGAACAACTTGGCATAAAAAGAAATTTTACAGAGTTGCCATCCAAAATTAAACTTACAATGCTTCATAATCCAAATAACAGTAAAACAGACTCAAAGCACATAAACATGACAGAAATGAAACATAACCTTATCTTGGGATCCCAATATTACAACTCAATAACCAGCTGGTATCAGTAACAAAAGAAAGTAAGTGCACTTACAAGACAGTCACACATGACGATGAAATGAACTCATTCACACTGACCATGGCCCCAAATTACACACAACACTAACTTAACTATCTACTCAAACTAGTGTATACATCACTACAAGCTACATCCACAATACATTTCTAAACTACGCCACGTGACATGCTTTCAACTACTAGTGTCCTACTCTTGTCATCAATATAACTTCTTATTCACATCACTATCTTTCTCGTCGCAGTTTAACCATCATCTTTCATAATCATTATCATCATTAGCAGTAGCAGTAATAGTGCAATCTCGATCATTACTTCAATCATCATCATCTTTCAATTTTCTCTCCAAAACAAAACATCTGCACTTACGTGTCTCATTTAACATGCTGTAAATTCAAAACATTTGACATAGGCATAACCTTCAAGAAATCACATTAATTCAGGAATTACACAAATAACATGACATTATAATGTTGCATCTACATCCTCAAAATCAAGAAATAAGCTGGAAAAACAGGTGTTATTAACATTTGCTATCTAAGATGGTAATAAACTTGTTGCATAAACAGAGAAAAAAAAATTATTTTCATTACATTCACTTCCATCTATTTAATCTCTCGTGTGAATTCATCACACACGCTATACTGGGCACGTTACAGCAACACCAATAAGCAAAATCAGTACAATCATCACATCAACTTTCCAGGTACATGTAGCCCTCCTGAAAAATCAACACATTCATACACTTCAACTATCGGGGTTACACTGTGGCACCTCCACCGAAGCTGACATCTCATCTCTTCTCATCTCTCCTCATCAACACCGTCGGGGTTACTCTTACGCACATCCACCGAGGCAAATCTCACCTATATCACATAACCTCAAATACACACATACATACAAACACTATTCATGCAACAAATTTTCTGCAAATAAAGATCACAGCATCATTATGGAACCCAAAATCAAATCATATCAAATCAAATCAAATGCAACAAAACAACATCACATCATTATTCAAAACAATATTGTCACATAACATTCCTGAAAATGAAAGCTCAATTAAGCATATTGTACACCTAAAACACATTCCTGCAGTATAACACAACAACAAAACAAATGATTTGCAGTTACCAAAACATAATTCAAAATTTAAGTTACACCCAAAATAATAATATACTTATAATTTAGCAGAGACATTCATATCACATATTCCTGAAAAACAAAACTTAATTAAGCATCAGTCACTGAAACAATAAATTTAGCATACCTGTGTGAGTCGTAAAACTGTTTCATTCGTCCAAACTTTAGCACTCACAATGATTACATACTTACGGGTGATTTTTTTCTTTTCTCTTACTCGTTTACCACAAAATTCCCGTGCAAATTATCCAAAATCTGGTAACACACGTACAGCTGGTTCATCAACATCCACATCGTACTGGTCCATATTAGAAGCACATCAAACCTAATTAGGTGCAGATACTGGCAAGGTTGGTAGCCCCTGAAACTTTTACTTACATGAGTAACTGCGAAAGATCTTCCCTTAAAAATATACATTACGGAATTAAACCAAACTTGGCAACGGTAAAGCAAAATTATCATCATTCTCAGAGCGGCCAATAGCAGTAGTAGCCAACATTGCAACATTCTAAAATAACTCATACGGCGACAACTCGTTGGAATGCTCCACGTGAGAGGGGTCAATGACCGGCGGCAGCCAGCTGATAACTGAGTAACAGTCGTACCAACACTGGACAGATTCCACCACACTGTGCTCGCTAACTGGAACAATTGCTATATCAACTTCTGTGCAGGACGTCGCTTATGCATGATTGCAGCACAAAAGATAACACAACCAATAAACAAACCGTAGGACCAAGCAATTCAGATTACACCACACTAAACACTTATAGCAACACATGAATGTAAGAGGCAAGAGTAGAACATAACCAAATAAAACAGTTGCAGAAAGAACACAATTAAGCGCCCGCGGCGAAATATCAGAAAATTATACTAACACACGGCTACACAAGCCACTTGGACACAATACCAAGATTTTTAAGCAGAATGGACATATGGAAGATAACAAAATGATAGCTGCAGTGAGAAACCTCGAACTGGAACTTAAAAAACTACGTCACACTTACTGTGACCACCGCGAAGATTCTCAAAAGGAGCAGAATACAAACATGTAATTTAAACTAGCACACAAAACTTCTCTTTTTTTTTTCTAAAATCAAATGTATATAATCTGATATGCACACGCAAAGAAACGCGCCAAAACACGTGCTGAAGGAGACTGGTTACACAAGCTAAAAATTGTTGCTGAAATGCACGACCACGCGGGAAGTACACAACACACGTGCGTACATAAAAGTTACACGAAAAATAACTCAGAAAAGTGCAGTAAATAGCTAGAAATCACAATCACTGGAATATAAAGTTATACATTTCCAAACCACTGCTAATAAGCACAGAAAAGAAGATTTGCAAACGGATAGCCAACACGTGACGAGCACATTTTGAAACAACTATCTCGCTCGTTTCTTCTCAAGTTTTCACAAAAACATTTTTTCTTGAAAATAACCAGCACAAAGAACGGAACACAGTGATATAATTTAAAGTAAATGAAGCCAAAACAAGGGGAAAATGGAGTCAGAATATTTAGCGTCACCCGGCAGACAATGGGAAAAAAAAATGCAAATATGAACTCAAAATTGAAATATAGAAACCAAACTTTCAGAAATGATGGAAACAAAATTTAGAAGAAGAGAATCACAAATAAAAGTATAAAAATCCTTACCCTTCAGCCAGAAAGAACTGAACATTTTTCACGACCACGTGGAAGAGAAACCGTTACATTTGGAGGGAAAAAAAAAATTTTGCACTAAAATCTCAAAACAAATCAAACTAATTGCTCGGCACCTCCGCCAATTTCCCAGCGACTCCACCAATTTGTCGCGTACCTCAATAATTTGTAATTTATTATTTAACTTTCAGAGGAGAGCTACTCGCTGTGAGAGGGATCGTTATTCAAAACTAAGGAAACTTTACTTTAAGAGGCACCGACACAAAGGGACGCAGCTAAAGTTAAACTCACAAATATTCTTACACTCACATAATTCCTGGCTGAAGGGAAAGGCAAGGATTCTATACTACCATAATTAAAAAGTCAAGGAAGAAGCTTAAGTAGAAGATTTATTAAATATGCTTACCCATGTGTCTGCCGGGACGAGGACGCCCTATCATTGCACAACTATCCGTACATCTCAACACCGCGAAGACTAGACACTGACTCTTGAAAAAACTCGTTAAGCTTGGCGTCCTAACGCCATATCCCCTCCAATGAGACTATTTCCCCTCAAACGCCCCTCCTCGGATAAGCTGCCAACCTTCAGCTTGAGTAACCAGAGGGCACGGCTATTACTACAATCTGTGCACATGCCACAATATTAGCCCACTCCAAGCATCTTTGGTTAGTTGTTCTGACTGTGTAAGTTTCAGTTCTATAAATTAAACAGGCATTGCTATGATCCTTCGAAATAACATGTTTCATACTCCTCAAGTCTCTCTCGTATGCTTAAATTCTCTGGATATGTAATAGCTTCATTCACATTCATACTCGAGTTTGTGTCGTTATATAATCTTTGTCAGATTTTAGTGCACTGTCCCAGGTTATAATTATAAGTAAAACTTCTATATTATGTATTTCTATTTGTTTTTCATATCTCTCTAAAACAAATCTCGTGGAACGTTCCCGAGAGCTTTTTAGTGACTTAAATTCCTCTTTTTAAAGTATTTTCAGAGTTAGTTAATGTTGCTTGATATTATTTTGTCACCTGTACATCTCACTACCGTTCTCTTAATCCATCCAAATAGAAGTTATTCTTTGGACTGCCTTGATTGTGGCCTACGATGCAGGAGGATTCGTTTATTCCTCATATAACTTTGGAGCTTCCTCATGATGTTAAGTCTGACGCAGTCGAATGTGATCCTGAAAGGCCATTTGAAGATCTTCCTTCTTTATTGAGGGAAATTTTTGAATCACAAATTCGTTAAATATGGCATATTCTTTTTGCTCAAGCCACGTGGTTGCTTTCTTTGCAAGTATGAGTTTGATTTCTCAATTTTTTATAAATAAAGGTTTCTTATTCATTCAACTTTCTGGTACAACTAACCCTCTTTCTCAGTAACTATTGAAGATTGATAAATTAAAATTTATGATGATAAAACAGTCTGTAAGTGCAGTTGTGGAATAACTTTGCTGTAAATAACGTAGTTGGTTATTTTTTGAAAAGTAATTGTTCATTTGATTTAATCACAGAAGATATAGTTGAAAAACACGTCTTAAGGATAAAGTTAAACCAATGAACTTAAAAGGCATTCATCAATGTCCTGTAGAAAGTTGTGTGTGATACCTTAGATGCTTTATGAGATAACTGGTCATGAATTCAGAAGATTTGGCGTTCGCGGGATAAGGTTTTAGTCTCCGATTAAGAATAATTTAATATGCCTAATAAGATGGCGACAATGGACAAACCTGTTTACATTGTTTCCTTGGTTACGAATGGACTTTTCTAAAACAACCGGGCTATAAACGGAAGAAAAAACATTTGCGAAGTGATATCAAAGATACTCTCTATTTTCACTATTTTTCTACTAAGTATTCTGCCAACTTTCATGTTTGTATCTCCTTCAGCACAATAAATGCATCTGTTTGTGCAATAAAATATTTCAATGTATAATTAGTAGTGTAAAGGAACTTAAGCTGACGGTCAATAGTTTAAATCCCAGTTAGATATACAGTACTAATAATATCACTCACCCCTTGCATGAGCGGCCTAATATGTGAAAAAGCTGAACATCGAGCAAAATTACAGCGTATCCCGTCGTGTTAACCCACCTATAGAGACATAAGCTCAGGGATTCAGATTTCGCTAGCGAGATCACGACAAGAAGACCAGCTGGAGAAATTATAGCTCAAGTTATTTACAATCATTCTATTCAAACGTAATGAAACATAGCTGTGTTCTTGCACGAACGAAGCATTCACTACCTTGCTTCGCTTCTAATCTAAACTGTACTCACTGTAAGAAAATCCGTTGAAAAGGCCGTAATTCAAGTTTCTCGCAAGCGCCACGTGTTACCTCGTATTTGAAGGAACATTCGAGAGCTTTCCGCAATCAATAAATGCATGTTCCCAGTTCTTGTGGCGTTTTTCCTATATAACACATTCGATTTCAGTACTTACGTTGACGCCCGTCCTTTAACTTGGAATTTTGCAAACCTGAGACTTTAGTACTCGAATCAGCTGTTTTTGTCCATGCTTCCGTGACAATTCAATTGGTACCAACAAACATGTAATTATATCGTTGTATTCCCATCTCTTATCACAATTCATCGGATATAGGTAATCTGAACAGACAACCATATCCTTGTATTTTGCCCGGATATATGTTTCACTAAATATTCAAACTCTTGTTACAATATCAGGCTGTAGCGTGACAAAGTTCCCTCTGAGTCCCGTAACCTGAACACAAAACCATATCCTTGCATTTTGCCCTGGATATATGTTTCACTGAATATTCAAACTCTTGTTACAATATCAGGCTGTAGCGTGCCAAAGTCCTCCCTGAGTCCCGTAACCTGAACAGACAACCATATCCTTGTATTTTGCCCCGGATATATGTTTCACTGAATATTTAAACTCTTCTTACAATATCAGACTGTAGCTTGCCAAAGTTCCCGCTGAGTCCCGTAATTTGAACAGAAAACCATTACCTTGTATTTTGCCCCGGATATATATTTCACTGAATATTTAAACTCTTGTTACAATATCAGGCTGTAGCGTGCCAAAGTCCTCTCTGAGTCCCGTAATTTGAACAGACAACCATTACCTTGTATTTTGCCCCGGATATATATATATATATCACTGAATATTTAAACTCTTGTTACAATATCAGGCTGTAGCGTGCTAAAGTTCCCTCTGAGTCCCGTAATTTGAACAGACAACCATATTCTTGTGTTTTGCCCCGGATATGTGTTTCACTGAATATTTATACTCTTGTTACAATATCAGGCTGTAGCTTGCCAAAGTCCCCTCTGAGTCCCGTAATTTGAACAGACAACCATATTCTTGTGTTTTGCCCCGGATATGTTTTTCACTGAATATTTAAACTCTTGTTACAATATCAGGCTGTAGCTTGCCAAAGTCCCCTCTGAGTCCCGTAATTTGAACAGACAACCATATTCTTGTGTTTTGCCCCGGATATTTGTTTCACAGAATATTTAAACTCTTGTTACAATATCAGGCTGTAGCTTGCCAAAGTCCCCTCTGAGTCCCGTAATTTGAACAGACAACCATATTCTTGTGTATTGCCCCGGATATATGTTTCACTGAATATTTAAACTCTTGTTACAATATCAGGCTGTAGCTTGCCAAAGTCCCCTCTGAGTCCCGTAATTTGAACAGACAACCATATTCTTGTGTTTTGCCCCGGATATATGTTTCACTGAATATTCAAACTCTTGTTACAATATCAGACTGTAGCCTGCCAAAGTCCCCTCTAAGTCACGTAATTTGAACAGACAACCATATTCTTGTGTTTTGCCCCGGATATATGTTTCACTGAATATTTAAACTCTTGTTACAATATCAGGCTGTAGCTTGCCAAAGTCCCCTCTGAGTCCCGTAATTTGAACAGACAACCATATTCTTATGTTTTGCCCTGGATATATGTTTCACTGAATATTTAAACTCTTGTTACAATATCAGGCTGTAGCTTGCCAAAGTCCCCTCTGAGTGCCGTAATTTGAACAGACAAGCATTACCTTGTGTTTTGCCCCGGATATATGTTTCGCTGAATATTTAAACTCTTGTTACAATATCAGGCTGTAGCTTGCCAAAGTCCCCTCTGAGTCCCGTAATTTGAACAGACAGCCATATTCTTGTGTTTTGCCCCGGATATATGTTTCACTGAATATTTAAACTCTTGTTACAATATCAGGCTGCAGCTTGCCAAAGTCCCCTCTGAGTCCCGTAATTTGAACAGACAACCATATTCTTGTGTTTTGCCCCGGATATATATTTCACTAAATATTCAAACTCTTGTTACAATATCAGGCTGTAGCGTGCCAAAGTCCCCTCTGAGTCCCGCAATGTGAATAGGTGGCATAGCCTGATCTGTGACTTAGATCATAATCTGAGAAGTATTTAGATGTACTCTCCTCTCAGCTAAGCGCCTATTTCCTCTCTCTTTATGAACTAGATCAGGTCCTGCACTTTCTGGGCTGTTTAAATAACACCTAAGTTTGGAAGATTTATTCCTCTTAAAATATGTCGGATGTGTTCCGATCTGTGATGTTCGGATTGACGAGGTCACGTGAGCCATACTTCATAAACCCAGTGTCCCGAACATTCACGTTCCTCTACCTGCACGAAATCCTGATGTAAACATGCCCTTAGCTTTTCCAAAATGTCGTTCGATTGTATAAGTGTTAAAACCTTGTACCAATTTGCTGCCGTCTGCTTCTTATAAGTTCCTTCTCTAAAGCTCGCCTAAGCGATTTGATAGAATTTGTGTGGATTGTCTCCCAGGTTCCTTGAAAACGTGCCTGGACCTAGCGACTGCAGCAACTATGGGGTTACTGATGCCTGGTTGACTACATAGGTCATTAGTTTTGGTATTACTGAGCCTTCCCTATACTTACTTCGGTTTGAAAGGTATGCTGACTAGCCTTTTGTGCCTGTGAGATGTAAGGTGAACTCAACACCTTCTCTAATCGTAGTTGTATCTGTTTCACTTTTTGAAATCTTCGATAAATTACTTGGAGATTCTTAAAATGGGATTCAAATCAAGGATGTTCGCATGTTTTTTTAAATAAATAATCAATTGCAACTCTTTATTTTTACGTAAAGTATTAAAATTTAGAACAAAACTCGTTGTGAAAGAAACTAAATCATAAAAGCAAAACACAAAGAAGAAGAAGTAGAAAATCACCAACAAAAGCATTTATATAGAATCACTTCAAGAAAAACTAAGACAGAATAATTAAATAAATTTATGACCACAATTGATTTGTGGTGAGATAGCAAAGAAAATGTAAACAGTTTGTGAGTAGGAACAATACTTAGTATTTTTAAGGAAGTGATTTGGACAGGAATTGCCGACAAAAAGCACTAAAACGCTACGAAAACAGTTTTAGACATTGAAAAATGAGCTGTAGCTAAGAAGAATCAACAACGTCGAACAAGAGACGAAACTCAATGAATCGTGTACACCACAGACGTTCATAGATCTTCATAAATACATATAATCGAAGAAGCGTTTACTTTTAAAAAATTTAATTGAGGGGGAAATAGTTATACCGCTTGCAAAAACTAGTTGAAGCTAGAAGTTAATGTGGGATTAATACCATGTTTGCTAAAACTGTTGTAGGCACGTGTTATACTCCGCTAATCCGCGGAGAGAGAAAATAGCAATCCTTTAAGAAGAGAGTCTGTCACTTTCAAGTATATAAACTAATAAAATTCTTACCTATGCTAAAACATGAGTGTCAAAAAATATAGTAGAAAAAATACAGAGGTATCATGATTGGCATTTACAGACACATACGCATCGTAAAGAGACAGGAGAAAAATTGTGGCGGAAGTAGCCCTGAGAAACCACCACAAATCGCGGTATGCACTTAGTGTATTATACCCTGTAAAAAGTTTGTCAAGTTCATGTTCAATAGTAGTAGTAATAATAATAATACTAATAATAATAAAGATTCATTCTATACTCGTTATAGAATGAAATCAAAAAATTTTCCATGTATATTCCATTATATTGTTTATTTACTTCAATTTCCCTTTTCCGTCACGTTGTGTACCAGTCATTACTAGAATTTTATTTATTCTTAATAAAGCTTTATTAAATGTTTAAAGATTTCCCTTAATCCTGTTGACATGGGACTATTATTCGTACTGTTATACGTTAATTAAAAACAAATTCTACTGCAATGCTTTGAAGTATGTGGCCGGAAGATCCACTTTTCGCTAACCAGCTGCCTTTACTGTTTTTGTTATTACTAGGTTTAGATAGGGCTCCAATTTGTAAAACTTCAATAATATTATTTTGATTCCTAAAACTAACAGATATTGCGTTTAAAACGCAGTTCTTTTATTGAAATACTGCTAACGTGTGCACCGTTATTACTTTTAGGTGTAACAGTTATTACATGAAGCTTTAAAACGTTAAATAATCGGAAACTAAGAACACCTTTGCATTTTTGAAACCGCCATTTTTTCTTAATCTTATGCCTGGCATTGACATTCAGGTTACAGCTAACCGACTCAAGATCAACTTCTAATCATCACAATTATTCCTGTCATCAGCTATATGAATAATTTTTAAAATAAGAACACGGCCAGTTTGGGAGGTCATGGTTTCGATTCGCGCAGCCTACCTTGTTAATCATTTTTGTCATCGTATGCCCTTAGATTACGAGTCAAGTGAGCGAATGCATGGACAGTGTTATACCTAATGTGTACTTTTGTGTACTGAGTGATTACTAAATGACCTCTTCGATGACAGCGTATAAAAATACGCATACAAAAGATAGGAATAAGTACGTTACCTTCAATGTTTATCGTATGTCAAATGGGCCAAATATCTTCATGGGCAATGGTTCCGTTTAAGCTCAAAGCTGCCACATGCTTTGTTTAAGTATCCCAGATTTCCATATTGCTCTTCCACACTGTAGGCAGTCGGCCTGGGTAGATCAGTTGGTTAGGTGCTTGTCTCTGATCCCAAGGTAGCGGGTTAAAATCCGGTCCAGTTTTTAAATGTGCTTAAAGCGACAGCCCAATGTCAATAGATTTACTAGCATGTAAAAGACCTCCTACGGGACGAAATTCCGACACATCGTCGGCGCTGATCAGTATAATCCTGGCAAATGAGAGCGTCGTGAATAAAAAAAATATTTTCTTAAATCACTGCTAGCATATTTTGTTAAGATGACATATCAACGCATATGTCGCGCAGCACGCTTTGAAATCCGTCAACCAGGCGATAAAAATGTTACATGTTACATTAGTTCATTAATCAAACGTGAGGTGTCACTATACAAGTGTAGTATTTGAAGGCAAAAGTTAATGCAGTCAGTTATTTTTCTCCGCAATTCGTTTTATGAAAGCCACGAATTTCGATCTTTCCTGAGACAAGAACACTGGCTGGCAGAAAACGCATCCCATTGCCCTAGATTAAAATACCAAACGATATATCCACATAAAAGCAATTATAGGTCTTGTAAAGTTGAAGGGCAGTGAAACTGTCAAGAGAAGATTCAAGAAATTAAACTTCCATTTAAGCAGTAAAGCGCATTTTTATTACGAAACCGGCGAAATTAAAAATACTTTATCCCGCGTTAATCAACTATGCTTGTATATTTCGTTCCTCAATTAAAGACCCTGCAAAGAAGAGGTCATACATGTAACCTTTTCATGCATGAAGTTATCACTTTATTTGATTTCCTTTTATTTCATACGTACGGCATTAAGGCCATGTATGTATGAAGGTAACGTTTGATACTAATCGTGTTTCTTTAAAAGTCCACAAGAGTGCAGCACTATCTGGATGATAATATACATCTCGATAGAGCGAGTGTGCAAGAGCAGATTGGAAATACTAATTTACCGAAGTTTGGATCTTTACATCAAAATCTGTAATATAAAAATGCAAAGAACGTATTATAACATATGTATCAGCTAGTATTTACTGTTCATAAATAAACATTTAAAACTAATTACTGAGAATATTAATAATATTTGAAAATGCTGACGCATACAGATGACAAAGTTTTGCATGTACGTACGCTAAAGGTTTTGAGGTTATGACATCATTGGTAATTTTATATCGTAGTATTTCGATCTAGTAATCCTATATTCTTGCTTATGTGAGTTGCTTTGGTATTTACATGTCGTATGAGTATTAAATTTATTAAAGTACAGAACGTTGAAAATCGGAGGAGATTGGGGAATTATTTCTCGAGGATTTCATACTTTCGTAATCTGAAAGGAATATCTTTTGACAGCTGTTATATGGGAATTGGAAGAAGATAGTTTCTTCGCGATGAACATGAAGTACCACCTACATTTAAAAGTGGAAGAAGATGAAGCCAAAAGGTGGACAACAAAAGAAGAACCTTCATTTCTATTTCCCGTCCATTTGCAGTCAAATGGGTGGTGTATCTTAGGGATCGTATGGTTGAGTACCCATTGTGCCTGTGGGTAAAAAATAAGAAATTGTATTTGAAGTGGTTTTCCACTATGGATAATAAGGTACTGAAAAATGTTTTATAGAGGTATTCAAAGCAGTAAATGCTGTTTTGTGAAAGTCAAAGATGTTGCTACTAGCTTGAATGTACTTGGTAATGAACCTAAAGGAAGAGAGGGAAACACAATTTTGCACAGTGACTTCCTAAAAGAAAAGAACCGTTTCAAATATAGCCACTCCAAGCCTAAGATTCAATGTAAAGGATTACTGTCCTATTAAATGTGACTAAAACAGGCAATGCGTTGACGTTATAACATATGTAAACGAATAACAAGATTTAAGTGCGAGAAATGGAATATGTACATATGCCAGAATGTATGGAGAACTTCCACTTTAAATAATATACATGTTGCTAACATTTTTCTAAACTTTGTTGCATGTTTCTATTAGGACTTCACGTTCAGTAAAATAAAACTGTAGAGTTAAACAAGGCATCAATAATGTTCTTTGGATTACTAAAGTTATGAACTGGGTACGCATTAGTTTCCTTCCTATTCTTTTACCGTTAGTTTACGCGCGATTAGGCACTTTAATGTTTTGATTTACTGCACTAGGCATATAGTGCATGACGATAATATAATTGTAATAAAGATTACAGTAACTAATAATAATTACCATCATAACAATAGTAATACTTCTAATAATAATCAAACAAAATGGCAATGAAACACTACCTACTCTCATATTAGCATGGTTTTCGTTATGGTGCTTCCAAGTTTTAATTCTACATTACTCTCTCTGATTTAACACTATAATGTATAGTGTCTGTATGGTTTAGTGGTTAGCATTATAGTTTTCAAATCCAGAGTTCCCGGGTTCGATTCCCGGGTGGAGGATTGGCAATTTTTCTTTAGCCAGGAATATTTCCCATCCTCTCTATTGTTTAGAAGTATGAATGCGAGTGTGAATTTAATGTAATTACCCAAACTATACCACCCAACTTTAAAATCAATGAACATCATTGCGAATGAATAATTTGTTCCAAAGAAAAAATCAACTGAAATGACCTGTGATGTTAAAGGTGGCATATAAATGGAATAAAAGGAATATAGGTAGTCTGTAATGTTAGACAGCGTAAACTAAATTTAAAAATAGCCAGTGGCGAATATTGACAGGTCAAATAAAGACACTTTAATTATTTGTAAATAAAAAGGTAGATTTATTTCCCCTGTAACTGAAGTAACATTCTAAGATCTTTTATGCTTCTTGTTTATCATCACGGAAGGTACTTTCTAGTGCAAGCCTGGGAACTGCATCTCAATGACGGCGGTATATGCTCATCGTCTTCGCTGACAATAAAGAGGAGTAGAAGGAAGGTCGATCACGCAACTGCGCCAGTTCCCATTTGCCCGTGTATGATTGGAACTGCCCCGTTGAGTTCTGCAACTGTTTTAACGCACGAAGAGATATCTGCACACATTAAATACGGTACTGTTGGGCCAACTGGTATAGAAAACATTCTTTATATATTATAATTTCTGCACCAGTGTGACGGGAGGAATAGAAAACGAACGCCGCAGCTTTCCCTGTGCCGTCACAAACTACTCTAAACTAAAAGGTATACGACAATTGAAACTTTTCTGCCATGTAAGCTGTAACTAAGGCAAAGTTTGGAAGGACACTGTATAGGAATACATTCTGATGTTATGATTAAGTGAGGAAAAACTACTTCATGGGTTTAAAATGTGCATATGGAAAAGAATGGAACGTGTGAAATAAAAAGACGAACAAGTATCGAAAGAAATAATTTAATAAGAAAGAAAAAAGTAATTACACTCATAAGGTAGGAAAAGAAATTGACTAGGATATTCGAACAGAAAATAGTTGCGAAGAGACGCCCTGAAAGAAACAGAAGGAGGATATCGGGTAATAAAATATGCCGCTATAATTAGCCTAGACTACGCTTATCTGTATAAAAATAAGGAAGCACTGCAAACATTTGCTGGATAATTCATATCGAATAAATCAAATAATGACTCACTTTAATCTGATAATTATCCTTTCACACTACTTTTATAAAGGTTAAAGTTGAAATGTTAAAGCACATTTGAGGACTTCAATGTCATGCATATTTGCCTTCCAAATCCGACAGTATTTTCTTAAGCTATCGAGAAGAAACATCCCGCAAACAAAGCTCATTGAACTTACCTCACATATACATGCAAACCGATGAACCTACAGGGCGATCTCAGTTACTCCCAGATATATTTTAAATGTGATTTTCTGTATATTTCACTTCCGAACCTCCTGCTCACCACGGATTAAGTTAATATATATATTTAGCGTTTAGAAATATTACATGTATAAGCCAAATACACAGGTATCGAATACAATATCAATAATTAACGCTTGCGAAGCCCTCTTAAGAATGATCCAGCCAGCAGTATCATCCGCTTACACACAGAAGTGGTTGTGCTATAACTCTGCTTTATCCCAAATTCGAGAGTCCCGCAACGAATGATTAAAACTACTGGTCAGAACACTTACATAAGCTATTGCTCGTAGTTGATGAAACTCCTTTACTAAAAGTATAAGAAGGCGTAAAAACGAAGTTAGGCCCTGGACCTCACGGTTTTCATAAGCAATAGAGGCGATGATTGTGGACATGTTATTTGTCTTGTGGGGATCCTGTTCTTATTTTATACGTAATTCTCTTCTAGGAGATACAAAAACAAAGAAGCCCATATTTTACCACTTCAAACAGCTTTCTCTAGTGATGGTAGGCTGTACTATCAATTACTGTGCATTCTACAGCTCTGTGCAGAGAGCAGCCGTTATTTATGACCAGAAGCGTTCAGTTCTCCCCTCTCTTACCAAAGTTTCTTTTGTGTGCTGTATGTTGGAGAGGTTTTGCGATTCTGTAAAGAAAAAAAACCAGACTAAAGTTTAAGCATATAATTTAATTCCTCTTCTTCTGTTACTACTACTACTACTACTACTAGTACTACTACTACTACTACTACTACTACTACTACTACTAGTACTACTACTACTACTACTACTACTACTAATAATAATAATAATAATAATAATAATAATAATACAAATAATAATATCATAATAATATGTAAGTTTCTTACATGATAAAATAATTACATTGTTCTTATTTATTAATGACCTAATTTGGTATATTCCTCCGCTACCGAAATCTGTGCTGAAGATTCTTCCCTCATGTAAGAGTTTACACATTGTTTAAAAGTCTGTTTCTATGTAAACTCAAACAGTAGCAGCTATGAGACATTAGGTATTTGTTACAATTTTAATCCCATGTAGATCATGGAGTGCAAAACATATTTATTTATTCTGAAATTGTAATCAGTTACTGTAATTATGCATCTTCATGTAAGGCTGAACAATATACTATACTAAAATGCTGTCCTCGAAGACCAACAGCCTCTGGTTCCCAAGGTCGCGGGTTCAAACCCGGCGGAGGGCGATGGATTTTTTCGGGCGTAAAAATCGTTAGCACGGCTTTCTTCGGAAGGGAAGTAAAGCCGGTGGTCCCGTGTCGTAGAATTACGGCACGTAAAAGAACCTCAAGCCTGATAAAGAGGCCTCTGAGCAAAATTACAGGTGTTTCACGCCCAATATAGAATGGGACGCTAAGAACCATAGTAGTTAAAGAGCGTCCATAAATAAAACTAAATTTTTTAAATTTCTCGAAGACCAACACATAATAGATCTCATCAAGTTATGCGATTTTATGATAACAACCAATACTCTGTCTTGCAATTTCACCAAAATGTTGAACAGAGCAAGTATTATTTCCATGGTTAATGCTTCTATGTGCACGGTTTTAAGGTTACCTGTAACTCCCACATGTCTTCGTCAAATGCCCCATGAATCCACATTGCTCTTTAGTTACTTCAAGTACACCACATAAGTAAGTATTATATTTTAGCACCTGATAGTGCTTGTGTTGCTCAGCATATTTTGAAAACCAGCGCCTTCTTGACCTGTGCACTCTAAACATGACACTTGGTTAAATCATTTCGCAATCAGAGATAGACAGATACATGCTTTAACATCAGTTTGACATGCCACATGCACAGATAAGTTACGCCTTTTTCACACTACCCAACGCTTGTCTGCACTAGTGTCGTCTCCTGCATCTACGTTAGTTGGACGTTTGTAATGAGTGAGTGCACATTGAAGGTCTGCTTCGTGAAAGTGAGCCGAAGGGCATTTGGCAGGTGCTCTCTCTTGCTCAAACGCTGTTTATCAACACAGTTAGGCAGCATACTGCTCTCTCCTCTCGTCGTTTTCGTTTGATTATCATAGGGCTGAAGCTAAACACATAATGATTGCTGAATGTATTTTTCAGGCAATTTAAAATTCTAGCAGCCCAATATATGAGAGAAAGCTCTGACTTTTAAAACGTAGGAAGAGCGGTATGTCTCCTGGCGTTGTTCAAGCAGTTAATTCTATGCATTTTGTGCATAATTAATGCATAATATCTTGGGAATAAAGTCACACTGTCAACCATTAATCGTGCGGTGTTTGCAAAATGAACCCAAGTAGATTTCGTAGAGGAGACGTAGTAGTTTTGTCTAACACCTGAGAATTGTGTTAACATCTGCATTCACTTAACGTTTTGAATCCTTCTTAAGAAAACCGTCATTCATAAACAACTAATGACTGTGCTGAGTTTGATCTTCAATGTCTCACAATTTTACAAATGCAGTTCTTCGTCAATTTGTATGAAATTTGGACTGAACTTTCAGCTATTATACAAAAATATTTAGTTTATAAGATTTATTTGAATTACATATCGCACATAAAATGGCAGAGAATCATTTAAATTATCAAGTAAGTAAACAGGAAATCCGAAAACCGCCAGAACAACTCAATATCCTTATTGTGCTTTATTCTCTCTGGGTATTAAGAATCAGGAATGCTTCCACATTCGTTTGTTGCTAAGTGGCAAGATATTTGTCAAACAAAAGCGCTGCTTTTGAAACATGACACTACTCCACTACTTTCACGCCATAGGTTTTCACAATGCTCTAATTCTAGCGTTCACAGTTTTATGCGTCAGTATTCAGTTATCAGAAATGGAATAGGAGCTGATTTCTACTTATGTCCTTCTAGAGCAGTAGATTAAACAGAAGAGATCAAGAACACTGTTTTGAGCATACATGTGAAAAGATACGCAAAACGAGGGGACATGCTAAACTAGGGGTGCGTTCATGAAGGTAAATGGGTTTAAATGGGAGAGAAAGGGAAAACGAGGACAGTGAATACGTGGAGCTAGGGCTAAAGGAAGGGAGTGTACTTCATATGAGAGAGGTAGGGGATACCCAGAAAGATGCAAGACCAGATACGGTTGAGGAGTAGAGTATCCTTTATATGGAAAATGGGGAAAACGGGGAGAAATGTTAGGTAAGACAGAGTCTGAAGGATGGGGAATGCGCTTTATACGATAAAGGTAGGGAATGCATGGAGAGGTCGTAGCCTAGACAGCTGCTGAAGGAAGGGAATATAGGCTTATACGGGGAGATAGAAAATACGAGGGAGGTGCTAAGATAGACAGATGTTAAATGTAGAATGCGTTTATATGAGAGCGATAGGAAACTGAGAAGAGGTATTAGGCGAGAAAGGGATGAATGGTAGAGTATGAGTTTATATGGGATAGACGGAGAAAACGGACAGAAAACCTATGCTAGGAGAGAGCTGAAAGAGCGGGAAATACGTTTATATGGGAGGGGTAGGGAAAACGATGATAGGCGTTAGGGATGGCGGTTAAAATAACGATACAAACAACCGCATTATTCAAGAACCTTAACAACAAAAAGCCCTTAGTATAGATCCTTTGTACGATATTCGAGGAGGGGTCCTTAGTGGAAAAACTCTCTAAGGCTCAGTAGTTAGTATTTGCGGGAACCACCACACTTAATTGCAAGTATTTGGAATTTATATGTTAATTGTTTTCTTTTGCTTAAGGGCGCTCAACTGCTAGGTCATTAGAGCCCTTGTAAAACGGTTCATAGCAAAGGCCAGAGATAAAGATCAGTGCAAAATATCATGGCAAAGGCCAGAGATAAACATTAATACAAAACATATCACAAGTCATAAATAAATATATAAAGCTAAACCAGTCAGTGTGAAAACCCGCCTCCGCATTTGAAAATTCACTTTCGACACAAAATTAAAAATTCTATCAACCGCTTTCTTATCTGCTAAGACCTCTGCAATACTGTCCGACAGTTGCACAGAGTCCCTCCCGATGATGTGCTAGAGGACTACACTCTAACAACACGTGACGGACCGACAGACCCTCGCCACAAAGCGGACAAATAGGAGCCGGGTCACCCTTGAAAACATAACTGTGCGTAAAAGTGAACTGACCAATACGCAACCGAGCCAAAATCATCTCCTCACGACGGGATACGCGAGAGGAAGTTACCCAGTTTATCGGATTGTCCTTAACTATCCTAGGCTTATATCCGCGGAGAGCTAACCACTCCTCGCGCCAGCACGACGCCACCGCTCCCCGCACAAACCTAAATTGTATTGTAACACGGGGTTCTCTTGTTGCCGCCTTAGCTGCCAATTCCGCAAATTCATTCCCTGGTTAGCCAACGTGACCAGGTATCCAGCACACTCTACGTTAACGCTAGAAGCGTATAAAACATAGAGGGCATCCTGGATTCGCTGAACAATGAGGCGGTGGTTGTACAGCTCACGAAGGCTCTGACGTGCACTTAGGGAATCACTCAAAATGATTTTCGACGGCGCACATGCAAAATTGCTCGGCAAATGGCATACAGCTCTGCACTATAAATGGATGTGCTATCATGAAAACCGAATGTATACGCTTTGGTTCTATGAACATAAGCAGATCCAACACAGCAGGTGCTCTTAGATCCAACGGCGTGGATCAAAATTCGGTCACCGTAACCCGACAGAAGTTCTAAAAACAGGTGCAGATATTAAACGTGGGCATCGTAGACTTACGGTATACCGTCATCCCAAGATCTACGTGAGATGTCGCATATAACCGAGGGGGGAACACCCTCCCCCCAGAGCAAACATGTTAGGTATTTCAATGTAGTGCTTACTTAGAGGCTCCGGAAACGAACACCTACAGATCTTGGATTAATGGAGCTACTCCTATGACGTTAATCCAGCACAGTATGAGAAAACAAAGCGAAAATTGGATGTTGAGGCATACATTTAAGCGCACAGCCATAACTTTCCAAGAGGATTTCACGCTGATAACGCAGATTTGGCGTAAAGACTCATAACTGGGCTAGTGGGAAAAGCACCATGAGCCACTCGTATGCCCCAGTTATTGACTGCGTCTAAACTCCTCAGTACAGATGGTCGTGCTGAGGAATAAATGATACACTCAGTTTATTTTTGATTCGACCTATGCGCTATACAGTCGCAGCAACATATTCCGATCCGCTCCCCAATACTGCAATTTAATATCCGCAAGATATTCAGAGAACGATCATATCGCGCTTTCAACTGTGCTATATGCGATGACCATATCAAACGAGAACCCCAGGAATCCGTCGAATCTGCGAATGGTAGTATGTCTGGACCGAATCTGAGCGAAGGTGGTAATCGTCTCCGACTGCACCAGAAGTTCACGCAGATCGACTTCTCAGTTGAGAAACGAAAGTCGTTTTTAGAACTGCAATCTTGGAGATCATCTAAGCATTGCTGCATACGGCGTTCCAAAAAAGGCG
The DNA here is from genome assembly GCA_030765065.1 of Deroplatys truncata. Taxonomy (NCBI): domain Eukaryota; kingdom Metazoa; phylum Arthropoda; class Insecta; order Mantodea; family Mantidae; genus Deroplatys; species Deroplatys truncata. The sequence continues at coordinate 180,084,194 of CM060977.1, read as the reverse complement.
TACGCAGAGAAGTAGAATACACGCAATGTCGTTTACGAATAAGCATAACGATACCCTGGAGGAACACGTTTAGAGATAGAATTAATTGCTATAGTAAACCGTGTAACACCTAGTACCGATCACTGAGGTACTGCGTTTTCTGAACAAAAAGGTTCGAAAAATCCGAGCCGATCCTTACTTGGAAAACGCGGTCCTTCATAAACTCCTGAATGAACACTGGTAAGCGTCAACGTATGTTCTAGGCGTGTAGGGAACGTAGTATCCCTGCTTGCCAACACGTATCAAAGCTTTCTCGAGGTCAAAAAATATTGCAACGGTTTGACTTTCATGATCTGTGTCGCCATTGACACAAGAAGGTTCATTGCTGAACGGCACCTCCAAAAACAGCACTGGCTGTTGCTAAGCAGGTTGTGAGTTTCCAAAACCATACCAACCGTCCATTGATAATGCGTTCCATCACCTTGCAAACGAAACTGTTGTGTGAAATGGGACGATAGCTGAACGGGAGATAACGGTTCTTTCCGTCTTTCAAAATGGGTATGACAGTGGCCTCCTGCCACTTTTATGGAAAAGTAACATTAAGCCAAACATGATTATAGACCTCGAGTAGGAAAGCTTTACCTTAAGGGGAGAGCTGTTGGAGCATTTGTACGTGAATTTGATCAGGTCCTGGTGCCGATGGTCGCGAAGATGAAAGAACGTGTTCTAACTGTGCTATGGTGAAGAGGCGATTGTTATATTCAAGATTTGCTAAAGAAAGGAAAGCTTGAGATTCAACCTGAGTCTTAACAGGAAGGAACTCGGGTGAACAGTTATCTGAGTGGACCCTTGGCGAAGGAATGGCCAAATGTGTTAGCCCCGTTTAATGCATCAAAAACAGCTCCTGCAGCTGATTTAAGACCGACAATGGGCATGTGGGGCGATTTTTCGGCCACACGTCTTAACTTATCCCAAACGACACAGGAATGTGTATGTGGATTAAATGAAGCTACAAACTTGATCCATGATGTCCTTTTGCTATCCATTATAATATATCTAGACTTGGCACGCATTTTCTTACATTCAATTAGGTTATTCAGTGTGGCGCGACACTAGAAAACCCTAAGAGCACGCCTGAGAGTACGAATGGCATTTCGGCACTCTTCCGTCTTCCAAGGGACTGGAAATCGACGAGGGTTGGCAGTCGACCATGGAATAGCTTGCTCAGCAGCAGAAAGAATTTTCTCTGAGATGTTGGACCAAAACATCCACACAGTCGTGCTCATTGTCATTAAACACAGCCAACTGGGAGTAAAGATACCAGTTGGCTTGATCTAAGCGCCACCTATATAGGCGTGTGGAATATATATCTTGTGTTTAAAAGACTAATAAAACATAGACAGTGGTCACTAGTGTGTAAATCAGAGATGACAGTCCATTGCACGGAAACTGCTATCTGTGATGAACAAGCTACAATATCAAGCTGCGAAAAAGTGTTGTAGGGAGTCTGAGAGGAATGTTGGCTCTCCAATGTTCAGAAAAGCTAGGTTATTATTGTCCAAATATCAGCAAATAATTTACTTCTTGCACAAGTTCGCGGTGAGCCCCAAAGAGAATGATGGGCATTAACATCTCCCTTTAACAGAAAAAGGTGTGGGTAACATAGAGACTAGATCTTCTAAATCCATGAGCGAGAGGTCATCGGAGCGAGGCAGGGAAATGTTACAGATGGTAAATCGGATGGATGCCAGTTTAATTCTTGCAGCCACTGTCTGGATACAGATTCCTCAAATATATCATCCCTGATGAGCATCATAGTGCCACCGTAGGCGGGAATCCCCTCTTCCAATGTGAGATCACATCGCGCTAGGGTATATCGTCTCAGCTGAAAGCTGTCCTGCGGACGGAGTTTAGTGTTGTAAACGCATGATTAAAGTCTCATACATATTGATAAAAATTAAACCTCTGGAGGAGGTATTCTAATTCCGCGGATGTTCCATTGTAGGATAGCTATTAGAATTATAACTGCATAAGTTCTTAATCGTAGAAGCTTACTACGTTGTGGAAAGCGGTGGTCGAATCAAGTTACCCTTTTCCTTCTTTGTCGGTCTAACAGCTTTAATGGAGGATTTATCCTGGCTCTCTTTTGCTGTCGTTCTGACAGTATGGGCAAAAGCCTCCTGCGCCATCTTTTCCACGGGAGAGGATCCCTGCCAATAGAAAACCTCGGTTCGAGGTTCTCGAACCGATTGGAAGTTGAGATCGGTGAAGACAATAATCGCTGGAAGATTCCTCAGAGGAAGATCCCCGAGGAGATGCTCGTGGATCTTTTTACCCTTAGTTGTACTGAGTGCAGACCTATTGCTTTCCTTTAGGAAGTCCGTTCTCAAATAATTGTTCCTTAAGCTTACTGATGATACATTATATACTACAGGCTTGCAGGTATTACTATTTGAGGACTACGGTCTTGCTGGTGATTTGACTGTTGTGATCTTTCCAGTAACGAACATGGCAAATGTTAATGCTGCCGTCGGTGTTGATTTTGAAGGCTTTGGTTGTGTTCTGGCAACGAGAATATTTTCTGCGATAGTAGCTTCGTTCATATTGGTACTCTGTGTTGCGATTTCCCGATTCGCTACCGGTTTAGCCGCAACTGACCGGACCTCGGGACAGAGGGCTGGCGGATGCGTAGGAGTTTCCGGGCTTCCGGGAAGGACATCTCCCTAACCTGGGTATCTTGGATCGCTCTTTCCTATGTAAAACGAGGACATACTCTGGAACTTAATGGATGTCCTCCGCTGCAGTTAACGCACGTTTGAGCTGATGTGCATGCTCCATCGTGAGAGGCGTCTCCTCAGTTAACGCAGGTAGATTCATTGCTACAGAAATCACTGATACAAAGCGCTGACACATAATATCTCAGCGGATTTGGGATGAATGGCCTCAGTTCGATGACCTCATTCCCTGCGTTAATCCTTTGAGGGAGCTCTACCCGATCAAAGGTAAGGAACAGGGTACGAGTAGGCAATAATTCACCTCTTTATTTCCGCTGGATACGATTCACCGATGTTACGCCTTGCTCTTCAAGATTTTCTTCAGCCTCCTCATTGGACATACCGCGCGAGGAGTTCAAGGTCTTGTGCATTTCGACACGGATCGGATAGCTGGCTAACATATTTGCTTTTAAAATAATCACTGCCTGGGTCGCTGAATATGCTTCAACCAGGAGCGTGCCATTGTGACACGCATGACCTGAGAGGAGCAGCAATTTTATCGAGACCTTTTTGAATTACAAAAGGATTCACCGATGTAAATTTTCCACCTCATCTGTTGTGTTTATAACTAAGTAGCGAGGACCAGGACGCTCGACTACTTCTTTTCCACAAGCTACACTTTTTTTTAAAAAAAATTGTTAACTATAGCAATTACATCCTCCACCATTACAAATGTCTCCGATGGCATGCTCTCATCTTGGGCACCACCCAGCTTAGGAGAGAGTCCTGGCCTGGACCTTGTTCACCTTAGGATCTCTCCTCCCAATACTTAGATAGAGGGACACCCAATTGCTTTCAGAATTGTAACAGTTCATGTAATGACCCTTCTCGGGACAGCCTTTTATCAGCGGATACGAACACAGTCCTACATGATACTCAGAGACTGGGAGTTACGCATTACCCAGACACACCTTGTGGCTCCCCTCCTCCGTCTCGCGCAACGGTATCTGTGTTCAGGGAGGTAACTAAAGATTGGTCAAACACGCTTGTGCAGCACAGTTGATTGGGCTATTTGGCATAAGCCCTCTCACTTCGTAGAGGAACTAAATCGAGTGTGTGGCCACCTGCCACGCCCCCTAGTCCTTTGTGGCCAACGGAGTTCATAAATTGTGTAATGTTTAATGGAAAAAGATTGACAGTATATACGCAGCTGTGTTATTATGGCCCCTTCATGTCAAAAGTGATCCTCTTTATCATCATCGCTAGGGTTCTATATAAACAGATCGCGGGAGCTTGTTGGAATCACTGAGAGTTTATTAACTCAGCATTAAAATTAACTCATGTGCTGTAGTTTTAATTGAAGTGTTAGGCATTGCTTTTTACACATCATTCATCATCATTAATACAGTGTAGGTTGAGTGAGTTTTTACATAATTATACAAATCAGTGTTGATTTTTTGCAGTGCATTTAATTTTTTTAAACGATACAGTGCATGAAAGACGAATCGATGCAAGAGAATCGTATTTTTAACTGAACGAAATTAAATTTTTAAAACAACGTAGATATTTCATTGTTGGTGCAAATAGTTAGGGCGTGGCACATTGTCCAACCATATTGGTTATTGGCGTCTTCGTATGTAATAAATTGGCTTGATCTCGACAGAGCATACTTATTCATATAAGTGTTGTTTGCTTCGTCATACCGGTAGGAAATTTGCATAAACCTGCTCTTATACCACATTCTATCATGAGTAGCTGAACATAGTCCTGTAGCAATTCCAGCTGAAATCCAGTATACAGCAACATGGCATCCGAAGTAACGCCTGGAGATGCAAAATAATGAGCGGGGTCGACTTTGTCTGTTTTGAAGTTTTGTTCTCTAAATGTCTCAAAGACATCTGCTAAAAGCGGAACATCTTAGATTAAGTACAGATGGCTGTACTCTCACCTATCCTTCTCACATTAAACAGCTTCCATAACATTCTAGCACTATTGTAGTCAGCATCAGTAATTTCTTCTTCATTTAACCTATTGTAGAAGGTAGAACGGTATGGATGCTGTTTAATGTGAGAAGGGTAGGTGAGTATAGCCATCTGTACTTAATCTCAGATGTTCCGCTTTTAGCAGATGTCTTTGAGAGGTTGCCGAGGTTTAGGTAGTTCAGACAATATACCTGGTATGGAGCAGTGTGGATTGAAGTGGGTAATAGGAAAAAGGCTTACAGTGCTGTTCTTGAACATGCACCAGTTGTGACTTACGGTATACTGAAGAATACTGCTATATGCACTTGATGTCGGGAGAGTGTAAATTGTTCTATTGTAGCCACTAGGTTGTGCAGGAATGTCGATCAGAGTTGACATCTTGATCAATACGTTTTCAAATGTTCTGAATATCTTTTTCTATACAAGTAACCATTACTCATTAAAATTCCTGTACGCATTTCATTGCAACCATATCCTGTCTGAGGACCCTGATTTCGAATATAAAATTTAATATTTAGTGTATAATGTAATGGAAAATGTGAATTAGAAGAATTAGGAAAATGTATTTTTATTTTCTTATAAAAAGTTTACTAATAGTTCTATTTAGTGAGTTATATAGCATTTTGATATATTTCGCAGACTCAATTTCAATTACAATTCTTTGTCACTTTATAGTGCCCATGGGAAACAGCATCGTTTCTATAGGATAATAAGATGAAGGAATTAATACAAGCTGTTAATGGAACAGAACGTACAATCATATGGGTAGTATGTCAAAATATGAAAATTTTCTACATATTATCAATAAAATAATGTTTTATTCTTAATTTAGTAATACACCAATATTATAGTTTAGTATTAGAAACACAAATGTAGGGAATTTCTATGCAAATGCGGAAGCAACTGAACTTTTCTGAAGGGGTAATGCAATAGCTTATTATTTAAAATCTTCCCCCGTGGTCTAGGGGCAACATGCCATCCTCTAGTTCGCGGCTCCAAACCCGGCGGAGCGATAGATTTTTTCGGGTGTAAAAATCCTTAGCATGGCTTCCTTCGGAACGGAAGTAAAGCTGGTGGTCCCGTGTCCTAGATTTACAGCACGTAAACAAGATCAAGCCTGATCAAGAGGCCTTTGAGCAAAACGCTAAAAACCATAGTAGTTAAAGAGCGCCTATAAATAAATAAAAAACTTATGTAAAGGGTAGCTCCATGTAGCTCATAACTTTTTTGTTCTTTACGCAACTTTTGACAATGGCAATGGCAATGGCAAGTGAAAAGAGGGGAACGCTCCGTTGTCTACGGGTACTATGCTGTAGTTCCCGAGGACGCAGGTTCATATCCGGCGGAGGGCGATGGATATTTTCGTACGTAAAAATCCTTAGCATGGCTTCCTTCCAAAGGAAGCCATGCTAAGGAGCGTGTCGTAGATTGGCGGCAAGTAAAAGAACCTCAAGCCTGATAAAAGAAGCCTCTGAGAAGAATTTCCGGCCTTTCACTCCCAATACTGAATGGATGCTAAGAACCATAGTAGTTAAAGAGCGTCCATAAATAAAGTTCAATTTACTTCTTATTTCGCGCCTGGATCTAGCGTGGATCTTTTAATGCTACTACTCTCAGAGGAACAGATGAGGTGAAAGAACTGCAGGAGGGCGGCCATCCAGTCCGACAGAGGGCCCTAACTTGATGTCTCCGTCACATCCGCGCACTGCTCAGGGAAGTCTTCACTTTGGGAAGAGCTCCTCGACCCAGCTGAGCGGCTCAGATGAGGCAGGGCCAAGAATTTTCCAAAGAGGTATGTCTTCTGCGAAACCGACAGATAATACGCAGCCCCTAAGCCTACTTGAAACATGAAAGGGGAAGCAAAATGATAGGAGATGAGAAATTAAGTTCGTGATAGAATAGAAAGCACCCCATCGTTAGCATTGCCCATCAGTAAAAACAATGAAAAATCCATGATCAGAGTGGTCGGCCCCAGGAATCGAACCAGTGCCTCCGAATTCTGTACACAAGTTTTGGTATTTGCGAAATTTGAATAGAAGTAGTGTAATTAAACTGTGCATTACTCTCTATGTTTGTTTTAGCTGTTACCAGTGGCATTAAACAATATCTTATAGATTTATGAATAAATACTAAACAAAGAGGGAGAGAGTTATAGTAAGGGAAGTACCTCAGCCATTAACAGAATAACACAACTGGGATTCGCTGGGTAATATTGGGATATAACAATACTACTTGTTTAATACAGGAAAGCGGACCTATGTGTGAAGTAAGCTCTTTCTGGTGTAACCTCGACTGCTAGCAGAACCCAATGCCACTCTGGTATTTCTATAGTGTTATGAAACTAAAATAGGTTCATTTAACAAAAATTTTAAAACAGATATAAATTACGGAAAATAGTCATTTAGTGCGAAAAAGACATGTAGGATTTATTTAAGAAAGGTTTTTAAAAGCTATTTTTATTGTATTATTCAGCCTAGATTTTCTTACTCAAATACGCTTAATGAAATAGTTCAGCTAATGCACATTTAACTAATGTGCTGAAGCTACCTCATACTCATCCACAAGATTAAGGAAAACCCCTAAAAAAACGCAATCACAAAATTCAGCTTGATTTAACCTGTACTCGAACCTGGGAACGAAGAAAGAGGGTCATTAAAATCCGTCTTTTAAAGTTCCCATTTACAAGAATTTTATAGTAACCACAAAGCTAGAATAGAATGCGAATAACTGACGATTTATCGACAGAAAATGTGGCTATGAGACATTCTAATGGTTCTTTTAATATTCACCCTATCAGAATGTTTTAAATAAATAGCCTGTCAGAAACACTATGTTTATAAAATTAAACTTTTTCACCAATCACGATAATAAATTACACATGTCGATTGATTTTTCATGCGTCAATATAAACTCCAACGCCCTCTTTATTGAAGGCACACGCACAAACAAAACATAAAACATGATATTTGGTTTCAGGGTGATCCATTGTCACTGAACGTAAATAATTTACCTAAAATCGCAATTGGAGCATTTTGTTTTATATATACCATTTGTTTCGGGGTTATAATTGCTAGTAAACGAGTATTTTACCACTAGTTGACCGTTGTGGTTCCTCCGGGACCTCTCACTTTCTCTCTCTCTCTCTCTCTCTCTCTGTCTTTCCCTCCCCACCTCTGACTTTCTGTATACTTTTGTCCTTCGTATATGTGCATGTGATATTCCTAAATTAGATAACAGCACCCTTTATCAGGCATAGCGGTAGAATGATAAGTGCGAACATAGATATAATAAAATTATTATGAGTAGAAATTATAGGAATATACAAGAATAGGTTATCACCGTTTGAATTGCAAACGTACACAACTTTAACGATCAATATCAATGAAAGGGTAATTTTAAAGTTGCAAGGATATTTACAGATAATTTAATTTTTCGCTGTGAAATTGTTATACTTATAGCTAGTTTTGCGTACATGGTATATTTTCATTTCATTTTTTCTAATAAGTGTATTAGAACTTCAAACATGTGAAGCCATTGTTTTCAAATTCCATTTCTGAACTACCTATGCTATTGCAGATTTAAGAAATACAATCTGAATTGCACATAATTTGTCTTTTCCCATGCTCTTGTTAACATTTTCCAATTCTAATTCCTTGTAACTTTTGGAAATATGTATATTATGGTAATATTTTGTTCATAGGTAGAAAACCTTTGTACTTCTCGAATGACAAGGTGTGCTGCTGTTTAGAGATTACAATCACACATCTAGGTATTTTGCGTGGTAGGTATTCATACCAGGAGCTATAGTAGAATACATATTGGCAAAGCATTGTGTAGCTCAATGCACGTTAAAATTTAAAAAATATGAACATATAGGTAGTTTTGTTTCCTTAATTCTACATTACAGCATAAACAGTTGCTATCGAGAATCAAAGCTATCCAACAGAAATTTAAATACAAAGCCTATTATTATGAAATAGAAGCTTCACATACGAACTCAGTAAAGTTGAGGTTGGCAACATTGTTTTCCTTGTATTCTGTTATATTATAGAAAACCAATAAAACTTGGTCGGGCGGTGACTTTTCTCATAATATGTTCTCTCTACATGTAACCCCGTACGTTTCTTGGTCTCAGTCGATAATGTAACCTGTGGTTTCTTCACGATTCTTCCTTTTGCTTTATGCGCACGATTATTTTCATAGCATTGTTGCTGTTTCAAAACATAATTGGTTGTTTTGGCATTTTAAATTTGCTCCGTTATATTAACGCTATGTTGCCTTTAACATGTAACATCATATCGGCGTATTTACCCGTCGATAATCATTTCACTTGTTTACAGCAAAGTTAGCGTTAAATTGCTGTTGTGTGGTATGTGCTACCCTTTCTGTTGTTTAAAGCGTTGTGAAATATTTCGTTTCTCTCCCTTTCTCCACAAACACATTTCAGCTCTCTCGTTCATACTTCAAACCATATGAAGGATACGGAATATTTTTAGCGGAAAGAGAAAACCCTTGCAGCTGAAAATCATATCCCGGAAATCTAAATTTGAAGCAATACCTAGGCCATAGCGGTGTTTTCTCTCATTACCTTTCCATGAAGGAGAGTATTTTCAAGTGTTATGAATTGTTACACAGGTCAACATAATATCTATTTTTCACTTCCTTTACGACATACCTGGTAGACAAAGGGAGAATTTCACCCAAAAATATGATGTTGTGTTCCCGCACAGCTAAAGTGTATAGCTGAGTATGAGCATTTTGGTTAATGAAATGTTTGTGATTGGTTTAGATAGAAATAATGCATTTCACAGAATTTCGGAAAAGGTTCGAACGAGTCTCGAATGATACTCATTTGACCTAGGGAAAGGCAGAGAAGAGTCACTTTATATAGGAGAGCCTTTGTGTCGAACCTATAACATTTGACACAGAAAGCTCTTTAAACTCATATCTAGAATTAATTCATGTTTTAAAAAAGTGCTCTTCATTGGTATATATGGAGATTATGCACATCTTTCTGAACATCAGACATTATTAATTTTGCTCATATTGTCGTGAGCAAAAGGAATTGTGGATAAAAATGTTGATTACAAATACAAAGTATATACTATATTTGCTATGCTGTACTGCTTTTACATTAGTATTCTGGTTCAATATGCTTCCTGGGGAATTTTAGTATTTCATCCTCCAATGTTATTCTCAAATTCATTTTGTATTTCATGAGTAAGCTTTATAGTTTCTCAATGGACAAAATAATGTTATAAAAAGAATCTAAATCTTAATGCCATTTTCCGGTAAAGGAAGTTGCGATTCCTCTTTCCCGATTCCATTTGCCCCAAGTTTTACCTCAGAACAATATTGGAAGGAATGATAATACATTAAGTCTGTGCGTGCTTGCCACTGGGGTAATACTTGATTACAATTTAAAAATGAATTCCAATTTTACATTTCTCAATTGCGTCAGGAGTGAAGAAATCTCTGATATAAACTACCCACTGTGCTCCAGCCACTACTCACCAGCCACTGTTGCCACTCTTGCAGATAAGCAATCTTCAATTTATTGAAGTGATTCGGTTTGCCTACATGATACCTTTTACCTATCCTCCGCTACTCTGTATTTTCATTTTAGTATGTCTCACGTTGCGCTCTAGGTAGAAAATATGTGTCAAACATGTAATATGAGCAAGACCATCCGAAGTAACCATCTCATATTTCGATGCTCAGATTGTATGAGAACTTCACTTTGCTGTTCTCCAAGAACAACTTCGCATCAAGTGCCACTGTTTAACGTATAGCTGGTGATGCAGAAATTTTGTTAACAGATTGCCCTGAATTCCCGAATAGTGATCGTAAAATTTCAGAATAAATCTGCAAAATTCCTGAATATAACTGAAAAGGTTCTAATGTAAAAAATCTTCCTTTATTTCTATTTAAAACTATAATGAGCTATTAATGCAAAAGAAAATAAAGCCTATTTAAAAATGACCTGCAGTATGATTAAAGAGTGACTTGTCAGTTTGATATTTGTTCATATCACTGCGTTAATGGAAACGGAGAGCGCTATGTAGATTGCGAATTTATAATCTGCCTTGTTAAGGACATACTTTACCAAACTATGAAAACTACAGTTTTGCAGTAGCAAGGGTTCTAGATAAGAAAATTAAGAAATTAAAATTGAGCGAAAGTGAATATTAGAAATTTATTATTATTATTATTATTATTATTATTATTATTATTATTATTATTATTATTATTAACATTGCTCGATACATGTTGTGTTTTAAGCCCTGTATTTACAGGAAGTGAATTGGAATCATGTAAACATTTAGAGAAGCAACATGTGCATCGAGACAAGTAATCTAGACATGTGATCTGTCCAGCTGTCAATTCGGGGAATAAAAGAGAGACAATCGTATACGACAGTTTATAAACATCTCTGTTATGTTGCTCTAGTTTCGTGCTGCCAATTAGGACTAATGTTCTTTGCGCTATAATTACCACTATTCATTGCTGCTACTTTTTAATTTCACTTGTTACTAACTTCTTACCAGTACATAGTTCAATAGTGCTCAATTTGAAAAGTGCTGGCTTGCATATCAAAACTAATGCAGAAAACAGTACATATCGATAGGTAAATGGATTTCTGGTAGTTATCTCCTTGTTATCACAACCGAAGGAGACAGCCCTGGACAAAGAAAGCACTTGAATTTTTAAAATTTTAATTCAAGAAACATAATTCGCCCCTGTCTTCTTTTGTAGTTTTAGATATTGCTCCAATCAGACTGTAGAGGTGGACAAACCCCGTTTTAGGAGTTCCGTGAAATTTGTTATGATATCTGGTTCCAAAACAAAAGGTTCAGTGCGGGGATTGCATCCATAAATCAGAACTGCAGGAGCTGTAAAGAAACCTAAAGAGAAGACGTTTAAAGTGAACGTCAAATACCGTCGTTCGTTTAACCCCATACATGTATGACTAACTAATGTAAGGTTAAGAAACGAGGTGATATCGCAGCAGAAGTTGCACGACATTTGCTTGTGAGCAACAGACTGGCAAGGTTTTGGCAAGCATGTAGAAAAGGTGGAAGATAACTGTTGGAAAAAGAGGACATAATGGAAAATGTCAGCGAAGATATGGCCACAACACAAGGAAACACGCTTGGTCTAAACCTTAAATGACTTGGTGGAGACATGGTCATTAAAATTTGCCTCTTTTGATGAAGATGATGATGGTAATACTAACAATAATAAATAAACAATAATAATTTGTCATTCACACTTTATTATTACCTCTGCTACAAGCCAATTACCACGCTGAACTGTTTAAACAACGCTTTCCAAACAAATTGGCGACCACACATTGTATTATGTATGTATATTTTTTGTAACTGCCATTTGTGTTAAATGTCTGCGTTTCTACTAATATGCCTCAATAAATTTATATTTGTTCAAAGTTCTTTCTATGTAACGGTAGTAACAAAATTGTGTTTAGCCAAGTTTAGTGTTTATAAGCTCTGAAAGGACTAGCATGTTAAAGTCTAAAACAGCCCCTAGGTGGGCCTGTACAACTTGGATTTCACCCGACTTTACGACACTCCATTTTCTGTCAAGTGCAGCATTTTCAGAAAAATCGCAGCGGGAACCCATGCACAGCCTTTGATACTCTGATTCAAGCCCTGTCTGATCCAATAGAAGAAATACGTTACGCCCCCTGTTTGCAGTGACACACTGTGTGGAAGCGGAATCTCCAGTCAGTTGTAGGCACTCCGGTTCTACAAGGCAGCCTGTAATACTAAGCTAATAAACTTAGTTATTTCTCACTGCCACAAACTTATATGACAGTGTTAATATAATGGGACACTGAGTGGCATTAGAAGCTATCCTCTTTATATTGCCCATTAGATGATCAGTGGTTAAGGGTGAGAGGGGGCGAACGAGAAGGAGCCACTAATTTGTTTACCTCGAATATCGGAAGTTTGGCGTCCGAGGAGGGTAAGTACAGTACCTACCAGAAATATAAACGCTTCCCTTACAGAAGCATATTATGAGGGTTATTTTTATGAATTTAAGATGTACCTTCATTTATTTATAATCGTTACTATTAGGAAAAAAGCGTTATCCTTCGGTGACAAAATTAGATGTCTTCATAAAATGCAGCAATTATGTCACTCACTTCTATGATTTCATATACAGAATATAATTTGTTCTTTAATTGCTAACGATACGCATATTAACACCAATAAAGTTAGATTTATAAATTTGATTTTAAGTTATGGTTGCATTGCTTATTTGTATAAAATGGATATAATCTCGTAAGCATGTCACTAGGTTTGAACATAGATTGAAAACTGGGCAAAAACAGAAAACACCGATCTCTATTTACAAATTCCTAAGGTTAATACGTTCTTATATTCCTGATACAAAAAATATATTGAGCTAAACTACTTGCTTAAAATAATATTATAGATGTTTTTGTTTGCTTTTTCCTTTCTTTAAGTCTAGAACTACCCAGAGAGATAATCAGAATGAGTGACCAAGTTCAAGGGGTAACGACTAATGTTATACATAATTGGGTAAGTCGAAACTACCACTTATTCTGGGAGTTGGACTGTCTGACATTTTGACATTAGCGTGCAAGCGGTAGACAAGTGAATGTGGAAAGCCCATTGCTGTGGTAAAAAGGACCTGATGTCGCTGACAGTACCTGAAACGCTATCTAGGTCCAATTCAATATTCCTTACTTAAATAATGTTTATTTATGTGTTTATGTTTCTTTCATTGCATATATGCTCAATAATGCATATTTGCTAATTTCCTTGCCTGTTAAAAATGTTCCTTTAAGTGACGGACGAAGTTCTGTCTAAAAGATTATAAATATTATTCCATGCAAAGAAATTATGCACATATCAATATGCTGATCAACAGTTTTTTTCTTGATGCAAACTCTTTTCAATATCTTTTCAAATCCCATATAGGAAGTCACAGTCTCAACTCAAGTTTTGTAAGAGGAAGACATGTCAAAGATAGTTTATGATTCATAAACTTCGTAAAATACTATGGAGTAGTTATTTGTATTCAGCATTAAAACACCTCCATCAAGGATCTAAAGAATTGGTATAAATATTTGTTGATATAATCTTTTAGAAGAATATATTTAAGTAACAATGTTATGAGAAGACTTCTAATTTTGATTGCGTACCTAAGTTGAAACTCCATCATCGTCTGAGACTACAAAAGCACCCATTGCTCTATCAGATAGCTGCCGAGAACCTCATTTTTTTATCAGTCGTTCACTTATTACTGAAAATGACGCTTCGAAGTATAAGGATTACATATTTTTATTTACTACTTCGTAACCATTGATTATATAGTTCTATACGCCAAGCTCTTGGCTACACTTTGCGATTATTGCTTTATTTTTTCCGCTTTCCGTTACCTATGCCGTGTCACTTGTTGCGTGCTATAAATTGTTCGTATTTATGCGTTAGTTAAGTTTCTAATTCGTTATATTGTGCTCTTGGTGGTTATCAAGAAAGACAGCTAAGAACTATATGAAACGAAAACAAATATTTCCTCAATGGATTAATTTGCAAAATGTATTGCCGCTAATACTGCTTACATTCAAGATTACGCTGGTTGAATTTGTGCTCTGTAACCTTGTTCCGGAACACGATATTTCAATTGGCTTCCGTATTCCTAAATATGCATATGAATTTAATTGAGAAATGAAATACTTTAATAGGAATTTTTGTTTCCTGGTTAACTATAACTGACCAATACCAAAAATTACAGACATGTGTGGTCATTAACGGCATTATTAGTTCAAGGATTCCGGTATGAATTGCCTAGTGCCCTAGGATCTTCTGTAACTGATAAAACATGAAGATAACATTGAATCGAAGCTTTTGGTTTAGTAAAGTGAAATCAGTCATACAATTTCATTCCACGCCTAACATCGCTGAAGTATATACTTGCTCGAAGTAACAACCAACTCACCTGGTAAGTTTCCTTGAGAGTGTGGAAGTGTTTCATAAATGATGCTATAGGCCGGATGATGTGTGAGGTGTTGGTATGCCCATAGTAGTGTGTCCTGGCAATTCAGGTATTATCCCTACTCTGGCGGTGCCTATTATTCTGATAGAAGACGACAATTTCAAATATTGACAATGCCGATGAAGCACAGTTGCAGTGGCGTTACTGTAGATATGTGAAATTATTATATATGTTATAAAATTTGATATTCTTCTTCTATTATTTATCATACGAAGCTGCATGGATTAAATGTTTGTGTTTCCACCATAAGAACATAGCTAAAGGACTTTCAAGACTATCAACAAGAATCTGATAGGAATGAGAAAGTGTGTGTACATAGTGAAAACAACCAATGAGAAGGAATCACCTGCACTAAAAGTAATGTTGAACGGAGAAGTTTCGGGACAGAAAAACCGACTGGATAAATGGCTTTTACTGGAGTGCCGCAATTATTTAATCGTGAGTTCATTATATACTGAAGCTCATACATACAGATTCAGATAAATAGTATCTGCTTATGTATGTTACACTACAATCCACGTGTTAAAACGCATTTACCCTATACTGTTGGTAAATTCGACCGACAAACTTTGGGATCAGACTTTGGAAACAATTTTTGTTTAGGCACCCATGGGCTGCAACGCTTTGTTTCAGTGCAAGAAGGATTTAGGACATTAAAGTAGTCTATCTAGAAGAAGATATTGAAGTAATTAAGCATGTAAATCCTAATGTTTCTAGGGAAGGCAAACGAAGCATGCCTAAGGAAGAGGAAAAGCACTAGTTGCAGTGCAGCAAGAGGAGTTTGTCGTTAATGCTATCACCCAGTTGGATTACTCTTTCGAACCCAGTTTTGACTTCTGGAGCTCAGCACCAATTCCTTACATGCAGAGCCATTAAGTACAATATGCATATGGACCAATATCCGGTTCCGGTCGTGAGGAAGACTTTACCAGGAATATTCTCATACCAATACACAGGATATTTGCCAACATTCATTGCAGACTATGTGAACTGAGCGTATTATGCAGATAAGCAGAGGGTCAAAGAGAAGGTGTTCTGCGCGAACTCCTGAGGCATAGAAAGCAGTGTAACGGTGTGCAGAGAGGAATCCTTCGGCGAGTATTCGAGCTATCACTCACCCATAGTCACTGGAGAATTCTGTAGGAACATCTGTTGCATATGTATCATGAAAAGGTTCCTGCTGCTAAGCCAATGCGACCGCAGATTTTAATTGGTATTTGAACCAAACCGCATTCCAACCGGACTTTGCAACCTATGTATTATCCACGGATGAAACACCCAAGGAATTGTTTACTTCTCGTAAAACGAATGTTTTGGTTTTCGAAAGCCTCTCTGCACTTTTGTGCAGTCACATCAAGTGAAATTTGGCGTTATTACGCGGGCAGGGATTGTAAATGACTTCCTTGTGGAGTCATACCCTTTGAGGCGCCGATTCAATGCCAATACCTATGTAATATTTATGGCAAGAGGTTATACCTAAGGTAATGCAGCCGCTACCTGTTAATATGAAACAAAAAATGTGATTTCACCATGACGGGGCACCAGCTTATTTTCGGAATGAAATAGTGCCCGTTTGACAGATCCATTCGATGTTCACTGGATTGGGAGCCCGTTACCTGTTCCGTTGCATGGTTCATCTTACCTGACTTCACTTGAACCTTTTATAGGACTATATGAAGTTTATTCGGGAAGAAGATATTGCAACACACGCAAGATGTGCTGACCCCACTTGGTTTGTTTATAGGGCCGCATGAAGTTAATTGGGAAGAAGGTCTTGCAGCACACGCATAGTCAACGCATCAGCTGAAGTCAGAGAAATACGTGAGGGCTTTGAAAGTGTGTGACGAAGTATCGCACGTTGATTCACTACTTGTCTAGAGGTTAATGAACGTGTATTTCAGCACTCATTATAATGACGAAACAGTATTGTTTATGTTGCTTATGGAAAACTGAACTGAATGTTTTATATTTCAATTTGGTATGATATGTGTGTGATTTCATTGTTTCTCTGATATTTGTATCAATAAATAGAATATTGGTAACGCTCATAATTTGCGCATTCAGTTTTCACATAGATAACTAATTACTTACATATCTTCCCACTTCAATATCGACCACTTTAATCACATAAGCTCCTCCCACGCTAAAACGAAGCATCTCAGTCCATGGATGTCTAATAAAGGGTTATTCAAAGGAGGTTATCTATTGATTCCAAGGTATGCGGGCTGATTATTAACATCATGTATTGTTAAAACATACGCTAAAATCGGGGAAACTAGGAAGAACAATAAAAACCTAAAAATGAATTTTAACCTGCAAATGCAAAGAAAGAAAGAAAGAAACTTAAGAAAGCAAAAAGCAAGAGTTTATACGTATATTAGGCTTAAGGCTTGCGTCGCAAGGGAAAACAAAGAAAAAATGGCAGGACCCTCATGTGGAATAGGCAGTAATGCTTTCGGCCAGTGGTGGCGACGATGATGACGACGGCGACAACGAAATGGATATTTTACAGGAAGGGAATTTGCCGCGGGGCAGATTGCCTGTAAAAGTTTAAAACTTCTCACCCTGCAAGAATTAGTTAATGTGAAGAAAAACAGACTTAGCCTGATATTTGTGCTCTTGGAGACACAGGTGGTGTTTTAATAAGCGTACCGTGCCAGTCTGGATATTTCCAGGTATCTGCTCCTCTCAGCTCTCGGATGAAGGAAGCGAAGCGCGTGGTCATTTAAAACTTGGCAAGTAAAAGTTTTCCTCCATCTTCACCCAAAACTTTCAACCCAACTGACAAAGGACTAATACATCTTAAGGCAACGTCGTCTCCTCTTCTTCCTCCTCGACGACTGAAGGAAGGGTTTCGCAGTTGAGTGCTCACAAAATGGGAGGCGACACATCCACTGCGGGCACGGCAGCTCCTGGCAGCTCATGTGTTCACATCGCTTCAATAAACTTTCAAGACCAGCGATTTACCTTCATGAATGTGACTCATACATTCCAACTCCAGCTTTGATCTGAAGCCGCAGACATCCCTTGTTCCAGAATGCTTACCACAAAATGTTTATCAACGCTGCTACACAATTCATGTGTCTGTCAGCCGGTTGTCTAACTTTAATACGCATGCCATTTGGTAGAATGACAAGTATGTAAGAAAAAGCGCGGAGAACCACAACAAAATTGTGTGCGTACACCATAACAACAGAGTGGCATTGCAGTTTGTAATATGTAATTGGTTTTTTCACTGAAATGAGGGTGTAACAATCTGCACGTGAACTGTGAAAGTGCAACCTATATCTTTCCCAAGGCACTTGTACATACATACATTTCCCGAATGTTTGTTATTATTCACTATATTAATTCAAAGGAGTCGCAAGGATAGTAAAGAACAAAACGTCCAAAATATATCCGCTCTGTATATAAGGTGATAACTCTTGTCCTTAAATCTAACCTCGCGTTCATTCGCTGTTAATGATTCCAGCGAGATTCCGCGCGACATAATTAAAAATGAGCATTCTTTAGAGATTCCACTCACAAGCATCAAATGGTAAAGGCAATGATGATGATGATGATGATGATGATGATGATGATGATGATGTAAGAGTGCTGCAGTTATTTAAAGTAGTTCTCAAATACATGGGACATTCATTAGCTGGAAATCACGGCAGGGAAACCCTTGACTGCGCAACTCTTACATTCTCATCATTGTCATTACTGCTTTCTCCGTTTTTAAGACACAACATAATTGTGTATTCACGATTTGATATGTATGAGTAAAATCTTTACACAATGTTGATTTTAACCGTGCCGCGTGGAATCCCTATGGAATCATTGCGGTGACATTAATTTCTCTTTACATTTTCTATTATTATTTCATTTGGGATTAAAAATGTGTTTCCAAAGGTGGAGTTGAGAGAATGTAAAGTTAATAAAGATTTGGAAGCTTTAGACAAAAAATACGTGGACCAGACTTACACCATTCAGAAAATTACTTTAGAGTTGACTGTTCAAGGTAGGTATTCGTATTTAAACAAATATTTTGAAGATCTTAACAAATTTTAATTTGTAGAACTTGAAATACTGAAAAACGAAATCGCTTTTCACCTCTGACTCCAGTACGTAGCTCGAAACTTATACATGCAATGGAATTAAGCCTCTAGTTTTCGGTGTATGGATGACTGAAGAGTTTTGGCGTGTATGTGAAATGTCAAGAGAGTGTAGTTGCCGTATGTTGAAATGATTTCTCGGAGAGAGAATGTTAATTGCAGGGATGTACCAGTACAATGCGAGAAGGTCCAGTAATGAAATTCTGGCAGTATATCTAGAATTCCAAGAAGATTCCTGGAAGAGTAATGTTAAAAGGGAAATAGCCTTTTATTTACAGTACGTTGTATGCAGAAAGCAATCTTTAGTGATTTATTTTATTATAGTTTACACACACACACATGGCAATGTTTTTTTGTGGTGAAAACCATACCTTATTGGTTATTGTGGTGTTTCAGTTTTGATAGACATGCTCGTTTAGGAACATCGATATGATTTGCCGTAACAGTGTTTTCCTGCCGAATGAAACAAAGAAATAAAATCCTCAACGCAGAATTAGCTTTCCACTTAGAAGCTTCCCGAGAGCGATTGATTATTTGGCGGAGAGGTAAACATCTTAGATTGTACACAACCTGGAATAATCAATTTGAATGAATTTGCAGTGTTTAAACTGACTGAATTTTGTTTCCCTGAATATATAATCCCCGTTTGTTTTCATATCATTTGTCTCACTAACTGTTAGGTAGGTTCGTTCTTGTTCGTCACAAAGGCTATAATACCAAATTTTATCAAGTGCTTGCATTCATATAAATGATTACATTTTACCAGTGGGCTAGAAAAAATCGCTAAAAATGGTTACGGAAGCTTCAAAAGAAATTGCTTAAGCTTTGAACGTAATGCTGCTGGTCTCGATCGCTAAACTGCCGACGAAATTCGACTTGAGCGCTCTCCCAGTACTTTCTTTGACGACACAATTAGCTATTCTGCGGTTGGCTTAAGGATGACGAGCACAGCAGTACACACCCCTAAAAAGTTCAACTCCAGTTTCCGCCGCCATCATTTGAGCAAGGACTAAGAGTATGATTTTAGGCTATGCGCGGTCATTTAGTATGAACCATAAAAATCTCTATTAATAGTACAATTATCAAATGCATAATTTCATTACTTTGAATAATGTGGGCGTTTGCTGTTCTTGTCATAATAACAAAATACCTATGTGAAACAACTATTGTGTCCGCAAATATCCCATTAAGATATATACTACTGATCACTATGAGCAACTTTAGAATGTAATCTTAAAGTGAAATACTTCATTTAAAATAGGAATATCAAAGTAATGCACCAACAGATCACAATTGTAATAAAATGTGTAATTCTCTAACAAGGAGACAGCTTAATTTCTCAATGCTTTCTTTAATTTTTTTCCCAAGGAGTCTCAGCTTAAACAATCCATTTTTCAAGTTTATTTTGTGTATAAGATAATCTCATATGAAAATGAACTATTAATACTGTATTTTATATTGACAAATGCCTCTGATATCGACCAATCACGGTCGTTTATCATATACTATACTCGCAAGGTTGCGACTTTATTGGATAAAACGTCAGCTTGTTACTGAACCGTGTGCAGCGATTAGGAGGCCACGTCATTCTTCTCGATTGTTGGCGCTAAAGTGAGAACCAAGGACGCTTAGTTCAAGGTTTGGATATGTGTCTTTTGAGCTAGCTGACAATGTCATAAACGACGCCAAACAACAAAATACTGACAGATAGTAAATGTGTATGCTTTCAGTTCCAGAAGTTCTGTAAACATCTTAAGTACAAATTGACTAGGAGAACCGAAGACACCAGATTTCTGCAACTTTGAAGATTGTATTCTAAACATCGCACATTTAAATAGTAACCATTAATTTATATTCATATAATTTGTGTTCTTGAAAATAAGGGGTCTTTATTATGTTCTTGCTTATTCTAAGTTTTGAGGTTAACCATTTCCTCAGTCTCACTGTTGGTAGTGTTGTTCAGTAATTCGTAGCATTCGATTGTTCATTGATTTAGTATGTGGTAATATGACGGCTGACATAAAGTGATTTGATTTAAACGACAGAGTAAGACAGCAATTTTGTTTCATGTAATCTACTACCCTTTATTCATGGCATGGTTTAATAAATCCAATTCGGCCCAAGAGTTCCATCAGATACATTAGCTCATGCTTCTCACTCTCGAGTCTATCGATAAATTCCTAACCTTAATAAGTCATATTACCTGGAAATGGAATAATCCCATAATCTTATGCACATCAGTGAAATGGGTAGTTAAAGTTATAAAGTAAACCTAATGTAAATCACGAAACATAGTAATGGGGAATGTTAGTAATGTATTTGTTTGGACGCTTATATTACCAAGTTATGTTTTAATTTGCTACCACGTACGTTATAGGTAGACGAAGTATTGCATTTTAACCAAAAATGGCTTGTCCATATTTCAATTGAAATGCATGCTTTGATTCCCCTTAAATGAAGAAACGTGTAGAGAAAAATACATTCTGTGTGTGTGTGTGTGTGTGTGTATGAGAGAGAGAGAGAGAGAGAGAGAGAGGGAGGGGGGGGCTATCGCCTTGGTCGCCTGTATCCAAATGAAATGGATAATGAAACGATTTCCACATAGGTTTTTTAGGATTAATATGAAGTAGATAGAAAAATAATCTTTTGCAAGAATAGTTTGTAGAAGTTATATAAAAATAAACGACGGTGGGTAAGTTTTTTGAACCTAACACACCAGACCTTTATATAACTCATAAGCTTAAACAAATGCATTATGAATGTACTCGAAACTGATTATTGGAGCAGGGATACTTATGTAAGAGGTAGTCTTAAGCTTATTAATAACCTTTCTATGTAAATTCATATATTTGCTTGCTGTGGTTTAAGTTTATAACAAATAATCATAGAGCTTAGTACTTATATATTACTAAAAACGGATCAAATCTGAAAAGAAATATCCACAGATTAAGATAGCTACCGTGTGCTATCCCGTCTTTCTTGTCCTTTCCTTTCTTCCTTATCTTTTAATTATTTATGCATTTCTTTTAGACGTCAAGCAACAAACTAGTTGAAATCCTTTAACCCTCAACAACCTGTATTGTTTTTAACTATTTCATTCCTTATTTTCTTAAAGGATTCCTGTTGATCATTTTACTGCAAAACAAAAAACTTGTGCAAGAAACGTAAAATTTGGATACTTTTCTACCATTATTATGTATTTGGGTATTTAGTTGCATTTATGGCCAATTCATGGCTCATACTAAATAAAAAGGAAAACGAAATGTATTCATATTTAAATATAAATAATGTTTTTGAAAGGCAAATAGCATTATTTTTGAAATAAAGGAAAGCAAATGTTTACCCGCTGTGTTACAGAAATTCCTGCAAGGTAAACTTGGATTGTCACCTGACCGTCCTTTGCGAAGGACTTGATAATATTGCGGCGAAGATCTTAATTATTTAAATCCTTATCAGTAATGTTTATCCAATTACGCTACAAAATCCACGCAGTTATCAATTGTTTTTAAAGGTATAAACATTTATGACATAGGCGTAAGGGTTAAGGATTGAGGCCTTCATTAGGAACTAATGTATTACAGAATTTTGTGTCTAGAATTTCTGCATATCTTTGTTCCCCTTATTTTGCTATTGTCTTCAAATCTAGAAGATACAATTACAAGCCTGTACTACTGTCTGTTACTCAGGAGTTTAGCTTTGTCTTTGGGGTTGACGTAAGCGAACCTGAGAGAGCGTTGTGTTATTCTTTCCTATCGCTTTATTGTTTTACACCCTGTTCCAAAGTTACTTGTCCTTTCTTTCAGTGACAACAAATATTAGGCGAAGTAACATCAATAGTACATTATTACCGCATCAAAAAAAAAAACAATTATGGTCATACTTTCAATAAGTGGACTTGTAAAGCCTGTATACATGTAAAACAGTATATTTATGACAACATAAATGTGGAATGTTATTTTACTAACCTGATTAATCCAAAAGGTGTGCAAGATCTGATGCAGACGATTCGGAGTCCGAGTCATCGGATGATATTCCTTCTTGCTCATCAGAAGAACTGTCGTTTGCATTTGAAATAACAATCTGATCGATCACATCAGAAACCACACGATCCTTGGACCAATAACAATATTCTAATTTTCTAACATGCCGGTGATATCCTACCCAGTGTTCTGCAGGTACCGCAGAGATTCCTTCGTTGGTTAAACTCAATAAACGAAATAACGCAAATTCGCCAGTAACATTGCGCTCCCTTATGTAGTGCTTTACTGTCGCCCATGTAAGCTCAATGGGATTAAGATCGCAATTGTAAGGCGGCAGATACAGAGTGGAGTGTCCATGTGCATTGAGGATGTGGTCAATCTTAAATACCTTTTCTCTTGGACTGTTCATTTCTATCAAAGAAAAAAGTTGATGCTTTAGCATGCTTTCTTCACAATGAACTCCATTTTTCTGAAGCCATGACATCATGTTAACTTTAGTGTCGTATTTATTTGGGGGCTTATTGATCTGAATGGTGTGATAAGGAGCATTATCTAGAATGATTACAGATTTTTCCGGAAGGTTTGGAATCAAGTGTTCATTCACCCATCGTTCGAAGTTGACACCGTTCATTTGCCCATGGTAATCACCTGTTACGGATCCTGGCTTGTAAATCAGCAATGCTCCAGAAATAAATCCATTCTTGGAGCATGCGTGAACAACAATGAGTCTATTTCCTGCACTACCATCAGTAAGCACCCCTGTGATCCCATCAGCTTGTCAACATTTCTTGAATGTTAAATTACTGTCCATCCACGTTTCATCCAAATAAACGATATCCCTGCCTTGTCTTCGGTATTCCCTAAGCTCAGCTAAGTATTTGCATCTCCATTCAACAATTCTTGGCTTATCGATTAAGATTGTTCGCTTACCTCGGCACTTGCGCCGTCTAAATCCCAATTTCCGAATAACTCTCCTTAAAGACCGTACCCCCCCAAGGAAATTGTATCTTACTTCTAATTACAGGAAGTAAATTTCTGCATGTCGGAACTATCTTTTTATTGACGTAGAAGCCCCTTATTGTCCGCTTAATGACGCACATGTCAAAATCGTCTACATTTATGTTTCTTTCTGGATTTCGAGGTCTTGTCTTGCCTGGAGTGCGCAAAGGGCTTCCTTCTGTTCTCTTCGCACTTTCTTGTCGTATATTCTTAATTGTTCCTACAGACACACCGCAGTAATTTGCTGTTCTCTCATCCGCTCGCGAAATCGGCAGAATTAGTTGTTTCTGCTCTGCTTCCTTTTTGCATTGCTCGTTTCATGGTTTATTATTTCGAGAGCCTCGCTATGAATGGTTTTTCCCTTTTTCCGAAAGTTAGCCATTTCACTAATGAATTATATTAATTCGACACTCGCGATACAACGCGTTTAACACTGTAGCATCCTCTGACACTACCTGCAGTAAGACTGCACTTGTTGACAATATTTTTGAACTATTGGTGTTACACTATCTACACCTTACGCAAGAAGCTCCCCAGTCCACTGCACGCTTGCAGTTCAAGGACAAAGTCAATCTCGTGGGTCACTGACTAGTAATCCTGTTAGCACGTATCATGCAAGCGCCACCAACAAATATGTCCAATGGGAGCTGTCAATCCAAGAATACTCCTTTACCTTACATAGAAGATGGCAAACAATATTCCTATAAGTAATTGAATTACTTGCTAACTATGCAGCGTGTTATTGGATTTTAAATGACCAGTCATTTCGATGAATAGCACAGAATCTGCACAGAAACTTGCCGAAATCTAGTGAACGGGCTTGTGACGTTGAACCAGAGTTTAAAAAAAATTAATGGCTCGAATTCTAATCGTGCTACTAAAGTTTTTGAAGTGGTAAAAGTTTCACAATACCCAAGCTCAGCATGAGTTGCTTTGGTGAAATAATCACAAATAGATGTGGTCAAGAAGAACAGACGCCGCGTTTTCTGCCATACTGGCTTGAAGCACTGCCGATGACAATGCAACGTAGACTTATTAAGCATTTAGTAATTTAACCCAGTACTCGCCCACCGAGAAGGAAAACCACGAAAAAACCCAAGGTCATGAAGGTCGGCCGAATGTGGGCCTGAGCCGTTCCGGAGGTGTAGCGCCCAGTAACACGAGACACAACAGTGTGTTGGAGATAGTCGGTGAAACATTCCACAGAACGCGAAGCTGAGAGAGTTGCAGGCTCGCATGGCTGGGCAGCTGCACTTAAACCTAATACTGTAACTCAAAGCGACGATTAAATTGGTGTAAAGCACGGCGCCATTAGATACCTGAGTATCAGGAAACAGATTCTCTGAAGTGATGAATCACACAGTTCTGTGTGGTTGACTTAACATAATCAGTCTAAATCTCGTTCGTGACAGATGAATCTTACTTACTGGATGTGCGGCACCAACCTCGTAGGGAAGTAACTTAGGTACTGTGATACATCTTAACGAGCGCACCAACCGAATGCAGGTGCGTTCGGAATTGCTAATCATCATTTCTTTCATCCCTCTCCCCGTTCATCCATTCGTCCGCGTGTCTGTCCATTTTCTGTACGCATGAAACTCGCCGACCTTTTCAGTCCAAAATTAGAATTCCGCCAAATTGTTAACATGTTAAAGAGTGCTTTACATGCAGAGCCTCCTAACATATATATGGCTTTTAGGACTATTTACAAAAATACAAAAAACAGTACATCTTAAACACGTTGTCGTCTTTCCCTCAAGGACACCAATGCATCTGGATTCATTTGTTATCTTGTCTAATTCCGCTTTCCTACTACATTGATAAACTTTGTTCAATTGCGGCAGAGTAATATCTATTAACATTAGTAGGGATGAAAATTAGTTGCTTCCTTAAAAAGTTGTGATCCATGTATTATTTATTTTCTTATTTCTCTGCTGATGTAAACATAGCCACGCGGCAGATACAGAATTTTCCGAGTCGTTATACTCCCGATGCTATTCGCTTTAGGGCCAAATGAGGGCGCTCATTAAGAATTAACGTGCTACAGAATATTGTTTAATACTTTAGGCGATACTATGTCTTCGAAATTTCTGCACATCTTTATCCCATGCTTCAACCATTATGAAAGCACGATTATAGTCCTATTAACATGTAGCATGCTAGTAGCACCAATAGGCAGGTCCAATCGAAGCTTTTAGTACCAAATACGTTTCGCGCTCGTTTGCGTTAGTATAGAAGTGGAAAACGATATTTATACAAATAATTCTATTTCTTGCTAACTGTGCAGTCTGTTTTTAGGCTATTGAATTAAAGTCATGTGGATGAATAGCATGAAATTTGTTCAGAAGGTTACAGAAATCTAGTGAAGATACTTAACAGCAAACACACTACTACTATTGCTTCCTGTCTCCTTTAGGTGTTATTTTTGTAACAGAAGCTAAATCGATATATTGTTTCTGTTTGTTGTAATTTACACAAATCACAGGTCATTTGTCGTGTCCTTATTTAGCTATTATACAAAACCAAAGCTTCTAGAAGTGATTTTATATAAAAAAATTAAGTGCCCATTTTATTACTTACATTTAACAGTGAACATTTCACATATTATGAGACATTATTCGAGTATATACAGTAATGATTGTAAAAAAAACAACTTTTTATTTCTCTCACTGCTTACTCAAGCTTAAATAAGTATTTAATTTCACTCAAATTGGATATCGAAATTTTACTCGAAATGTATATATTTGGCGAACCAAGAATAGATCATGTATTTTTAGGAAAAAAAATTGTCCACAACTTTTAATGTGAGTGCGTGTGTGCGTGAGTGTGGGTGTGTGAGTGAGTGAGTGTTTGAGTGATTAAGGGGAAGAGAAAGAGAGAGACAGAGAGAGAGAGAGCACACAGCATAACTTAAAAGTGAAAAATCGAATAAATTGCAAATTTCATACCATATTTAACTGAATCATCCTTCAAAAATGTGAAGTGAGGTTTTTCGAGAAGTTTCTCCACCCTGAATAACCTTTTATAGGTTGCATTTATTTATGACTCTGAGGCTTTTGTTAATATATATGGCATGTTTGAGATGACGGGAAATACATTGTATACCTTAAATATTTTTGTAAATAGTTTTTGAATTCCTCTTTCTTGATGAATTCTATGACTTAGGCAAATACGAAGCGCTTAGTTAAATACACATATTATTAAAATAATAATAATAATAATAATAACATTAATATTCATATCAAATAAACATTTTCTGGCACTTTCCGAAATATTAGTCCCAATTTCTTACTTTTTTCACAATTTTAAGCAGTGCACTTTGAAATGTTGAGTGAGTCTTTGGTTTTTCGTGAACGGGTACTAAGAATGTACAATGCTTGCATAGTGATCTGTTTTTAAATAGTTGACAGCTTTCGCAGTTCACTTTTGTGCGCAGACAAGACGTATATTATCTCATTGTTATGAGTTGAAACCACACTGGTTAATATTTGCAATCTTTAAGGCAATACAACTCTAAAAAGGAAAAACAAAAGAAAAGAAACAACATTTGATTGTCCTTAAGTTAAATTGTTGCCATATTGTAGAACGCGAATGTAATGCAACATACAACATGTTAATGAGTTATGTCGGACGTTCTTGAAATATAATATTTAGGTTTATAATGAATAACTTATAAAGGTTCCAATCAAAGTTCTCCTTGTACCGTATAAGCATATATTATATACCCTAAAATTTATTTGGAACTTAAGACATCATTATAAAGAAATTGTTCAAAGAATTTGATAAATACTAATTAGTGTTAATAGCCAACTTGCTTTTATGTGATATTGATATATTTTTTTAAATTTTCGTAATTAGATCTGTGGAACACATTTAATTGTAAATAAGCTATGGAATATTTTACTAACAATACCATATGTTTGAATTCTTACAATATGAAGCTGTATTAAACATTTCAGACACTTAAGTTAGATTACAAACTGTGCTACTTAAAAGCTTTGCAAGTGAACAAACTTAAAGGAAATAGTTAAGACAATGGGCTTGAAATTTAACGCACTGCCTTTTATCCTAAGGCTTATTTAAACTAATGTATAGAGTTTTTACAGAGCTTTGAAAATGGACGATACTAAGAATATGTTAGTGTTACATGAACGTTCAGGGCATAAAATAATAAAAGGGCCAAAAAAATAAAGAAATACAAATTTGTATAATTTTTGTCAAGTCTCATCGATGATTTATTATTCCGAAGCAGATATAAAGATGCAAGTTTGGCAGCGTGAATAATTCGTGCAGAAACCATGAAAATAGTGATAATTTGCGGAGGATATCAGGTGTATTATTAACGCAAGATTTTTACTTTCTGTTCGTTATCTTGTTTTCGGCTGTTCTTTAAACCACCTAATATGTATAGACATAAGAAACTTAATATTAACAAAAGTATAAATTATAAACTATTAAAGCAGCGCAGATGCACTGATTATATATACGAAAATAAATACTACTGTTTCCATATGACATACTCCAAAAACAGTTCAGCATTAAAATAGGGGGAAAAGTTAAACAAATGTAAGTTACTGAGGTGCTTGAACTGAATAGAAACTCAGCAGTTTCAACGTGACAGTACGACGAACTGTTTATTCTCACTTGCACTAAACTAGCAAAGTCAAAGGGCATATAAGGTCGATACGAACGTCGGTGGAAATACATTGCGTACTCTGGGGTTTGGCTGTCTGCCACACATTCCTAATTAGTTAAAATCTATTAGAAATTCCATGCGTAGTTAACCAAAGTGTGCGTGAATGTGAGATAGGCGAATTTAGGGACACAAACAGAACGCAAACATAACGCGCATGCGCTGTTCAGACTCCCAGCATATAGTTGTAACTTAAACAGAGCTACCAGAGTAAAACTTGTTACAGTCCTCCCTCTACGTGTAAAACGTGTTACTGCGGAACAAAAGAGTAGAAAAATGTTACGTGCCTTATCGTAACTGTCGGAAGAAAATACAGACTTAAGAGAGCCAGGTTGGAAAGCACTTGAGGGTGAACTACTAAAGGGGGGTCTCTTCGTTCAAGAGAAAAGTTTGTTTGTGTTTGGCGGTTTTTATATTAGGAGATTTCATTTGAAATCTGTGATGACGTGAGAGAGCCATTGCGCTGATATGTCGGGAAAGTTTACCCTAGCTTCCAAAAATATTATTTATAAAATATATACATAAAGTTCAGCTGGCATTTGAGGTAGTATTTTTAACACTTAAATGATCTTAGCCAAATAGTATAACATGTAAATTCAATAAAAGCCCGGCTTAAAACAATATGTGTATGTAAAAATATATAAAAAGTGTATATTACAGTCATTGTAAATGTTTATATTTTTGTATACATGTTCAATAACGTTTTGTGAATGTATTATGTGATTTAATAACGTAGGAGCTGTGAGAATAGTAGGTTAAAAGTTGCTAACAATGAGGAAGCTTTGAGGCAATAATGAGTAAGAAAGTTTAATAATGCTACTAGTCATTACTGGAGCAACAATAATGTAAATTTTGAGACAATTCATAAAATAGCTAATCAACAACCAGAAAAAGCTTTAGTTAAATGAAGGTATTCCATTGGATTAGGATTAGCCCATCAGAGACTTGAAATACAGAAGTTTACAAATTTAGGCGGTTGAAATCAAGCCAGTTGCTCGTAGACAGCGCTCATAACTGACGCGTTGGTTGCAGACAGTGTTCCTAATCGGACGCGAGATGTGTCCTCGAGAAATTTAATACATATTCGTGTGAAACGAAAATAGTTTACATGTTAATAAGTGCAAGTAATCAACGAAAGAATCTCACAGCTCTCTATATCAGTGAAGTGTTATTAAAATCGTGTTAAGAATTAACAAAAAGGTGTGAATTAAAAATTATAATCTATGTAAGCCTACATTTCTCAGCCGCATCACGCTCTGTTAAGAAATTCATGTCTCTAAAAATAATACTGACGCAGCCGAGGCATACATAAGTATATAATATTTAAAGAAACAGTCAAAATTACAAAGTTAACAACTTTTTTAAACTTTTTTTGGGGGCAAAGGCCACCGGAAAGTACATTTAGGGTGAAGACTACCAGAAAATTTTTACCATACCTGCGGTTGCAACTACTTCAAGTTCGGCTCCCCAACAGTCGAAATATAATACATCTTCATATTGGCTTTCCATACGTGAAGCAACAACCTACTTCAAATTGGCTCCCAAGGCGTGAGGCAAATAGCAATACAACAAAATAACCATCTTCCTCACAATCATATCCTTATAGGAAACAGATGGCAGCAATGAAAAATGTATATTATAATTCTAGCTCGTAAAGTCGTTGTCACAAAGACGAAGTGGAATGACGAATAAGAAACCTGTATGATAAACAGGTAGGTAGGCTACATGAGTATTCCATAAAGACGGAGGTCAGCGAGGACACCTCTCCAATGCAAGAACGAGCATGTTCAAACTACCTCCCCCCACAAAGCACGATATGTGAAACGAGAACGGATCTGAGATCACAGTCGACTGTGAGCCAGCACGATGAATAGTGAAAATATCAGAATCGCGAGTGATAGTGACAATTGTTGCTGGGTGAACCTCAATGAGTATGAGGAAATAAAGCAGCTCTGTCTCGATAAGCATGAGGAAATATGCGATCATCTTTAAGGAACCATCACAGCATCAACAAATGTCATTCTTCCGTTGTGGGGAGTGCTGTGACGTGCATCTCAAAGCAAAAGGGTAAATAAGTGAAGAACATGTGATAGAATAGGTATTGTAGGGGAGAAAAGAGATAGCTAAGCAAAAAATATGTATTTTTATAGAATGCCCGAAGGAGAAAATGTGCCACCGCACCGCGACGTGGATCGGTCGCTGCCGACGTCCTAGCCCGTGGACGAGAAAGAACGTATAGAAGAAGAAACGTAAGCAGAATCATTGTGGATAAAAGAAGAAAGAGATTTAACGATGACTGGCGTGTAAAAACAGAGATCTTGTGTATATGTCTACAGGTGCGAAAAGAAGCCTGAGAAGAAGAGGAACAAGGCAAAGGTCGTAAACAATATGATGTTGGAAGCCTCTCGAGAGAAGGTTATAGTACTCATCTTTGACCGCATTCCAGAAAAGTCAGAGAAAGATGAATCCAAATAGTGTGTTTGTGCTCGACGACATCTCCATCAGCTCTAAGCATCGTGTATATATAGGACTGCATTGCGAACTCGCATTCGTTTTCATCAAAGCAGGTAACGAAACATTTTTATACTTAAAAAAAGAGGACTGGCAGATAATAGTTCGAAATATAGCTGTGATTGAAACGTATGTGAAAGACGGTAAGCTTCCTCATCGTACAGCGAGAATATAATCTATGCATATAATATAACAGTGCATATAAATAAAGTTAATGAAATAGCATTTGTGAATACGTGTCTAAACGAAAATGTCATAAACCTGGACATTGTTGCAATAACAGGACTGAAGAGACTAATTCCATACATTGAAATATATTTATTTCAATTGTATTACGTTCATAAATCAATGTGTTCATGCGATGTTAGAGGTAGGCGTGTCAGAAAAAAGTTAAAGGAGATTTATGCTAAAATCAATAAAAAATATAATACTAATTTTTAATGTATTCTTTATTGATATAAAAAAACACATTTCATTTTTATATGATGGATTGAACATAATTTAGGGGTTTATAATTGAGCAATTTATAATGAATAGTTAAACAAAACAAAGATGTTTGTGCAGGAAAGTTCGCCGATGCTTGAACTTCCAATCTGATGTAAACGGCTCCAGTCACAGTCTCCTCCGGTTGATGAGAACAGTCGATGACGAATGGTGGTGCATATTTCAGAAAATAGCTTCTCTTCAAAAGACGGTAATTTTCCCTGCCGCAGTAAGAGCATTGAAATTTAGAATACTCATCATACAGAGATACAAACTTTGAATTTGCAAAATCCAAATTCATGTCATGATACGGATAACATTCGCTGTTGAGATAGAGATTCAGATCGGTGATATTGCAGTGATCAAAGATAGAGCTATCTTTAGCAAGGTAGTTCCACCTGTCGGTCTGTGTACCCACTGTCACAAAAGGCGATTTCTCAAGCTTCGATGTCGTTGCAACGTTCCACGTGAACGCTCAGTCTGCGGTACTGCAGATTGAGTGTGAAGGTCCAGGGTTTGAAAGGCAACGTGCAGCGGGCGATCTGCCTTGACGAGTTTAAGTTTCTCCACCCTTTCGACATCGGAGAGTCTAAGAAGTACAGGCATCCTCCATTCGATGCGGTTTAGTTTAATGATAGTCGGATCATTGCCCATTAGACAATTATTAGAATTTTTAGTTTAGATGAGAAGGAGTTCAAACTTGCTATTAAGATGAGCTCTTTGTAATCGTCTGGGAAACCCAGAAGCATCGAAAGAGGAACGATAGCGTTCACGATGTCTACAGCTTCTCCAAGATAGGTCCAGCCGGCGTTCTGCATGCGATTGGAGTCCAAAGTGTTGAGAGTTGCATAGTTGCGCATAGTCGTAGAAATTCCGGGATTTCTCGTTATATCTAAAGTAGTATCATTCATATCTAAGCGAACTTCATCAAACAGAAACGCGATGGAATTGTTGGTCAGTTTTGGAGATGAAGCTTCACCATTAGGTTTTATCATACATCCTTCTATGTAGAGATAACTTCTGCTAAGAAGCGTGTACAAATCCTCGGCTTGGCGTGGTATTCTAATTTCATCATTCAAATCCAGAGCAGACATATTGTAAGGTAGGAAGACATGTTCCTCCTCCTTACTAATCTTATCGTCAAACGTCGGAACTCCATTACAGAACCTTGAAATCCAGTCACTCGAGGAACTCTCGGTTGGATGGTGTTAACAGTTTGCGCGTCGAAGACTGAGTAGGTATCAATCTCGCGAGAAGCTTTTTATTATAGTAATACATTTTAAAATTTATTCCCATTCCGTCTTATGTGTAGTCTCACTGTAATAGTTTCGTTTCTGAAGTCGAGCGTATCCCGTTCTGTTCTACCACTTGAACGCTGAGATGATCAATGAGTTTCGTGTCAATTATGGGTAGATATATAGGAATGGGCGGTTCCTGCGAGATGCGTAGCCCGTAGGAACCGACGGGAAAAGTTCGTAAAGAGAATGCCCGCTTTTACCGTTGATGAAGGATCCAGTGGCAAGGCTGCACTCGATGCGTATGATGCTGACCTTCAAAATGTTCACCAGTTCATCAGATTGGTCAGGATCCGGCTCCACCGTGCCCACCGATCTCTCTCGAGTGAAATCGACAACGTAGGGGCACCAAACCTCAGCCTAAATGGTGTTATTATTGGGACGGAAAAGAGTCATTTCATCGCCAGCTTTGAGTATATCCTTGAGGAAGATGTTTATATCTACTATTTCATAAGTTACAGGTGGAATTTCAATGGTTTCAAGTTTTCCATCCCACAAGTAATGGAAAAGGAATTGCTAGGATCAACATTTGGTATCGAGTAGAATGTCTCGAAATTCAGTAGAGCAATCTCGTAAACTCCATCTCGATTCAGATGGAATGGTGGATTCAGATGGGCAGAGAAACTAGAATCAGATCCGCTCACAGTGATAGTGTAACTCATTTTGACCATTCAAACATCCTGTCGAAAGTGTTTTGTAACACTTCTGTTACCTGTGTCCGTTATACATAACCTTAACACCGTCGAGATAGGATTAGATCTCCTTTTGGAAGCTTCAGATTGCCGAACTATTAAAATAAAACGCTAAATTTTCATCTTTGAGTAAAGCAACCCAATGGGTACCCGGATTCTGCGAGCTGTCCAAATTGACAACGATCCTCTCTTTACGTCTGGGCCTTAGAGGGAGTATATCTAGCATATATAATTAAGAATGAGTAGACGTTTAGCATAAGCTTCAATCTCCGCACCGCTTAAGGCTTTTTCCGGGATATGTACAGAACTCGCCCCGAGGTTATGGACGTATATACAAACCCCATCCCTTTCTGCGTCGTCCACATCCCTTCTTAAAACCTCTGCCCTTGCCCGTGGCTAAGGCTTCCATGTGCTGATTGTGACTAGCGAGCTCGTTCAGTTGCTTCTCCGTTTCTTACTCACCGAGGTAGCGATCTGTGCGGCTTCCCCTGCCAAGCTACCCGCAGCACCCAATGCCACCAAGAGCGGTATCAAAGGTAAAATACCGCCTCGTGGTATTATCCTCTTCTACCGCTTGCACAATCCAGCGCTCATGGCCAGCTTTCCCTTTATGATTGTGGTCACAATTCTAGCGGCAAGATTTTCGCCAAAAGCGGCGTCCGCAGACTGCGTCCGATTCCAGGCCTATTCCACAAGTACCTTGTCAGCCGAATGCCTCAAACCCGTGTCCCGATGAATGGCGCAGGCGATATCGTGTTCTCGACTCGCGGCGTCCAATCCGTTTATAAGCGCATTTGCTGTAAGCGTTTATGTTTGTTCCAGGACCGCAGTACTTGTAGCCGGGCAAATGAGCCTCAAACGGTAGAGAATTAATCAAAGAATTAAGTATTCCAGAACCCTTTCCGAACACGTTTAGAGCTCATGATGCACTAGGAAAATAAAAAGCAAAATATATAACTTATAATCTTAGTCGCACGATGGAAGTAGTGAAGCAAAAGTGCTCGGTACCTATAGTAAGTTATAGACTTCGACAATGATATTCGCGAGGGAAGGCACGGCTCTCTCTTCCCGACGAATGTCAGAGCGCTCATTCTGGGTAGCTCAAATGCGGGAAAGACGAATATCTTATTCAACTTGCTAATCCACGAGAACGGTCTAAGGTTCGAAAATCTTTACATTTACTCGAAATCACTGCATGAACCGAAATATCAGTACCTGCTCAAAGTACTGAATACCATACCCGATATAGGAGTGTACACGTTCGAGGACGGTGAAAAAGTACTGGAAACCTCGAAAGCCAGAGAAAATTCCATATTCCTATTCGATGACGTCATCAACGAGAAACCGAGTAAAATAACTTCGTATTACAGCATGGGCAGACACCGCAACGTCGATGCTGTATACCTGGTAATCATATGCAAAGGTACCCAAACATCTAATTAGAGACAATGGAAATATGGTCGTGCTCTTCAGACAAGATAATCTCAACTTAAAGCACATATACGACGATTACGTAACTACTGACATGCCGTATACGGAATTTGGAGAGCTGTAAGCAAGTATGGGACAGTAATGACGGATCGAACTCGAGACCCTCTGTTTTCATAGTACTTGAACTCCCGCTGAATGAAGGACGAGTGAATAAATAGAGTATCGCTCATTATAGCTATGAGTATCGAAGGATTCCGATCGTGCAGGATCATCCCGTCTAGGGGTGTGCTTAATCGTTATATCATAAATCCAGATGACACGGGAAACTATCAATTCAAGAAAAGGCGATTATGCAATATTCAGGATCATGAAGAAGACTATGATGCAACGACTAAACGCTATGTGGATACGCTTACGACTATCGTCCAGTATCGAATGCAGACGTTCACCGAAAAGACTCCATATCAGCGTATGGGCGAATTTGAAGCTGTCCTTAGGCAGCACGTGCAAACATCGCTCGAAGGTTAACATCATAGGCTAATGGAATACCTGAGTAAATATGCCTTCAAACACGATGCAGAAAATAATTTCATTCTGGATACGATAAGAATGAAGGTACTATTGCCCCAGTTCACGATCATGATGTTCCGAATCAAAAATATATTTTAGATTACATAAATGCACGCACACCGCTTCCCGATTCGAACGAAAACGTTTCCTTTCGAAAGAAATGCATAAGGGAGATTGCCGATCTCGAGGACGATAACGATGCCGCATTAGTTTTAAAGAAAAATGCCGAAACACAGACAGTTTTAAACCCAACTCTAGCTTCTATGCTTCAAGAAATTGTTGCAGCAGTTGAAGAAATCTGGAAACCGTGGTAAACCGCCAAAGCTCGATGGATAAGTAGCTAACATCAACTACGAATAATATTGATGATCTTAAATCGCAAGCGGGTGTAATAAATGCTATTTTAGGACAAATGAGAGGACAGCTCATCATTAAATTGCAAACGAAACCGTACAGAGGTAACTCGCAGAGATACGTGCTATCGTCGGGACTCGAATACTACAAATCCTAGGTTAGCGGAGAGGTGATTGGCTGCTCTATGCTTTCATCATCGCATCCCAATACGAGAATGGATGCAATGTTTTCAATAAACGATCAGCCAGTTGAAAGTTATCCTGCACCCGCCATTCTAGACGATAAGTTGACCTTCACAGCTCCAATTAATCGTGCTAAAGATGGACATATTCTAAGTATCGAATTGAAAATATCCTATATATTGACAGCAACAGCTTAATTGTGCATTCATTTTATCATGGATTTAGAAGGCATCAGACTCAAGCAGCCCATCGCTCGACACAGTAAAGCGATAAGGGAAAAGTTACGTTCCCAGAAGGGTCTCAAGCTCGAAACCCAACGTGTGATATCCGAGGTTCTTCAGCCCATCTCCTTTCCTCTGGAGGATACAATAAAGAATCAAAAAAAGCGCAAACCCCTCTCTCGCCCCGAAGAAGAAGAAGATAAATCCGATACCTTTGCGAATTATCTGAAGAAGTTTCGAACAGCTAGCGGCAGGATCTGGACGTTACCTTTGGAGTACGGTACGAAGATGGGGACTATAAGATAGGAAATAAATTAATTACATTTGCAGATAGCAGTGTTCATATAGGAGATGAGACTTATGCGGCCACCCCGGGGCTGTACGAACTATTATTCAAGTGCGTACCTCAGGCCTCATCGTATACGGAAGACGATTTTGAAACAAACTCTAGTTCACAGACAGGGTTACAGCAGGAGCGGTCATCTGAGATCGAACAAGGGTTATAAATACAAGAATATCATACGCAGGCTAATCGACACTACGACTGGTTCCGGTCTCGTATGGAAAGAGCACGTTCCGCATAGGAAGTTGGACTACGTATACTGGTCCGATCCTAATAGTCCGATTAGCCGACTCAGGTTACTAATTGCATTGAGGGAGGCTGGCAATTTGAAACTTACAACGGAGAGTCAAGAGATCGTCACAGAAATCAAAACCTAAAAGTAATAGCATAATTAGACGAAACATCGCTAATGAATTACATTCTCCCGCCAGAAGGAAATATTTGCATAGGAAAATACTAAAGATCTTAATGACTTATTACAAATACACTTTATTAAAATGATACCATACGAAAAACAAAACAGAAACTATAAGTAATATCTGCTCAACCGTGCGACTTGGTTAGCTTATACTACTTCTATATATCCTCACTCTAAGCCTATACACAGTTTAGCCCTCTCCATCTCAAAGGCTAACTGATTAAGTATCAAAATATATGTGGTTTAGAAAGAAAAGTATATAAAGTGTTGTAACATTGGATAAGAAATGCTTATAAATAATTAAATTACTCTCTATATTACCATAAATACCTGTCATACTATCTGAATTACCTGTTGAAATGACTTAAACACCTATAATACCGTCTGAATCACGTGAAATTATCTTAAATAGCTTTGGTACGAATCGCTAATCGTAATTATCACGAGCACATGTAATACTATCCTGATTGCTCTAAAGAGCAACGATACTACCTGAATTACCTTTCACGCGGAACTATGCTACACCCAACTCCTGAAATCTATCTGACTATGGTACTACCAGAACTAGCATATATAACTACTATATTACCTTAAATAGCTGCGAAATACGAATGGAATCTACCCTCCTGTGATGCTACCCAAATTATTCTAAATACTTACGATATTGCCTGAAATAGCTGCGAAATACGAAACTATGCTACACCCACCCATTGGAATATACCCTCCTGTGATGCTACCTGAATTATTCTAAATACTTACGATATTACCTGAACTAGCTGTGAAATACGAAACTATGCTACACCCAGTCCCTGGAATCTACCCTCCTGTGATACGGCTGAATTACTCTAAATATCTACGATACTTGAATTATGTTAAATACCTACGATATTATCTGAATTACCTGTGAAATCATACAGAACTATGCTATACCTACACATGGAATCTGTCCCCCTGAATTATCCCAAATACCTGTGATACTTGAATTACCGTAAATACCTATGATGTTACCTTAATTACCTGTGAAATCATACACAACTAGACGCGTACAAGCCATGGAATCTATTCACCTGCTGAATGCTGGATGGTGCCCTCTTGGATAAGACGTTGATATTGTGCATGCAGCAACACTAACCTCCCTAACAATTATCATCGTTTTCCCTATAATAAAACCTATATTCTACCTTTCAAGCCCTGTCTAGACTAGCACGTCACCTCGCATTCCCCACCTCTTACATGTAAATCGTATTCCCCCCTTCAGCATCTGTCTAGCGAATCATCTCTCCAAGTTTTCCCTATTTTTCCCATATAAATGCATACTCCACTCCTCAACCTCTGTCTACCTAGCACTTCTCCTATTCCCTATCACTCTCATATGAAGCAATACGCCCCCTCCTTTAAGCCTAGATCCACGTACTTACTATCCCAATTTTCCCTATCTCTCCCATATAATCGTATTTTCCTCCTTCAGCCCCTGCTCCTCCTAGTATCTCTCCTCGTTTTCCCTATCTCTCCCACATAAATGCATTTTTGGTCGAAAAGTGCGCCAGAGCCCCCTATCTAAACTACTGCCATTCTATTAAATGTAGCTATTTACAGTTGACTTAAGTGACTAAACGCAACGTAACGCAAGAGTTTCAGTATCAAACTTTTCCTTTTCGTTACGTTAAGTTTCATGTGGCTTGGTAATTGGAACTAATCGGCGTGAAGCAGTAGTATGAAGTAATGAAATAACTACCAATCAAGAGTCATTCCCCTTACGTTAACTGCATCCTAATTAGACATTATTTTTTGGCATTTCTCACTCCACGTTGTTATAATTGTAACAGCCAATTACACACACACACACACACACAGATATATATACCCACCACGTTTTCTAATGATGAGGCTCAATGACACCCTTAAACTGTGCGTTTATTTTAGTCTTAGAGAAAGGTTTGCATCATTTCACTTCGTGTTTGACGCTTCTTTTATTTTTGTGAATTTGCACGCCATTGGCTTTAAGTTTGTTATTGTACAGTTTATTCCTATGTTAATTTCAATGTACGCGAAATAGATGTTGAAATCAAAATGGAAATGGAAATCCTTGTATGCGTTGGTGATGAACCAGCATTTCACATGCAAATAAGTCGCACACATAGTGACTGCATTTGGTATTTTCTTTGATGTGTAAATCGTGATATAACTGAAGAAATAAGTGTTCTTCCACTTGAGCGCTTAAGACAGGCATTTCTCAATGAAAGCTTCGTGCACATTGGCATCATTTAGTGCACCTTTAATGTAGTATTACCAAATATTTCCGGATTATCACACTATCTTCTCCGTACAAGTGTTGGTTAAACCAAGACGAAGATAAACTGAAAATGTATTTGTGTGGGATTGCCAGAAGAAAAATTAAACTGAGCTTTATTTATGAATGCTCTTTAACTGCTGTGGTCCATAGCACCCCATTCTATATTGGGCGTGAAAGACATTTAATTTTGCTTAGGCTCTTTATCAGGCCTGAGGTTCTTTTACATGCTGTAGGTTACGACACGGGACCACCGGCTTTACTTCCCTTCCGAAGGAAGTCATGCTAAGGATCTTTAACCCTCCACCGATTTGAACCCAAACCTCGTGAACTATAGGTTAGCATGGTAACCACTACACCATGGAAGACGACGGATTGCCAAAAGGCAAGTGTATTTACCCCAGGGATTTTTTTCTTATTAACGCAGATATATGGATGAAAAAATGCAATCGGGTAGCAATGGTTATATCTTCAAGAGATTAACTGCCAAACATGCAAGAATATGCCTACGTTACCTTGTTTTCATTCAATACTCGTGTGGAAAAATATCATAATTAAGTATTATATAAGTACGTACAGAAAACGGCTGTGATTTTATAATAATCATCACTTGTGAGGAATGCGTCTGCACTCTGCTGTTTCACGTTCATTGTTGTTTAGCAATACTGGGATCTTACCTTTAGAGAAACTGCTTATACTTATATGAACGAAAAATAACGAATACCGCCATTACAATGGTATAGTGGATTAAAGTGTAGTGCTCAGATTCCTAACCACGTAACGCGCGTGGCATCGAGTCCATTCAGGAGGATTTGGATTTTTAATCCCATATTTGGAGCCCCTGTGTGCTCAGCATAATGATATATTTGAGGTCGCGGAAAACAACATCTCGGCTCGGGAAAGCTGACCACATCATCTTTCCGTATCAGCTGGATGGTCGTCCAATTCTGCGCATGTCAGAGTGAGATCGGTAGTGGGGTCCGTCTACATCCCTCAGGGCTATGGTGGATTAATTATACTTGTACAATAGACATGCAGTTATTAAAATGCTGAATAATCATGCAAATAACGAAGTTATATGAAATACCAAAAAGCTGCATTATTCTGCATCAATAGTTACAATCCTGAAATTAACATCCCAGTTTTTCGTCGTTTTTAGTGTCCTGGAGTGCAGTTGGGAACCACCGCCAGTAAAGCAAAGTAGGTATGACGATACACTCTGCGAAGAGTTCACGATTGGAATCTCCTGCAATGACGTTCAAGCTGACTGCCTCAGGTGTGTTGAAGCAATGGGCAACTGCCACTGAATATAAGAGGATTTGTATAATGTTTCGTCTCTTTTCCAGACATTCTAAAGTTTCCTCTTTTTCCTCCGAGAAAAAAACATGATAAAAAGGAACTAACACTAAATTGTATAAATAAAGTCGCACATGTAGCAGATGGTGTGCATATAATTGTCTGCCTAGTAATTCTGATCATCAGAATAAGAAACTTGTTTGGGTGATAAGCTGACTAAGTTTTCATTCTCTTCGCAAGATTTCCCTTGGCCTGTTACTAATAACGTTTATTAAATATAATGTGTACATGAAAATTATATTTTATGCTAAGGCTTTGTCTTCTGAATAAAATGTTAGCGAGTATGTCCTATCTTAGCAGTCGGCTAGATGACACTGTTGACATTGGTGTCCACATAGGGTGAGGAATATTTAATGACACGTGATGAACTACTCTTTAGTTACGGATCCTGAAGTGAATGCCGTTCTTGTATACACTTGTTCACAGCTGGAAATTTAATTCGTTCCATTCTTCCGGCGTATACCGAAAGTCTTGATTATTCTACTGTGTCTGTCCTTCTTTTCTTTATTTTATGTGGGCTTCATATGCTAGTGTACTAATAGATTGTTAAGGTGAGTGC
This sequence comes from Deroplatys truncata, assembly GCA_030765065.1. Classification (NCBI taxonomy): domain Eukaryota; kingdom Metazoa; phylum Arthropoda; class Insecta; order Mantodea; family Mantidae; genus Deroplatys; species Deroplatys truncata. Next base: position 180,042,998 of record CM060977.1, on the reverse strand, counting down.
AAATTTTGGTGATTGTGTAGATGATTTTGGGACAATCATGATGGGGAATAGGCTCAAGGCTGTGTCATGTGATAATTCTCGATGTTTCTAATGTAAAAAATGGCTTCTATAGCTGCTGTGCATCCTTCATGTATATGCTCGGTGAAAGTGGCTTGGAATGTTAATTAAAGGTACTTGTAAGAATTTACCAACTATAACTGATCATTTCCACAGTGTTTGTTGTTGTTTGCGTCTAATTAATGTCTTTGCGACTATCAATAAATATTTTAAGGGTTGTTAAATGATAAAAAAGGAATGATTATACTTTTTCTACATCTGTGTTTGTTTCTTACGCAGAATAATTACGATTAGCTCCTCGAAATAGAACAGCAGTTTGAAAACTTGACCGTATCTGCTTCTCCAATATAGCCATGTGCTAATGTTGTTTTACCATGCAAAGCTATGTACGAATGGAATGGATATAGATGTTATTCTCTCAGAAGCAGATTTTATAAGCAAAGATGAGCGCAAGATTATAATGCCAATTTAGATTGTAAACGCTTCTTCAGCAGGGAAAAGGACTTTTCCGCAGCTTTGGGATCTTTTAATTCACACAGGGTAGATAAAGATCAGTCTTTTTGAATATATAATCATAAAAGAAAGCAATTCAAGTTGTTTGTTTCACTTTCTCCTTTACGGATCTGTTTCACCACAATTTGAGATTTTTATTGTGTACGAGCCATAATTTACGCTACAGTTATATATTTGTACAGCGGCCTAACAACTGTCCACACACACGCCTCAGCATAAAGGTTGCTTCAATTTCCTTTTTTTTCATGTTAAAATAAATTAGTTCAATTATTAGTCTCATTTATTAAGCAGTCAAAGAAATTCCTATTTTGACCTAATCCATTTCTTTAAATTGATAAAAAATTAAGTTTTCCTTTTATTTGGTTGTGAATAATTCGATAAGCATCCGAACATTCTTATTTATATCCAATGGTCATAAAGTGTTATAACTTTCAAGGTTTTACACAATAAGTATCAGTGTAAAGAAGAAGAAAAGGATTTATTACTTTTAAAACAAAAAAAGAGCTGCTTGCTGTAGTAAGTTGCCACACGACAGAACTTACTATATCGATGGATTGTATTTTATAAACATAGGACGTTATAGGTAACATATCATTTGCTTTATGTTTCATTCAAAAAAGAACATGTATTTTTTTGTTTTAGCTCCTTTCTTTTACGATCAAGAATTCACTGAAAAATCACGAAAGACATACCTTGGTAATTAAATAGTTCTACCAAAGTTAATATTGTTCCAATAATATACCTAGAAACAAATTGGCAGAGGTATAGGAAACAACGCAAATTCTGCTTTGCTGTGGACGTAACCTTGGCATGTCAAGTGTCATTTTTTCCAACTTCTTGTAAAGAAAATCGTTCTTTTACCAATGATTGTGATTTTAAATTGTTTTTTCTATACATAAATGATAAATGGATGAATAAAGGTTTCATAAACCTTTTTCAATGTAGTACTGGAAATATATTTCTCTAGTATAATTTCGGTTCGTATAATATCCTCCTTATAATATGCACTTTTAAAGAACAAAGCACATATGAACACAACATTTTAATCCAAGTATATAATCGATAACATTGCATTATTTCTTGGACGAAAAAAAAATACAGTGTGAAGAACATTTTAACTCTTCGACTTTTAATTGCTTTCATCTTCTGAATGAGAAAATTATTATAATACTGTATTTCTATTTACATTTGTTTTTATTAGTTTTAAAAGAAATTCATTAAAGGTATAGCTGTCATTGTCAGTATTACGAAGAATTTTTTAATATCTCATTCAGGAGACCGTCTTTCATAATGCTTTCTTGGTCTTTGACTGTTGTGCATCTTCAGGTTTTCATGCTTGTTTAAGTTCAAGCCAGTAGTGCCGTTTATTCTCTTACCTTCTGAGAGGTTACATATTTGATGTGTTTTCCGGTTCGGCTATAAACACGCCACATTCGAATTACAAATATTCATGTTGAAAATTTAAATCGTAGGGATACTGCTCTATACCCAAAGCGGCAAAGACACGTTATCATAGAAGATACCAATAGTCTTAACAATATTCTGCAGTTTTCCTTCCAAAAACGATGATGGAGTGAATGTATTAAACAAAGATTAAAAAATGTGATTTGCAATTTCTGCAGTGTATTCTGTAATACGCTAATAATAGGAATAAGTAATGATAGGTGTTCTGCCCGAAGGCAGGTATAAAACTTTAGGCTATGCCGTGGGGTGGCAACCACCACTCGTCCAAAGGCGCACTAGTCGATGACATTGCAGGTTTGCCATTGACTTCCGCCATATGAAAATGAAGTGACACAATCTTGAAACCAAGCCAAAACTTACTCACGACTAAAAGATCCCTCTCCGATCGGAATTTAACCATAGCCCTTCTGTAAGCAAGCGGGAAAGGCTAACCACTGCACCGCAGGGAAGCATAAATAAACAGGCTTCTAACACCAAAGGAAAGGTCGATACCTCTATGTAACAAACAAATGATCACAAGGGTCATTTGTTTACCAAGAGCACACAAAAGCTTTGTAGTATAAATGTCACTGAAAATAAAAACGGAGTGCTTGTTTACATTATATTGATAATAATCACTAACAGTATCCGATGATTCCATAAACTGCCTCCTATCATAGAGCATATCACATTGTAAATCTGTATCACGTTTTCAGCAAATCAACACCTCAACATAATATTCTATTATTAAATCAGAATTGTTTGGTACCAAAGTACGGGGTTACGAGATGGGATCCATTACTATCTACACTTAAAAGGGACTTGAATTCGTATATCCCTTTGCTGTTATTGCCCTAGATGAAATTAAATTGAGTTTTACTGATGGACGCTCTTTAACTACTGTGGTTCTTAGCGTCCCATTCTATATTAGGCGTGAAACACTGCAAATTTTGCTCAGATTCCTCTTTATCAGGCTTGAAGTTCTTTTACGTACCATAAATCTACGACATGGGACCATCGGCTTTACTTCCCTTCCGAAGGAAGCCATGCTAAAAATGTTTACCCCGAAAAACTCCATCGCCTCTACCGGTTTGAACCCGCGACCTCGGGAACTAGCGGTTAATAGCATGGTAACCACTATACCACGAAAGATGACGTCGTCCTCCGTGGACTAGTGGTACCGTGCTGACCTCTAGTTCCCAAGGTCGTGGCTTCAAACCCGGCGGAGGGCGATGGTTTTTTTTCGTGCGAATAAATCCTTAGCATGTCTTCCTTCGGAAGGGAAGTAAAGCCGGTGGTCCCGTGTCGTAGATTTATGGCACGTAAAAGAATCTCAATCGTGATAAAGAGGCCTCTGAGCAAAATTACCGGTCCTTCACGCCCAATATAGAATGGGACGCTAAAAACCACAGTAGTTAAAGAGCGTCTATCAATAAAACTCAATTTCAAAACGGAAGACGACATTGCCCTAGTGTTTCTGCTCCTGGAAGGTGAAGTCTTTTCTTTTAAAATTGAATGAAACCATGCAGAGGGGAGGGAGAAACCAGGAAATCTGAGCAAAATCTAGCAAATCTGAGGTGTCAACGGTGTAAATTAACTGGCACAAACACACGCGCGTGCTGTTTCTTGTACAATTGCTGGAATGTCGTTTCTGCCAGTTGAAAGCTATTTTCCACTCGGGAACACTTCGTGTGTTATAGTCTGAGGTAACACGTCGGCAGTTCCATTTCTCCTTGACGAGGCTTTATATCGCCAGCGTTGCGGAAGTGTTGCGTCAAGTATTGCATTTCCACCTTCCTTCTTTATTGCCTAGAGAGTTCCCTGTTGCACTTCAGCCGAATGGCCAGATTACATTTTTTCTACAAAGACAGATGGCTTTGATATCTGCTACCAGATTATGAAATTTGTATATCTCGCGTAATTTCCATTGGTTCTTCCCATTTTCTTCGTGATGCCCTTCCCCACTGTCACTCGGGGTCCAACTATGATTTTCGCTCTAGCTCCAGCTGTGTCATTCGCATTTTATTTAAAAAGAGAACCCGCGTCGGGGTTCATTCTACCTTATTTACATATTCTATTGTCATGTTAAGAACCTTGGCTTTTAACGCAATGCATATGTAAAAATCTTACAATCTATATTTTCATTTAAACACTCAAATTTTCATTACAGAATAGTAATGCAATACAGCGTTCGTTCCATAGATAACTCGTTACTGTTTTAATGAATCTTTACTCGTTAACAAAAATGATTCATGTGCCAAACAGTTTCCTATAAAAAATTAATTTGGCTGTAAGATATACTTATACATAATATAACATCGAAGCTTTATAAATTTTAAATGAATCTCTGCCAGAAAACAGGAGAAGGGGCTAGAAAATGTGGCAGAGGTAGGGAATACGAGAAGAGATGTTGTTAGTCTAAATATGGGTTATAAGTAGCTTATGCGTTGTATATGAGTTATAGCAAATACGAGGAGAGATGCTAGGCTAGGCGGGGGTTGAAGGGTGGAATATTCGTTTATATGGAAAAAAAATAAGAAAAAAGAAGATAGATGCTAGTGAAGTCAAGAACTGTAGGCATTTAGGAATGTCTTCCAGGAGGAATGAAATAGTTTAGGAGGTATTTGGAACAGTGTTATAGCTATGGATATTTCGGAAGGTAGCAATAACCATTTCGGGTGACACTTTTACCTTAATTTGAAGGTATTGTGATAGTATTTGATGCGATGTGATGGCATGCTCTTACAGGCTTTGCGACATTCTGATGCAGAGAAAGGAAAATTTTTAGGTGTTTCTAAAGCATTTTGGATCAAGTATTTTCATGGTACAGAGTATTTTAACGGGTTTTTACAAACAGGAGCAAGTGCTTTAATGGTATTAGTAGAAGTCTTAGAGAATTCTGAAGGTTTTTACAAAACAGGAACAGGTCTTTTCATGGCTTTAATACGGTTTTTGAGGTGTTATTTTGAGAAACTGGTCTAGGTATTTTCATGATATTTTCGCTGGCTTTCGATGCATTTGGAAAGTATTTAAACACTGGTGTAGGAATTGTAGCGTATTTTGGTGTCCATTTACGGCCTTTAGTCACATATGCAGGTATTTTCGCTGGTTTTAGAGCATTTCAGGTAAGAATACAGGCATTCAGAACATTCTCCTACACGGACTGGAGAATTTCAGATGTTTCAAATACATTTCGGAAACTGTAGCAGATATTTTCGTGGTATTGGTACAGATTTTAGGATTCTTTCAGAATATTTATAATGTATTCTGTTATTTGCAAGCTATTTTTAACACTTATGCTGCTATTTTCGAGGGTACTGATAGAAGTTTTTGAGATTCCTTGAAGGTATTTTTAGGCTATGAATGAGACATAGGCAAAGACTGTTTGAACATTTTGGTAACTAGACAGGAGAATTTCAGGTGTATCAAAGGTATTTTTATAATCAGGAGTAGGTATTTCCATGGTACTGTACCAGTTTAGAACATTTTGGGGTATTTTATTATGTTGTTTCCAAGTAGTTTAGCACTTTTACAGGCAGTTTTTGAAATTCTGCTAGGACTATTTGTAACTTCTTCAAGGTATTTTAGGTTATGAATCAGGTATAGACACAAGCTTTTAAGACGCTTTGGAACACAAGCAGTCGAATTGCATAGGTAATATAGGAATTATTACAGGTATTTAGGTATCATTTCATAGGTAATTCAGTTAGTATCGCTGGACCTTATGAATAATTTAGTAGGTAATTCAACTAGTATCACTGTTATCTTAGGTGCTTTAGAGGGTAATTCAGACATTATCATAGGCATGAAGGTTAATTTCATAGCTAATACATATATTAACACTGATTTTCAGTGATATTTCATGGGTAATTTAACTATCGTCATAGATATTTTACCTAATTTTAGTAGCAAATCATGTACTAACGAAGATATTAGGCTAATTTCAGGATTTGTTGCATTTTCTACTAATTTTTAATACTCCATGAGCATGATTATTCAATGTTGAAACATCCTTATATACTTTAAATGTCTTTTTTTTCTAAATCTTGTAAAAACTTTTAAGTTGAACGGTTAGCGTGTAAGACCGGGAGGGATAAACTACCTATTGATTTACAGTTTTAAGGTATATAGAAGTAGTCTAAACTAACCTTACACCGAACATCCTACTACAACCTATCCCTGCCTTACCTACTCTGGAATATCTTTTCATTATCTATTCTGTCCTATCATCTTCTAGCCTAACCAAAATGTAACCAAACGTAACAAAACGTGACAGCAAAACGGAACCAAATCTGAGCAGTCCACTGATAAGACAACCTAAACTATCCAATCATTCATAACTTAGACCATAAGTATTGAAGCCTAACCTAGCCTAGACTATCCTCTGATTGTCTATTATAGCATCTCATCGTCTAAACAAATTAATATCATCCTGACCTGATGCCAAGCATTCTAACCTAACCAATATTAGCCAAGAATATTCTCATCACCTAATCTATCCTATCATAGTTTTAAAAGGTACAATCTGGACCACCACCTAATTATCTATTCCAACCTATCATAACCTAACCTAAGCTAGCCTAAACTGTCATTGCACCAGTTAAACCGACTTGTCATTGTCCACCCTAACCTAACATAGAAGAACACTCCGAACATCTAATTGGAGCGATAATTATAACCTCCTCGGATACATACATCGGCTCAAATCAGGAAACTGAATGCTTTTACAGGAATTTAACACCTTCTGCAACCATTTCTTTCGCTTCAACAGTAATTTCGCTACGTTTTAATTAGTAACGCTCTGCAGCCATTTTATTTAATGGAGGATTCGCACTCATTACAGCCCTTTTACCGTGTTTTACGGATATTTTTCTATTTTTACAATGATTAGTGACGTTTTCATAGTCTGTTCTTCTCCTTTTACAGACATTCTGGTTATTTTGGCAGTTATATTGCTATACATTCACGATCATTTTTTAAACATTTACGGAAATTATTAGACCTTTACTATCATCGTCACCCGTTTTGCAGCAATCTTTATCACACTCCTTTTACGGTCCTTACGCTCTTTATTTGCAGTATTTGTTAACTGCTAAATACATTTTACTACTTTATATCAATTACTCATGTTATGCAGAATTCTGTGTATTTTCTGCCACCATTGGATACCCCTTTAAACACATAAAACTTAAAGCAACAACATGTAAACAATAGCCATCAGCATTGACATCACCACCACAATCATTTCTAGCATCTCTAACACTATAAATATCACAGCTTAAAATTTCATAAGCATCAATACCATCACTTCCATTTACACAATAACTCCACACTGTAACCACCACTGTCACTCTGATTAACACCATAACTCCCTAATCCAAACATTACCACCATCGCCATTACCCCTATCATACCCCATCACAACCATCATCACTTGCATTCACACCATAAATCTACTGCAACCACCACTCACTCCCATTAACACCATAACTCCCAAATACCACCATTAACACCAAAATCATTCCCCTCTATAGCCATCATCACAACCGCCATTACTTCCATTTGCACAACAACTCTACACTGTAATCTCCACCATCACTTCCATTAACAGCATAACTCCCTAAGCCTGTCGAAGTCGAAGAAACACAATTACACAGTCTGCTCTTGCCTGCACAACAACATATCGGATTGATCTTTAAATATGCAGCCTGATAAGGAGCTAAAAGAGCAAGAAGTTCCAGAGTGTTGTGCAAACCACATGACAAGAAGGCAATTACTAAGCTTAGCTCTGTGTGAAAACAATGGGCGCTTTTACTGACCTTACGGTAAGTAGAGGAAGTATTGTATTTCACCCAAAAATTCGAAAACCAAGATTTAATCGAAAACAATTGGTTTAAGGCAATGGATCCCCAAAAAACGTTTTAAAGGATGCCCTTGTGTGTGCACGCGCGCGTATCTGTCTGTGTGAGTGCGTCTTATTAGCATAACTCAAAAACGAAAAGTTGGTTAAATACTAAACTTGGAGTTTAAGTTCAGCATCTTCCAAGGATGCAACACGAAGGTTTATAAGAAAATCCTCAACCCCGAAATACCCTTTACATGATTAATTTGTCGACAAAGTTTCATGTTCAAAAAAGGGGTGTAGCGATTTTGATTAAAATAGATTATACTTTAGTCAAATTAAGTGCACATCTTGAATTTTCTGAGAACAACCTTTGAAGTCCTATTCATTCTGAATAACATTTGCATGCCTAGTAAACTATAAGAAGTAAACAAAAGCTTAAAACACAAATAATCTAGATCTCGTTAAAGCAAGCAGTTTATGTGAAATACAAATTTTGTGGCGTTAACACTTTCCAAAATATTCTTTATTATTGGTTTGAATTTTGAAATGCTTATACTTTTATCAAGAGGGAAATCGCTGTTCTTTTTTTCTCTTGGCCACGCAAATGGAATGGAATTTCAAAGCCATCACATAGCGATCCGCTATTGAAAGAGTTGGCTATTGCTTAAAGCCTATTTTATTCCTCTAATCCTCTTGTACCTACAAGGAAATGCTGAATAAGGCAATTTCTGCAAAGATTTATCTGTATTAACATAAACTAGATAAAAGAATAAGCTTTTATAACACTAGTTTTAAGAATGGACACAGAAATGAATCTGAATGTAACACATCAGGCTTTTTTGTGACTAACACTGCACACTTTCAGTGAACATGGAACTTTGGGATCGAACTTGCTCTGCATTATCTGTAAACTGAAGGGACTATGGATACATATCGAATATATAGTTATAAAACAGAATGATATACTACACCTTTATCTTCCAGTTTACTTACATTACTATACAAAAGAATTTTAGTGGCATATATCTGAAAGTATTTGATTGAGTTTCACAGATTGATTTTTAAAATCGAATGACGATTTCAATAATTTGATTCAACTCCTCCTGTTCTTAATGAAATTATTGTAGTAATCTGTGAGATTTTGAAGACGAATCCTGACTTTTGCTCCCTAAAATATACACGTGTGTGTTTAAAAAAAGGTCTGATATTGCAACAGCAGTTGGGACTGGTGAAAACTGGAATAAATGCTACTATAATTGTATGTCCGGAAGGAAATACCGCTGGGATATGAGCCGTTTTACTCGTATTCAGTATGAGTTGTGTTCGGTGGTGTAAACTATTTTCTGTTGAAGGTCAGATGAGGTTGTGCTTGCCATTGCAGTGAGTTACCCAAACGAGATCAGTGGTTCTTGCTGTGTGGACAACCTAAACGGTGAAATGGAGGGAAATGAAACACATGGTTTTGTGCTATGCGTTAGCCGATGGTAGTCAACCACAGGCGCGTATCATGTACGCAACATTCCATTGGAAAAGCTTTAGCTAGACTTTCCAGCGTCTTGCAGAAACGGGATCATTCGCAGCCAGGATAACGGATCGCGTAGACCTCGTACCTTCGCACGCCGGAAATGGAGATGCCTTCTACCATCACTCCCTAATCCCAAACATTACCACTATTACCACCATCACAACCATTGCTGTCATCGCTAACCATCACAATCGATACTGCCACATTCATAAATACAGCATCTACAAGATACAGCCTCTATTTTGTGAAGCTTTCGTAATGTCTATTGTGTAATTTCTATGGGGGTAATGTAGTTACGACAGGAGCACCACCAATACAATAGATCTCGTTTACTTGCTCTTTCTATTCCCTAAGGTATGGTTTTTTGTTTTTCCAAAATTATTTCATTTCATGCATCAACAATTTTACCGCATTTAGTAAGAACATGAGTTAAACATTAGCAAAATAAGTCAGTGTAGCTTTTCAGATTTTCTAACATCATATAAACAAACCGCAGATATATATTTGAACGCAAACCTTAATTCAAGTTTTGAAAAAAAACTTATAAAATGTTATTAAACAAACCTGCATTTTTAAACGTAATGATTAAGCACATAGTTTAATTACACAGTTTTACTTTAAGTTCTTGTTACTATTGTTTCAGAACGTAAGTTTATTCGCAAGTTATTTATTAAAAGGTGTAAAGTATATTCGTGTAAAGCTATTTGTTTCTTTCTCTTCCGAGATATTGAAACACTTTTTTGTGATATAGCTCATTGCTAAGATGATCGAACACACTAACACTGATGGAATTGATGCTATTAGGGTTTTAAGTAAATAGGATAAAAATAAACGTTCAAGTTTTTCATTTTACAATGCATAGATTCACCACAAGGTACTGCAAGTATAAAGAAAGAAAGAATTAAAGTGTGTATGTGATTGCATGTGTATGTGTTCGGGGATGTTCGTGTAGTCATGTGTCTGTTGAGAACTTCTGCGCGTCTCTGTGACCTTTATATTATGGGCTGTAGGCTCTTATGGCTTCTTCACTCCACCCATTCACAGTCGACCCAAAATATTTCCATTAAAATGTCATATATTTAAAATATTTTCATCACAATGTACAGCTAGGATTTAAAGCCCTCTTTATTCAGAAGGAATTCGGTATGTTCTAGTATAACATAGATGAAATGGTACCGCACACAAAAACATAGATCGCTTTGAAACACATAATTTATTTCAAATAACTCTTTTGTAGCATAAGTCATTTCTAAGATATTCGTTATTCATACATAGAATTGTTTATTTCCAGGCCATTCTAAGTCATATCAATACTCAGCTGTTTCTGTCGATAGCATGGAAACTGTATGGAATTTTAAGGCAGCGTATAACGCTCAGTTCTTAAACGTTTGACTATCACCATTCTCTGTGCATCTATAACAAAATATGAAATGTTGCTATTTCTACAAAGATTTACTTAGATTAAATGTAGTAGATATAAAACATAAGCTTTAGTAAGAGGAATTTACATATCCACTAATAAGCTATAGAGGTAGAGAAAGCCTTGTGAATACAACACATCAGCAATTCTACTTTAGCATTGTTTTCAGACACGCGTAAATAAGCGTAAAATCGCTGACAGAGATAGTAATTCATTTCATTAATGACATTTTCTCCTCACCCCAACTCGAGAAAGCAACTTGTGACAACTCTTTGAGCAATCACTGTGCTATGAAGCTTATTTATGTAAGCTTTTCCCTGTAACTGTAACGAAATGTGTAATATAAGTATTTAGGCAAAGGTTTTATCACCACGAAATATACAGAAAATAAGCTTTTTTCCCCTAAAATATTAGTTTTCAAAGAATTACAATCAATACTTTATTCCTTCGACATTTAAATGTCCTTTTTGTCCTACTCGAAACAACGAATGTATTCAATCCTTTATATAGCCTACTTTCCAAGGTTTTTAACGCCTAATCGGCCCTTCGTCACCTTTAAGAAAATTTATTCATTATCGTCTTTCGTTCAATTACAGAGACTTGTAATAGTTTTAACTTTTATTAATAAAGCATATATAACGCTAAAATGGTGCATGGGGATGTCCACAGGTAAACTCGAACGAGAGTTTCTATTGTACTACTAGTAAGAGTGGGAGCTATCGCACCGTTGCACTAAGGTAGGGTACCACTCTCCTGTCATATAGAGGCTCCGTACATAGGTGGTTTTTGCTCCTTTAAAATGCTTGAATATTGTGGTTTCTCTAGCCTGGTTTTTAAAAACAATAGCATACGAGCAGGCTTAGGGAGTTATGCTGTTAATGGAAGTGATGGTGGAGATTACAGTGTAGAGTTGTTGTGCAAATGGAAGTAATGGCGGTTGTGATGATGGCTATAGAGGGGAATGATTTTGGTGTTAATGGTGGTATTTGGGAGTTATGGTGTTAATGGGAGTGATGTGGTGGTTGCAGTAGATTTATGGTGTGAATGCAAGTGATGATGGTTGTGATGGGGTATGATAGGGGTAATGGCGATGGTGGTAATGTTTGGATTAGGGAGTTATGGTGTTAATCAGAGTGACAGTGGTGGTTACAGTGTGGAGTTATTGTGTAAATGGAGGTGATGGTATTGATGCTTATGAAATTTTAAGCTGTGATATTTATAGTGTTAGAGATGCTAGAAATGATTGTGGTGGTGATGTCAATGCTGATGGCTATTGTTTACATGTTGTTGCTTTAAGTTTTATGTGTTTAAAGGGGTATCCAATGGTGGCAGAAAATACACAGAATTCTGCATAACATGAGTAATTGATATAAAGTAGTAAAATGTATTTAGCAGTTAACAAATACTGCAAATAAAGAGCGTAAGGACCGTAAAAGGAGTGTGATAAAGATTGCTGCAAAACGGGTGACGATGATAGTAAAGGTCTAATAATTTCCGTAAATGTTTAAAAAATGATCGTGAATGTATAGCAATATAACTGCCAAAATAACCAGAATGTCTGTAAAAGGAGAAGAACAGACTATGAAAACGTCACTAATCATTGTAAAAATAGAAAAATATCCGTAAAACACGGTAAAAGGGCTGTAATGAGTGCGAATCCTCCATTAAATAAAATGGCTGCAGAGCGTTACTAATTAAAACGTAGCGAAATTACTGTTGAAGCGAAAGAAATGGTTGCAGAAGGTGTTAAATTCCTGTAAAAGCATTCAGTTTCCTGATTTGAGCCGATGTGTGTATCCGAGGAGGTTATAATTATCGCTCCAATTAGATGTTCGGAGTGTTCTTCTATGTTAGGTTAGGGTGGACAATGACAAGTCGGTTTAACTGGTGCAATGACAGTTTAGGCTAGCTTAGGTTAGGTTATGATAGGTTGGAATAGATAATTAGGTGGTGGTCCAGATTGTACCTTTTAAAACTATGATAGGATAGATTAGGTGATGAGAATATTCTTGGCTAATATTGGTTAGGTTAGAATGCTTGGCATCAGGTCAGGATGATATTAATTTGTTTAGACGATGAGATGCTATAATAGACAATCAGAGGATAGTCTAGGCTAGGTTAGGCTTCAATACTTATGGTCTAAGTTATGAATGATTGGATAGTTTAGGTTGTCTTATCAGTGGACTGCTCAGATTTGGTTCCGTTTTGCTGTCACGTTTTGTTACGTTTGGTTACATTTTGGTTAGGCTAGAAGATGATAGGACAGAATAGATAATGAGAAGATATTCCAGAGTAGGTAAGGCATATAAAAGAGGGATCGTTCCTCTCTGACCTAAATTTCCACTTTCACTTTCACGACTAAGCACTGCACTCGTAAGAAAGTGTTTTTATCTAACAAAGAATTTCCAAATGAACGCAATAATTATATGCAGTAATAAGAAAGGCTTTTAAAAATTACATAAGACATAATATATAGTACAAACTAGTTAGTTTAGACATTAGTAAAGAATAGTTCGACATACATTTTATCACACTTCTGTTGTACCTAAGTTACGAGAAGTATGTCCATACTTGATTTATGTTTATCAAAATTGATTATAGTATACAATATGACACTGATATTATACATAGAAAGAAAAGTGAGCGGAAATAATTTTTAAATACAAATGTCTACGTCAATGACAAATATGAGATATTGAAGTAATGCGAAGAGCAGAAAGAGCTAATCTCTTTCCTTCATTTGAGTGTCCTCTCATCTTCTTCTTTATTTCTCTTTTTCTATTCATCCCAAATTTCTTGTTTATTGTCTTGAATTTGATCTTGTTATCTTCCCTTTGCAGTGTTGTATCTTGCTTAATTTTTAAACGTATTCTTATGGTAGATGCCGCCTTTTTCCTTAATTTGCACATCCCTTAATTCATATGTACCAGTCGGATATAGATTTGTAACTACAAATGGTTCCTTGAAATACAGCATAAGTCATTGGTTCTCCTTTTTGCTTGTATTAGATAACGCTTTGTTTCTTAGCAAAACAAGATCTTTCCCTATTGTTTTTATAGATACAGAGTTTTGCTTCTGTTTGCAGCTTTTTCTATTCTCTGCTTAGCTAGTTGATATATTTCTTTGGCTTCTAGTTTCAAATAATCGGTTGTAAGTGGAAGAGTTGTTTCAATCGTTTTGTATAGCTGTTCATTACTTCGATCTTCGTTTCGTTAATAATGGCCTCTATCGGTTTGATGTATTTCAGCCACGCTGAATGTTTACTGTGATAAAGAATTCTTAGATAAACTCCAATTTCTTTTATAGCCCCTTCACTTGGATTGCTTTGAGGGTGGTACTTTGAACAGAAGTAATGTTTGATACCCCCTGCCTGGATTGATTTTTCAGAGGCTTTCCTTTTAAAAACTGTTGCATTTTCTGTCACAATAACTCGTATTTCGTCTGATTGAGCGACATATTCCTGAAGTATGATTCTTGAACAAGTTTTACTGTGGGCTTTTTTAATAGGAAATATTCCGGTGTATTTGGAAAATATATCGTACAACACAGGAATACACTTGTATTTAAAATTGGATGCTGGAAGTACTCTATGCAAATCTACACAAATTAATTTATTAAGTTCATCACAAATAAATGGAATTTGTGTTACATCAATATTTCTCTGTTGGTTGCTTACAATTTTCACATATCTCACAGCATGCTATGTATTCTGTTATCTTTACTTGAGCTTTCGTAATGTACACGTTTTCCAAAATGGCGCGGCGTCTTCGTTATTTCCCGGGTGAAGTAGTTGTGAATTAAATTCACCAATGCTTTCGTCTCCAAATGACTTTGGTATTATTACTTTCCATGCCTAATTTCCCTCTCTGTCTCTTATAAGGAAGACAGTCATATATCGCAATATAGCAGTTGTACTCCCGCTTTTCTGCGGGTACTTTACTAAAATAATCTTTCAGTTTCTCATCCTCGCTTTGTAATTGGGACAATTTCAATATGGCTTCACAGTTCACCAACCTTCGGGATCTAAATAAGACGCCCGATGGTTATAGTCTGCATTAAACCTAAAAACAATAATTAGTTTTGACAACCTCACCACTATCAATCAAGATCAAATATAAAAATGTTCAGTTTCATTAGAACCCCATTAACATGCGACTTAAAGAGTCTATGAGTATTTTTTTGGGTGTTTTATGGAGCCATTAGGCCTTCTATCTCGTTTTATAAACCACAGTGTGATGAATTTTATAGTTTTCAGTGCCAACATGTGCTCACATATTTTGCAAGCAGAAAATTCTTGCATTACATATGCATGTGTTGACTACAGTGCTATCTATTACACTTTCTATATGCGCCTGTCAAGGCTATTCCTTCTTGCCCTTTGGTTTTATTTTGCGCTGCTCATTTTGATCTAGATCCGTTCAAACAACCGTGAAAGGTGTTTCTATTCGGAGCTGGTTCTCCAGGGAAATTTCTTCGGAATGATCGTTGCAATTTTCTCGCGGAATTACATTCTACATCAGAACTTTAAATAAACACTCGTTCTTCCATAGGGTAAATGCTTGCCTGTCCAAGAAAGATAAGCACAGCAACCTGACTTGCTGCAAGAGGTACCAACATTATGAGGCCACATTACGCGGAGCTTTATCCTGGCATTGCAGTGGCTTTTCAGAACAGTTTCGCGATATAACTTGGCACAGAGTTCTAATACGCACTTATTATCAGTTGCCGTATTTACAAACACAACACTATATTAATATACATTATATAAAATAACCGCTTAATTTCAATGTCAACAGAGTAGGTAATTCTAATAAAGCTATGCTAAGAACGTTTTCGTCCACTCTAAGCCATTTAAAAAATTTCTTGAATTTTTTTATTGGTTTATAACAGTGTACTGGACGACCGAGTGATGTTTACCGTGCACAAATGGTTGTCCGTTAAGTGAGGTATGTTTCTGATCTGAGAAACGTGTTTCCTTTTTTTTGGAAAGAGGCAAATGGAAAGCGAAGTCAAAGAATTTCATATTTATTACATTTTTTTAATTTGTTTCAAACAGGTATTGTACAGTCGAAAGAGATTTCAATTGAATAAGTGCATGCCAGATTAATGACATGAAGAAAATAAATACAAAGCGAAGCTAAAGAAGTTAATGCCCACCTCCGCGGTGTACATTGTACACATTCAAGATGTCAGGAGTCACGAAGGGGCGAGGTATCCCAATGAGGATTTATCGTACTTTTCCCTTAACCTCAGAAGAGGAATGTAGGGTAACTGCAAGCTCTCTGGATCTGGGGTTAGAGATACTTTTGCCCAATTCATTCATTCGCTATAAACCCACACCCCCGCACACAAGGAAGAAAAGAAAAGTTGTTGGTCCTCGTGAATATTACAGTTTAATTTCATTAAAGTTAATTGTTAACTAAAAATGAACATTTCAGATTTTTGAGGCAAAGGTGTCAACATGACACGTATTTTCTTGACCCTAACTATGTAACCATCAATGGTTTATAATGAGTTAGTATGTTATTGATATTTCAGTTCTTCATCTGAAAATAATGTTTTTTAGCCTAGTTGTGAAAATTAAACTGAGGAAAGCGTCACTGGCGGTGAAGTCTGTGTTACCAAGTTTAATACATAGAGCGGCGTAAGTGAGTGAGCAAACAATATTAATCAGTGTGCAGTGGTTAGGAGCGGAAGTTGTTAGTGTGGCGTAGGCTAGCTGACAGTGGCTAAAATAACAATTCCAAAACTTGGAGTATAAATCGGCTTGTGTCTTGTATGTGGGATAGAGGAAAAACTTTTGAATGGAATGCAGGGTGTTACCTTTTTAATGCGAGAATAAATGACCAACAATCAAAGTCGTCTAACTGCTACCTGAATATTCCTTGCTCGAAAAACCCTTGAGATAAGAATCCTTCCCCTGTCCTACATCCTGCCACCATCGAAAAGGGGAACGAACTCATGAGGGGCCAAGAACCTACAGCCAAAACACACGCCCACGCATCCACCTATAAAAAAGCAAAACCGACAATTCTACTCCAACCTTCAGTATTTGTTGTTGTCGTTCTCCGTAGTGTAGTGGTTAACATGCTGGCCTCTAATTCCCGAAGTTATAGATTCAAACCCGGCGGAGGGCGATGGATTTTTTGGGGGTTAATATACTTAGCAGGATTCCTTTGGAAGGGAAATAAAGCCGGTGGTCCCGTGTCATAGAGTTACGGCACGTAAAAGAGCCTCAAGCCTGATAAAGAGGCCTGTGAGCAAAATTACCGGTCTTTCAGGCCCAATATAGAATGGGACGCTATGGACTACAGCAGTTAAACAGCGTCCATAAATAAAACTCAGTTTAATTTCCAGTGTTTGTAAACACATACCTGTATTTGGAAGCAATCTTATGAATGACCTCTTGCTATTTATGTTATTCAACATCTAATGTCATTCATAAGGGGCATTATGAAGCTATATTGTTTCCCAACGCTTTCCTTATCTGTTAGTATTCTTTACATTTCATTTATCAGGTTTTATTAATTATCTGTATCTTTATTTATAAGTAATAAAATGTTTTTGTACCAACTAAGAAATTGTCAAGGGATACTTCCAACACGAAGTTGTTTGCTACGCAGCATTTAAGGAAAGGTCGCAGAAGACCTTTTATACAAACAACTTTCTATTCTCTAAGCACAAGGAAAACTTAACCAGGACGCAAAGTTTTTCACCGAAAAATAAATAAACAGAAAGTTTGGACCTGAATATGCATATCTTGGAAAAAAGAGGTACAAAGAAGAGTTACACAGTTGATAAAGCTTATTCTGCCAGCCAAATGCAATGAAAATAGAAAAACCATTTCAGCGGAAGCGACAAATGCTATTTTTCTGATCGCCAAAAAGGTTTGTATTGTGTAAAGTCATGTGAGTTTTACTCAACGAATAAGACTTAAGCATTCCAAATCTTTAAAAGTTAGAAAACGCGGCTATGAGTAATTAATAAGAAAAATGCACATAAATAAGTGCGCCAAAGTACAAAAACATACAAACCCATAGTTAGACAGACACCTACACCAGTTAGTCAATTGATTCAGGAAAACATTCCCATCAGTCGTGATTATGGAGCACGTCCTAAAATGTAACGTGAATATACATAGTTAATGGTGAAAATTGATCAGATAGGGATTTATTACTCCCGCGATATGTAGAATGCGCTATTAGGTAGAATATTAGGACTATAATGTTTATACCTATAGAAATTTTCCCCTGGTGGTAAACTTCTGTTACCAGTGCTAAGAGCTATTTCGTAATTGTTCAAGTGTGCCAAAGTGAATAGAAATTGAGACCCTATAAATTCCCGTCTCTTCAATTGAAAGCGTAATTGTTTAATAAAAACTTCTCATTAACCACTGACTACCAAGACGGAGACGCAACGACGAAGACTACAGAGAGACAGAGAGAGAGAGAGAGAGAGAGAGAGAGAGAGAGAGAGAGAGAGAGCAGCTGATTGATCATCAGGTTTGTACACAGATTACACCATACACAAACGGTATCGACGTATAAAGGACAGGAACACCAACGATGTTTCGATAGGGATCGATGTATAATCAAGCATTAGGATACGAAGTGGAATTTTCAATATTAGGCACATTGGGTACATCAAAGGATGTTAAGAGGGCTCGAAGTGTCTCGCTGTCCTCAGCTACTCAGATTTTCAGATGGAGAGCGAAATGTATGACGACGGCGGAACAATACATTTGAAAACAAACGTAACGAAAGTGCTTATCTTCATATGCTTGTATTTTATAAAAAAAAATACATTGACCTATACCGCATGATTGAGCTCGTATTTTTAGCTCCTGACCGTTCCGTGCAGGCGTTAAGTAACTTCTTCCACAAACTTTAATTTTTAGCTCTAGTGAATACCATAGAATTCTCTCCGCTTTACTTTCCCATGTGATTTTCTATTTTCTTCCTATTTGATGGTTTTATGTTTTTTGATCCCTGGTTAATTTTCTAATCGATACTATATTAGATATTGAACACACTCGGTGCATATTCATTCGTTTGTTTATATCGAATATGTTAAATAATCAATTTATATAACATGTTTTCTGGACGCTGCTAATTTCATGCTCCGAATAAAGTTTGGAGCTTGCGAAAGGAACTTGTGTTTCTGAACAATGATATCCATTTAGTGCGAGGATAATTCCTCCTTAAGAGCTGAGCATCCTAGTACATTTAATTCCTGCTGGTTATCTTATTAACTGGATTTTCTGTACAACTTTTATTCAACCCATCTGGGTTTTAAATGCTTATCTGGAATGGTTTCATTATAAAATACCGTTATTTATCCTTAACCAACTCTTATCGCTAAACTTACATTAATATTTTCTTTATTTCCCTTCCGGAGAATGTGGGATATTGCTACATAACCCAGACAAACACTGTGGTTGCATATTACAAAAGCACCTTATTACTTCGTAGTGATAAAATATATCATTGATGTACACCAAATTATTTATTTATAGTAAGCCATTCAGGCTATCCTAACCACTAGTCACTTGTGAATTCTACTGAGAATATTCGAACTTTTTGTTCTTTATTTTTATATAAATTGGCACAACTATATCCCAGTATTGTATTACATATTTGCTCTCAGTGTCCTTCAGTGATACCGAGGCTAATATTTAAATAGCTATAGCTTTAATTAACTCTGAATATATTGAACTATGGGAATATCCTCCCAGCTTCCTCTCAAAGCAACTCCCTCCGATAATCACTTTGTGAAATGAAACATTGGCTATGTAATTATATGTTAAGACCAGTTTTACGTGATGCATTACAGCGAAAGAAAATATGTTGCGGAATACAAGGTGCATCGTCATTTTCATATAAATATTAATCAGGCATTCTCCAAGCCTATTGCAGTCATGGATATTTTTTGTGTTTTAAACCCAATTTAAGTTTTGCTATCCCTGTCGGTTACGTGATGAAGGTAAAGCTCTGTATGACAAGAACAAAATTCAGTATTAAGATTTTACTGGAAAACTTAAATTTGAAAATTCTGAAAACCGAAGAAAATTAATTTTACAACGTAGTACAAATAAGCATGTACACTCACGTCTCTATGTGTATGTGATATATATATATATATATCACTCTCTCTTTCACATATACATGTAAAACACTCACCCTCCCTCTCTTAGACCAAACTGACTGTTTCTATTTAAGCTGGAAATCTGTCAAGGATATAGGGGCAAATGTTTCAGAGTAATTTCCTGTATCAAGCCACTCTTTAAACTGTAAATATTAAAAGCATTATTTAGTTTCTATAAAATTAACATTCATACAGGGTGAGCTATTTAAGTTAAGACCGTACAATCTCCAAAAGTAAGCGTTTTAGAAAGAAATGTCTTTAACAAAAGTTTCTTGATATTATGGGGAAAAGTAAATGGCATTAAGGTATTTTTTGGTAAGCAGGTATTTTTTGATGTATGCTTGAAATAAAATTCGTATTACATCTACTATTTAAAAGGGGCTTCCGGTTTGTTGATCCTTTCTGACTGAAGCGCAAGCAAGCTACGAAGTTAGTTGGTACATTGAAGCTAGTATAATAGTCCTAGATGTTTAATTACTTTCAAAACTACTTTCATCGTGAGAATTTGATGATTAATCTGCAGCTGGAGAGTAAGGTAGTCTATTGTCATCGTCGTCGTCATCACCATCACTTTGACCACTAAAAGGTCAAAGATTTGTCACCCAAAAGTTACTTCAGCTAGTAACAGAACCACTATATTATATACTGCAAATACAGAAAAGGAACACTAATATTTCAAGCAAAGATGAAAGTCAGAGAAACAGTGATCCACCCAAAGGGAAGAAAGATGAGAATATCTTAAGCTTCCTGCAGAAAATTCGAAAGAAGAAAAAGAATAGAATAGACACTGCATACGGAATGAAATGCGAATATGGAAACTATATGCTAGGAACAAGATCATTGAATTCATCATCAATAAAGTACGAGTAGATGATGAAATGTATGAGGTGATACCTGGATTGAGTGAGCCCATCTTCAAGAGGATACCTGCAATATATGCCAATACAGAAGTGAATTTGGATACTTACAACAAAATACTGAAAGCAACACGTGTTCATTGAAGAAACCATAGCAGATTCCGGAAACTGAGTTTGGGCAATTCCCACAAGTATAAAAGCTTTACTGGCAAAACACAAGGGCAAAGGCTTGCAGTGCAAAGAGCATCAATCTGTAGAGGCAAGACTACATCTAATGGAACGACTCCAACGACCTGCTGAATCGCCATTGTCTACGGCGCGCCGGAGGCAATGACCTTACCCAAGAAACTGAAGAGAATATTCAGGAACTGAAATCGCCTAGGATTATAGCATGACGACTGTGAAACAAAGTATAACAAGAGAGCTTTATGCTCCTGCCAGATGAAACTTCTGGCACCGAAAGATCGTTAGCAAAACTCTCCATAATGTGGTGCAACGACTTGGTGGAGACGCTCCCCCGTGCAAACTTCAACAAGAATTTCAAATACATCGTAATTAGTCAGCTTTAACTCTAAAATTGCATATGCAAGACCAATCAAGAACACGTCAGAACTACAAGTTGAAAAGCCCATGGAAGATATACCAAAGGTTAAGGAAATACTGCCCAAGAATATACAAAGTGATAGTAGAAAGGAATTTTATAACAAACACTTTAAAATCCAATGGGAAAGTATAACCTCAATCACAATAGCACCTATAATAATGCAAAGGCTGAGTGCTTACTCAGAAATTTAAAGACTATGGTGTATCGACAGTTTCTAGTTCAAGGATCATACAACTGGCTAGATCTTCTACCTAGAATCGTTGCAAAATACAATATATTCACCACTCAAGCATCAAATTGAAGCCTATTGAAGTGAGGAACAGTGACCTTCTTCTGACTGTTTACAAGTAGAACCAGCCTTAAAGAGAGAAGGGAAATGTAAGGTGGTTTAGTGTTGGCGATTGTTTGAGTATACCTAGGGATAAAGTACATTTCGAAGAGGGCTTTGAAGCTAACTGCAATGTTGAAATCTTTTAAACGGCTCATGTGAAAGAATGGATCCCACCACTTACAAAACAAAGAATGAGGAATCGTGAGGAGGTAAAGGGAACATTCTATGGACATGAACTATATTCTACACTATTTTAACTCCCATTTAATGGATAAGATTTTGCGTAGACAAGGAGAGAGGATTATTGTGAAATCACGTGTATTCCATAATAGTCGATGGATTTATGGAAACGATTTATTGTAGGTCGCAAATACTGAAATAAAAAGTTTCTTAAAATCCGATGCAATGTGTTTTATTTACAATAATTTTTACTTTGAAACTTTCATAATATTTACAAATGATCTATTTGCATTACGTTATATATTGAATTATAAGCAACAATTATGAACAATATATACGCTTAATAAAATATGGCAATAAATAAACTGTATACAATATAATGCACGAAATGGGGATGAGACAGCCAGGAAAGACGCAATGTATTGCGAAGCCCTAAGTGAATAATAGCCCCATGCGAGATTTGTTTGAGAGCCATCAATCATCTTGCGCTTCGTACCTCCTCTATATAATAGAATTTTGTCAATTTCTACAGTTCGAGACTTTGTACCTTGTGATTCTGAAGAAAATTTGTTTAGCCACAAATTTCTTGTTTAAATCTTTGAAACACTCGACATATTTCTCAAACGTGATTGCTCGCATTCCAACTTTGGTGATCCCCTTGGCTTTCATGATGGTAGTATATATATATATATATATATATATATATATATATAACTGTAGATGTTTTCCCTAAGTCCAACATACTCAGTCATCGCCATGGTAACTAACTCATCTATAAGCAACCCAATTACCCCTTTGTACGCCTGTTTTATACCTTATACATCATCCTGGGTGTAAGTTGAACTATCGAAGTGCTGGGGATTTTTTTCAGTAATTTATAGATATCTAAAGGAGTTTCGAAAATGAATGAATCTGTATTCATATAATTCAGGACCATATATTCAGTTGGGGCTTCATTACCTTATAAAAACATCGTACATAATAAATTGTAATAGATCCAGAATTGCATGACCAATATAGATTGGTTTGTTTATGAGGATCCCCTCTCGAGGCAACTGTATGCCGACCTTATTTTCATTGAAAATTCGGCTGGGTACAAATGTTGGACAAGGCATCACTTTCAGTGCTTGTTTTCAAATAGACACAATACGGAAATCTCTGCACCTGTGCATTAGTTTCAATGAGATTACCGTAAACAGTTTTGTCCACTTTCTTCCAAAGAAGTTGACCAAACTTAGAAGTTTCCCTGGTTGGCTTCTCGGCGTTAGAATCAATATACACCTTAAGACATTAAGCTTGATTATACGCTACTACCCGATGAATATTTTTGAATAACAGTCCCAGATCTAGGCACTGCTGCAAGATTTTTAAAAGCAAGATATATTTTCTTTTGTTATCAATACTTACAATCAGTTTCTTGTATTGTCTGCCGGGTGGAATGTCACTTCAGGAACAGAGAGGAAGTACGTTGTGAGCATCATGAAGATAGTCAGGATACTCTAGATCCACTTCTAGTACATATATTGTCTTGGGGTTCTCAGTGAGCTTTGCGAAGTTGATGGTGTCTATCTCATCCCTCTCAAGCCATCTGATGTTCCCGTACGGCATTGAGGCTCTTGAGAATTGTAGTCTGCAAGGTATTCCTGGTTGGCTTTGGAGTATCGCTTTGATACTGTGCAAAGCCCACCTCGAATACCTTTCTAGAAAAGTTCTATCATACTCGGGTCGTTTATTAGCTGCAGCGTTGCTTTCGTTGTCTTAAGCACGGCATCAAAGCCTAGCGATAGCAGACCGCAGAGTATAGTACCATGCAGTGTCCAGATTGTACATCCCCAGCGACAAGCGTCTGAATTTATCGAATACGTCTGCTAAAAGCTGAGTATCGTCTTTAGGTAAAGATCACTATATTTCCCGAAATTCTTTATGTTGAATGTTCTCCGTGCTTTAAGTGCGTGAGCATTCAGCTCTACTACGGTGCCATCGAGAAGCTCTATCGACGGAAGCTCCTCTTCTTGGACTTATCAATGGTATTCAGGTATGAGTAAATAAATATGCCCTTGCACCTCATTAGTTCCAGATATGCTCGGCATTAATGTCCTTGAAGTCATCGCGCTCAGCATATCTGCAAATCTAGGCAACCTCTCATTCAGAAACTAGCTGACGAGGAACATGAAATGACTGCCCTTTTATTATTTGCTGAACGCTAGATAGCCTTCGGATGACTGCATTGAATATGCGATATATAATAATATATTATAATTGATTATAATAATAAGCCATTTGCATTATTAAGAATGACTATCATAATCATTTAAGCAATTAAAGAAAACTGAATAAACTTCGACAAACCTCTATTCAAATTGCAAGTAATATGTCCCGCTCCAAAATATGGTCCAGTGATATGACAATGCTCTCTCAATTTAGGACCATCTATAGTAAAATGTTTCTTGCATATGTGACAGTGATCGACGTTATCGAAATCCAGCTGTATTCCTTCATATACCTCAATGACTTTATCAGCGGTCTGTCTAAGTTCATTGTCACTTCCGAAGAACTTGAATCTCTAAAATCACTGATCTTCTCTACATATGACCTTCAACACTATCGAATACGCCAGTGTTCCTGTATGGTTCGGGTCTAACTCTCTGTGTCAGAGCGTTCATATGAGTGCACCTTTCTCATAACAGATTCCATATTTGGATATATCACAAAAAGTACACATGGAAACTTTGAATATGCATCCTGCTTTGCTATTTTGAAGATTTGAAATTTTTGCATTTCAGTTCTGGCACTCTCAATGCATCCTCATTAGGACATCTTGTCATGAATGCCTCCCATTTCCACATTTTCCCGCAGTGATTAGTTACCCGACTTCTAATAAGTTTTGATAAGTTGTTGACGAGACTTGTTGATGAGAATGGTGAGACTTGTCATCCCCTTAAAGCATTAAGAGCTTCATCTGTCTAACTTTCCTCTCAGAATGTATGTGAATTGACTCAATGAAAATAACTTTCGTGTAATTCTGTTAAGCCTTGACTCGCGTTAAATAAGTTTACATAATACACTTAGGCACTGATCCGGCTATAATATTGCAAGACAACACTTTATTAACTTAGATAATTACTGAATTTTCTAAAGCGCACTGATCCTCACTATTTTCACTGGAACTTTTTAAAAACAAACGCATACGTATTTTCTGCATGAATTCTGTTATATGGACTTACCATGCAAATTGAGTTCTATGATGTGTGAAGCACTTGGAGGTCTTTTCGCTATCACAATTTTTTATCACTGTAGTTAGATGATAATCCTTATATTGAAACTGAGTTATATTTATGGACGCTATTTAACTGCTTTGGTCCTTAGCGTCTCATTCTATGTTAGGCGTGAAAGACCGGTAATTTTGTTCAGATGCCCCTCTATCAGGTTTGAAGTTCTTTTACGTGCCGTAAATCTACGACAGGAGACCACCGGCTTTACTTCCTTTCCGAAGGAAGCCATGCTAAAGATTTTACGCCCGAAAACATCCATCGCTCTCCGGCGGGTTTGAACCCGCGACCTCGGAGACTAGTGGCTAGCATGGTAACCGCTAAACCACAGAGGACGACTGATAATCCTTAATATCGAATTTTAGCTCTCCTTCTTACTCCTTATATGCGATTTGAAGTTTTTTATCTTCCGCCCCCGAAACCATGCGTAGAAGAATACTCTCTCGGAATCTTGTGTTTTGATTGGTTAAAAAAAGTATTACCTGCCTATGTTTGTCTTTGTCTAATGCTTTGAACTTGAGAGATATGAAGTTATAAATCTTCCTCTTCTTGCCTTCAGGATCTTAAATACATATATTGAGGAAGTTATATCTATATTTAATACTGTGTCTTAAGGAATATATACTTTGTGAGTTCTTGTTGAAATAACACAGGAAATGTTCAATTACCTTTTTATTGCATGAATCTTACATCTATGTGAGAAATGTTACAATATGTTGTGCTTAAATAGGAAATTGTATTTTTTTTGTCTTAAGAAATCTAGGGCGCTTGTTTATTATTGCAGCTGTATGCATATCATATATTTTTTGTGAACTCTTGTTGAAATAATGAGTATTCAATTACCTTTGAATTTCATGACTTGCCTCTCTGTGAGAAACGTTAAGACATACTGTGCTTTAACAGAGATTATAACTGAGTTCCATTTTATTTCATATTTCATTGTAGATACAATTGGATAGTAAAGATGTTATCACCTGTGTATGTATGTGGGCGTATATATATGCATTATGCTTGTGCTTGTGTGTGTGTGAGAGAGAGAGAGAGAGAGAGAGGGGGGAGAGAGAGAGATAGAGAGAACAGAGAGAATGTAATTTTAATATGTGATCGAGTCCGTTACACACTTACGGCACTTTAGTTAAACAGAGCCAAAAATTGTTCGTTACCTTGTATATCACTCGCAGTACTCGTGGCATACTTAATATAGCCTTTAGGTACTGAGGGATGCTTGCTAACACAGAAAGTTAAGTAGTATTAAAATATTTCTTTAATTGCTTGTCATTCATCTCTGTGTGATTTCTCACTGTAAAATTAGCATGCGTTAATGAGCACACACCGTATACTAAACCCCATAATCATGTCTCTCGAATCATTAGACAGATCCGCCTTAGTGTGCTTTTCGGCCCGCAAAACCGCAACTAACGTCGGGAAACATCTTGCATAGTCAAATTAAGCCTTTTAATTTTTTAAATAACCTTCTCATTGGTTAGGCATGTTCAGAACCAAGCGTAGCTTTTATTCATGTATTTTAAAGTGTGGATATGAGCGAGTGTGTGTACATGTGTGTGTTTGTGTGTGTACGTGTGTGATTGGTGTCATCCTTTGTGTAATGCCTGGGACGCCTTTGCGTGGAATACTTTGTAGCGCTGGCTCTCAAGGGGTGGTGACACATGTTCTACAGCAGTCTGGGAATGCAATCATTGTCTTTATTACTCCCTGCAAGTGTCCTTGAATCTATGCTAGAAAAACATGGCTTTTAGATGTTTTCTTACACTAAAAGCCCATTACGTGGCCAAAAAGTGACGCTATTTCTTAGCTCTTCACTTCGCCAATGACTTTGAACCTCTATTAGAACACCCATGCCATTTAGGTTGGGTCCTGCTCTAAAGCTGAACACGTGTCCGGAGATGCCAATTAAATATACATTAAACCCAACTAAATAGCCATTATCCCAATTAAACATAAATTTCAGTAGTTTATCACGAGTACTAGCTACCTCCCCACCAACAGTGACTTTGAAGCTGCTCTGCGATGGCCATTACCACACTACTGTTAAAGTCAAAAATGTACAAACAACTACATGGTACTTTTTTTCCCCCTTGCTATTAGTTCAAAGTCTCGTCCATAGATTAAATACTGCAACGGTAGCTGCTAGCCTGCGCGCGCGTTTAGCTTAAAATGTCAGGCTTAATAGAGATTGTCGTGTGTTTAGTACATTATTATAAGTCAAGAACTGACCAATTGGCTGCCTCAAATCAATTAATATGTGGATATATTTACAAATTATATGCAGAGCTTATGACTGCAAATTAAAAGCAGAAAATAAAATGGAAACTCCATGTGCCTTTTCCAGCTATTGTTTTTATTGTAACTTCTTCAAAATAAGGTAACTTCTCAGCTCGACGGATTACTTTAAACACGTAACCTTTTGACACTGTGAAACACAGTTTTGCGCATTGTCTGTTGAATGCCTGAGTCGTTCTTAACAAGCTAGTCAATCGGCTCGTCCACTCTAATTTTTACATTGAGAAGAAGGTATTCACTGGAGAAGCAGGTGTTTGTCAGGAGTCTGAACGCAGGTGATTGATTTTCAAAATACTGCGTGTTCTGAGTACTTATTCTCTCTTGCGACTGCCTAAATGACTGGTTTTAATCAAGCGGGATGACAGCTTTAATAATCTTGCCGAGTGATTTAGCAAGCGTTCTAAAGAAGATTTGTTGGTATATCTGCATTTAATTTTGTTTCTTAAATTCTGCGTGGCTATAAAATGAAGGTTTGACATGTAGACCCCGCTCCCTATTAAAAATCCCTTACAGACTCCTATGTTGGTCTATAGTCATTCCTGAGATAGATATATTTTAATTATACAAGTACTGTTTCCCTTCCTAATGATTTTAGGATGCTAGGAGTGATTTCTAATTTTATAAACTTTTGCTGTATATTACAACTGTATCTGAATGTCTCTTAAATGATGTACATACATATAACTTCAGTAGTCCTTTATGTTTTTATAGTTTGAGGGTTAAGGAGTAGCGCTATAAGCTCTTGTAGACCTCCGTTCTCTTCTAAAATGTCACAATTCTAGAATGTTTCTTTAGTTTTTTGCTGTTTTGAGAGTAGAAGACAGGATTTTTATTTAGTATTGTTTTATAAACTATTGAGAATGTATGGCTGATCTTCCAGTGGCTGCCTCTACGTGTGTATTCCACGACAATTTACTATGGAATATTACTTCTAAATACTTTCAATTGTGTTACCTCCATTTGGAAATCGCTACAATACGTTTCCTAGTATTTTATTTTTCGCCAAGAGTAAGGAGCTTCCAGCTCTTTCTCAAAAGCTGGAGTGATATAAAAATAATGACATTTGTCAGAAGGTTTGAGCCGTTTAAAGAGACTTGCGTGAAAAAGTATCTGATATGTTTCACTCACATCACTTTCTCTACACTTATACAAACTATTTTTACAAACGCTCATTCTCCATCTACTTCAAGCTAATCAAGATGTTGAGATGTTAAGGTGCAAGGGTAATATGGTAGGTTTTAAGCCATAGTCAAATCTTTTAAGAGGTGGTTGCTATTTGAAGCATTCCTTCTCTTTGTATATCCAAGATAAAAAAAAAGGGAATAACGAATTCCCATTTGAGAAAAACAAGTATTGGAAAATTAAAAGAAATAACAAGGAATATCTCTGAATTGGTTCACTGGACAAACAAAAATACATATATGACATAAAGCGTGTTTTAACGACATCTGCATTTTTTGTGTAGTAAAAGTTTGTCTGTCTATTACGGTTTACCAGTTGTGCAAAAGTCATTCAGAATGAAGAGGACTTTTGGGGACATTCCCAGAAAATTTTAAGTTATAAACTTCATTTGCTACGAAAATATCTTAAACATATGACATTTTAATCAAAATCGTTAGAGCCATTTTTGAGAAAACAGTAGTCTGGAGTGGGAGTATTTTCTTTGCAATCTTCGTGTCACATCCTTGGAAGATAGTAAACCAAAGTACCAAGTTTGGTATTTATCCAAATTTTAGTTTTTGATTTATGCTGTTCACAGTCTGACAGACACACGCACTAGGACATGTTTGCAAAAATACTTTTTTGGGGTTCATGGTACTCAAAATATGCATTTCTGGTGAAATCTCGATATCGAATTTTTGGCTGGAATGCAACATTTCCCCTACTTACTATACGCAGGGTAGAAAGTAAAAATTAATTTTTCAGTCGCAAAATCTCATTCGTTGAGTAAAACGATTGCTTTTACACAAACACCAAAGGAGCCAATGCGTTGTTCCTACAGTTTATCTCATGGACACATGTCCTATTGTTTTATGAGTACAAGCAATGATTTCCCATGTTATTTCCGTATATTGCTCTGGATTTTCATTTTCAGCTGCTTAGAACATTTGCTGTTAATATTTGATTATTAGAACACTTTTGACAAACCATAATCTCACACGTAGCAACAACTCTCCACTGAAATACCCCAGGTTAAAATGTCATGCATGGTCATTAAATTAACTTTCCTGTTTATATAAACAACAGGATAGCAATCTATTATGACCCTACGTTAAACGCGCCAACAAACACGGCAAATCGAAAGTATACACAATATACCATACAAAAACATGCAACTTAACATGCTAGCTAAGCAAATAGGTTTTCATCAAACAATGTAGCGTTTCCATTCTAAATTACGGTCTGCAGTAACCGAATCCAGGTGTATCTAACCCATACAAAATATTTATTGTATGCTAGCTGGACAGGCCTTAACATAAAAACCTTTACTTATAATATGATTTCAAAAAATTTTAATATATAGCGAATTCCTCCATGCGTTGAGGATGTCGGAATATGTTGCTAAGTATAACATATGAAATAATAGATTGAGCTGGACTTTAAAACGATGGCGAATAAAGCTATTATTGGGGTTGTAGTGGCGGTGGTGGTGGTGGTGGTGGTGGTGGTTGTGGTGGTGTACACTCGTTATTCATTTAAGACTCGTTTTCACCAGTAAGCAGGCCCTGTTCATCCGATAATTAATATATTACAGCCATAGTCTTAGTTACTTTACACAACGTTCACTCTATAGAGCTATAATATTAATAGTAATAATAATAACAATAATACGTCAGTGTATTACTACCCAAGTTGCTGTTTGTCTAACGCTAAAAGTAAAGTAACTAATATAAATGCTGACATATGCCAACTTTTGGGCATAATGCAAGCAGCTCTATTAAAAGACAGAGGAAGAAGGCTTGCTATAATTTTACAAAGTAAAGAACACTCCCATACTGTGTATATATATAAATACATACACACATATATACACACATACATACATACACACATTAACACATACACACACATTGTTATACACCGGGGTGAGGCCAAGAGGTTTGCAGCTAAAATATTAAATTTAGTTGCCTCGGCATACACATTGGGGGACGTACACAGAGGCAACCAGAAAGGTACTAAGAACCTGTTTCACAGACTAAACCGGGTGTGGAATATTTTTAAATAATTACATTTGAATTGTTATTATGCTCAGGTTTTTATAAACCAAGGTGCCCTACATGGTACACAAAGGATTACAAACAAAACACAGGGGGAGATGCTCCACGCACACACACCCATCACACTTACACCCGTTCTCTCCGAAGTTTAACATTAGTGTCACGCCACTCTGGCTACAACTAGACCCACGCTATATCACACACACACAGAGCTCTTCCCTCAATTGCCTCCACCCGCAACTAGGAAATGGAATTGCCACGCTAGACAATAATTAACATACAAATACAACAATTAACTCGACAATATTATATACAGCAATAATGTGCCCAACACGACAATACATACATACATAATACACACATACATACATCAGAAGTATGGTCCTTGGTGGACCATATGAGCAAAGAATACATGCTGTAAACCTGAAATTTTTTAAGGCCACTAAGATGGTCTCGCTCGGATAATGAAAGCTGACGAAATAAAAAGTTGCTTAAGTGTGCAATGTAAATTTCAAATAGATAATTATACAGTTAAAAAGGAAGAATGGTGTTTAATAGGAAGTTGCAGACAGAAACTTTAATTTTGGAGACGGGCACAGCGTAAGCCTAATCCATGTTCCCAGGGAAAGAAAGAACATTTTTATAGTACAAGTTTTTCACTTAAAACGTACTGAAAGCACTTCTCCTAATGCCACCTTTACTATTTGCTGAAAGATTATTTGATAGTGTCGTTGAGTCGCATTGGAAAGTAGCGTGAAACTGGTGAAAACCTAAATTTTGCTATGAAAGGTTTTATTGCGGTGACCATTAACCTATAAGGGATAAAACCATATTTGTAGCCCATGGTGCACTTCTTATTTCTAGTGGTGCTGCGAAGAAGTGTTATTAAGTTCCCCGTGGAAACGTTGATAGCCGGCTGGTTCTTGTAGTAAGTTTTACTCCCTTATGCACGGAATTACGAAGTAGGGAAGTGATAAATGTGTAATAGCATTTTAGTGCAGCCAATAATCAGGGATAAGGAAAATTTACTTTAAATTTTTACATAATTTATTTTTTATTCTCTAGAAATATTAGCCCATCATCAGGCTCCAAAATAGAATTATCCCTCCATACAACTTTTAAACACTATATAATGAAACATCACCTTAAGGTCGATATTAATTTATTATAAGGAATAGAACTCCCCAAACTATTGGCTTAAGCATTCTGGAAAATTGGCACTACTAGCTCGGAATAATTGGTGAAAGCCATACTTAATTTATCTTGCAGTTATTGTCTACTCGTCTTTTGGTTTTTCAAGTTACTGTTTAAGATGCCTTTCTGGATCTCAAGAGTTCCACTTCAGGTAAAATTGCGATACAGATTATTGGGCTGCACGCTCTAACTTAAGTGATGGGGGAGAAAAAATGACGTTAAACTGGATTGTTGTTATAAAAGAATAAATTATTTTAAGCTATTATTTCTTCCTTTTTTCTCCAAGCGTACTGTATTCTGAATATTGTGTTCGTCTGTATTGCTAATATGCTTAGTTTATAATATAGAAATTTGTATTTTACCGATTTGTCAACACAATTGAGGTATTAACAATAAACTATGTACATGAGACTGGCTGGAGTACAACTTTACTTCTGGTTTTATTTAAAACACTTGAGTTAACGCTTCGTTTTGATGTGCAACAGAGTTGATGTGAAACACGGTTATTGATTTGTAGCTCTTAGAAACGTCTACACAAAGAGAACTCGCTTCTTTAATAAAAGTATGAGTTTTCTTTATCTGGACTGCACGCCTTGCTCCTGGTACATTATCTGTCTTCTTTTCGTATATTTCTTGATATATTCCCTGTTTCTTTATATTTATTGCAATATACACCCTTTTGTCCACCTTTTTGTCAGTTATGTGTGGTACTCTCGCTCCAGAAAGAAAAGTATCCCATTTTTAAATGTTACTTTCTCACTAATATTGCTAATTTTGAACTATATCTAATCTTATTCCAAGCAGAAATGCCCAATAAATGTCTCCAATAAGATTAAAAGGTGTTCTACAGAATAATTCAAAAGTCGTTCTATTTCATAATATCAACATATAACAGTAATTGGTTTGATTTGTTATACTACATATTTTAAACATAACCGCCGTTTTGACCCCAAAAGTGTGAATAGTTTTGGGTTCTGTTATTCGTGTGCCGTAAGAAGCTTTCCTGCTAGTTTTGCTACAAAATTAAAACCCGTTTTTATGGTATGTTAAAACAAGACGCGTAAAGAACCTGATACTATTAGGTGAATAATTATTGTGTAGTAGACTTGGTGTATAAGGTGGTTTGTGAGGTTTAGCACAGCGTCGCCACTGACGCCTAAGCTTGAATATCTCACATCTCTACGATAGTGATGGGCACCAGCATAAAGTGAAAGCGTAGACCTGTAGAAGCGACCACCCTAGCGAAAACAGTAGGCATAGTTGGAAAGAAATTCTGGAATATAATGAAAGAACTATAAATGCGGAAAATGGGAAGATTCCGTGATCCCTTTTTATTTATAATCTTGAGCTTAACCAAAGAAAACGATCTGTAAAATGTGTCTACTGCT
This sequence comes from Deroplatys truncata, assembly GCA_030765065.1. Classification (NCBI taxonomy): domain Eukaryota; kingdom Metazoa; phylum Arthropoda; class Insecta; order Mantodea; family Mantidae; genus Deroplatys; species Deroplatys truncata. The sequence goes on along the minus strand of CM060977.1, from coordinate 180,009,709 downwards.
ACTAATTACAATAATCATTTTAGTGTAGTAGTAATAATAACAATAATCATAAACTCAGAAACAGAGAGGAAAAAATAATATATATAACGATGAGCACATTCAGCAGAAAAATGCACTACATTGGATTTCAATACGAGATAATGCTAAAATATATATGTCGACGTAGTTCTCTCCGGGGTGACTACAATCCTCCGCAACACTATGTAAATTTAAATACCGCAGACTTTCGCATCATCCTAATAGTCCTGATCCGACAAATTTCAGATACGAATCCGCCATGCGGTGTTTAGAAACGTACCCCCCATTGCCAATTGCATTTTTACGTACTTAACCTCCGTAAAGTTGGCAGGAGTCAATGGAGCTTTGCAACCAAGAGTGGTTTGCAGCGGTTTGGGTCACAGGTCTCTTACTTTTCCAAAATTATCAACGAACCCCCCTTTCGGCTACTATGCACACAGATTGAAGGATCTACAAGTGCCCTCCCCAATCATAACGAGGGACAGTGCGGTCCCATGATGCCAGAGAATAGCTTCAAGTGTCCCAATCATCCCTACGCCAGATTCTGCCATGTGCCCGTTTGAGACCAATACTAAGGAAAGGGTGGCACTCAAATGCAAAGATTTCGAAATTCCATCCGGGCATTCACCAGGACAGACCAGAGAAGACAATCTAAAACCTCTCGACTAGGTTGACTGACACCGGTGATTGGAATCCAGAATCTCCTGAATGTGAGTCACATACGTTACCACGTGAACTATTCTACTCGATCCGTCATACAGAATATTGAAAGGGAAACTCCTTTCTGTCCAAACAGTATATCTCACTTCCACGATCATTTCAGGGTTATTATAGGATATCTCTGTTCAGGCGTATTATAGGATATATCTGATTGCGTGTTTCATGGCTTCTTGTATATCAAGGTGTAATAAACTGTATTATATGAGTATTATATGGCAAACACATAATGGAGTTAGGCACGCACATAGCAAAATAGCTTTACAAAATGCTCTATCTTTATATCTCCTTCGAGTACATAAGCTCGTCCAGTTGAAAATATAGCTCACAGCTAAACCTTTTTTGTTTTACTGTTTTTAGGTGGGAATAGTAATCGCTGTCATTAACAGCGATGCTTACTTGCGAATATCGATCTTGATACCCCAAATTTGTTTGCTATACAAAACATGAGAAAAGAAACAAGAGATCAAGATAGTATTAAGAACTGATGAAAAAATTTAAGAGAGACCCTGTGATTGGACCGGTGCAATGAGAGCAGAGAGGTTTGACACCCTATATAATAGCAATAATCTCCGAATAAAAAGAATTATGAAATACATAAGTGAGTAAACAAAGCTTTTCTCATTCTCAGTCATGTTCTCGACTGGCAAGGAAGTAATTCCACAAGTCTGGGCTGCTGCAACCTATTGCCGCCACTAGTTATCTCCCATGTCATCATGGTTTGGATACTGCAGCCAACCATAACATTAAAGGGCAAGAGTATATATTCATCTCGTACGTAACAGCAACACAAACGGAAAATTTGGAGAGAATTGCTTTCTATTGGCGGAGCAGCCATTTGAGATGATTCTGAGCAAATCTCAACCTGGCTTTCTTGTGCTGACATATCAAAAGAGCGACTTTAAGGAGACTTCTATGTCTCAATACCACATTTCTCAGATTCCTTATGGTCTTATCAGAAATCACAATCCATTTCGTACGTCATTTTATAGATCTGTGTGGATTTGCGTCTGCGCAAAGCCGATAGGACAAGATATATATATTGTGCAGCTCTATTGTCTTCTTCTTATGATTTTTTGCGGGCTACCTCTTGTAGCTATCTGTCTCTATATATCTCCTGCAAACCCTATGAGTGACATGATAACAATACTGGCATGACGAATCCTAGAGGCTCCTGCGACTGTTTCATTCATATATATCATTGCTCAGTATTAGCCTCGGAGAACACAAAATAAAGATTTCCTTCCACAGATTGCTGTTTTAAAACAATAAAGCATGCATCAAAAAGCAGTCTTTTTATTTCTACAGATTTTTTAAATTCACTAATTTGTTCAGAGTAAACTAAATTTTTAGAGGAACTTTATTCTAAGATTCAACAATACTTCCAAACATAATAGGTATCTGACTGTCAAAATTGACATTGTATCAATATTTTATTTTGGACTTTTATTCAAATGTTACAGAATTTACCAGAGTTCAGATGTCGAATTTTCTCGAAGAGCAGCCATTTAAAGCCTACTCCAATGATTGGCCGACTGTACTATATAGATTTGCTTTCTCCAATCTCCCGCTTCCAAAGCCTTCATCGACGGCTTGGCCGACTATATCATTCAGGTACGACCGCACTGATCCCTCCTCAAAGCTGATTGATCTGAAAGTGTTTTCCTATCTGAATATGTGCCACTAAAATCTTCTCTCAGAGCAGTCTCTGAATGAGGTAGATTAGATCGTTAACTATCTTCACCACATGGTATGGTCCTTTCCAGGATTGTTCATGCTTTGTGAAACACCTCTTGTTGCGGATAGGGCGATGCAACCACACCAGGTGACCCTGCTGAGGAAACACAGATGATGGTTTGCCGCTCATAATGGGTTTTCATGCGGTCGCTTGCGCCTGGCTGTGCTGAAGGACCATTTCATACAAGTCGTGAAGATGGATCACGAGGTCTTCCACGTACTCAGTTGCAGTTTGTTCTACCTCAGGTGGCTTCCCAAACATTAGGTCACATTTAAGTCACAGCTCCCTGGCAAATTCCAAGCTTACTGGGCCAAATCAGTGGTATCATGTGTGGAAGAGCGGTAGGCCAATAAGAAAAACATCACAATTCTAGTGCGGATTGGGGTGCATTCGCTCATCAAGTTCAACTCTAAGTTGGTGCGTGGTCTGCGATTAATTGGCTGCTTGATTAGGGATGGCGAACAATTCTGTCTAGTTGGTTAAATAATTCATAGACACCAATAAGTGATTGTTTCCTCTATCGGACAATAGTCACATCGAGGGCTATTTATTCAAAAGGTGCTTCCAAGTTATACTGTTGTATTTAGTTTCGTACTGGTACAGGAGTTTATCTCTTGGAACCCAGAAGTTCTTCTGAAGTCCCTGCATTTATGCACTTCAGGTCTTCCCTCACCTTACTCATAGGAAGGACCACCTATTCTATCTGAGATCAGTTGACTTCCACACTCTGAACAGCACACCCTCTCGGATCTTCAATTAGTCCCACTGGTCAGAGTATGACTGCTACAAGCTAAACTTTGAAGCAATGTCTCCACTGCTCAGCCTATTTACTGCCTCCAGCACTCTTAGAAGCGGCCCCAAGACGGCGTCCGTCAGCCTCTCTCTCCTAAGGCCTGCGCTATCCCAACAATCCGCAGGCACTGCTGCATCATCCTTCAAAACCACCCTGCAGGTTCCCGGATGTTCGTCGGGGCGGTTTCAACAGACCTTCACAGATGTCCCGACTGGCGGTACCCTCAAAAAAGAGCTCTGTCGGTCTGAACGGCTCAGTTGAGGCGCTGAATTTTTAATCCGGTCGCGGGTTCAAATCCGACCCATATCGATGGTTTTCAGGTGTGCTTAAAAGCGATAACACAATATCAGTAGATTAACTAACACGTAAAGGAACTCCTGCGAGACGAAATAATGGCACACCCGCGCTGCTGAAATGATCCAGGCAATTGACAGCATCGGTTTAAAACGGAGTGTTTACTATACGTGCGATTGAAACTACTACAAGTTCGGCTCCCCAACAGTTGAAATACAATACAACTCCTACTTCAAATCAGCTTTTCCATACGTGAAACATTTCTTCGCCGTTTATGGGGTGATCTACCGACGTAAGCAGTAGTAGTGGTCAGATTCATCATAACGCACCCCTTCGAAAGAGGAGTAAGCGGCTTCTTGAGAAAGAGTAAGCGGGAGGTTCAACTAAGCCTTGTTAATCAATTACTATTTATTTACAGAGGGAAATTCTGCAGCATATCTGTTATAACGTCGTTTTAAGATGGCTGCGTTAAGCAACTGCCAAGCAATGATTCTCGAACTGAGTTTTGAGGGCTTCCCATATGCCCTAGGACGCCGGCGACATCAGGATCGCGTTGTAAACTTTTGCCACCCGCCTCTGAGGCTAGCTAGCAACTATGCGGCTTCTTCCTCTGGTGTACATTGGCGATGGACACCAGATCCATGGATCCATGGGCAGCGACTGCACTAACTTTTCGGCGGAAGATTTCAAAAATGGATGTTCTGTCGTACTTGAGTGACTTGACGCGCATAGATTTTGTGTCGCGTACTGGCATTTCGACATTTCAATCTAGAATCTTCTTCAAACCGCTTCCCTCACCACGGTGTTCAGTTTCTTTGTGTTGTGGTTAATGGTTACTTAACGTTAACATATTCCCACAGGTCATTTAAGATGTTAACGCGTTCCTCGAGATGCTTCTGTTTTTTCTCTTTGCCATTAATCTTCCTTCATCTTTGCCACGCGCTTAGTGAGGAGTCTATTTGATTTTTTCATTTCTTTGAGTTGTGCCAATAGATTTTCCCACATCTCCTTTATGCCTTAGTTCCGCATCCAACACCAGAAATAAAAATATCGGTTAACTCGTACCAACGTATTGATTACTGCGAAATGTGTTAAAAGTTTGACTTTGTAGCTGTGCATTACAAATCGCTCGTAACTCGATCACAACTATCTCGAATCTCCTTGACATTTATTGCTAAAAGGGGAATGTTGCTGTGACTACTGCAATGAATTTATTTCAAAAATATAAGTATAACTAGAAATACTAACTTTCTAGTAAGCTTAGTTGGTAACAACGAAGACTCCCGATGCTCATTATAAGGGATAGTAAACAAAATGGTAGGAAAAGAAATTTGTGGCCCAGAACATGCAAAAATGTCATTGATAACCGTTGTTCAGAGATATTTTCCATCCAAGTTGGTAAAATGACAGTTCACCGTCACAACATGATCAAAGGTGCCAAACAATTAGAGAAAACAGGCTGCATGTACGAGTATTATTACGCAAGAAGAAAAGCACAGTACTGTCATCCGGCTACAACGAAGTAGTTGAAAACATCCGTATAATATGTGTACCAAGCCCCTACAAATTAGCGTGTCTTCCCAGCAGACAATTTAATTTGCCCCAAACAACTGTGTGGGATGTATTGCGCAAGTGGCTGTAATTAAAACCTCACAGATTTCAAATGGTACCAATGCTAAAGCCATCCATCAAACCAAAACATGGATATCTTTGCTTGGATTTGCAAGCACAGCAAAAGGTGGATGGATTGTGTTCTCTGACATAGCCACGTTTCAGTTAAAGGCGAACTTTGAGGGTTTGGGGATAAAACGCCCGCACGCCTCTCTGATAATAACGCGATTATCCATAGTTCAGCGTTTTCTGCGCCGTAAACATCCGGAGTGTTTTTATTATTTATTTTCCCTTGGGTTCCACGTTACAGGAATAATCTATATCGACTCGCTGTCCCAATGTTTGCTATCCCAGCTGGAAGAAGAGGTATCCGACTTAATTTTCCAACAGGACGGTTTCCCGCCACATTAGCACAACCTCGTACGCAATCACCTCATCGGCATCTTCTGCAACCCTAGATTGGTCGTGTTAGTTTGATTGATGTGCCATTGGTTTTTTGGCTCCGCAGCTCATCCATGTATGCCACCTTATACAATCTTTTCTTTTGAGGACATGTAAAGGACATGGCGTTCGTAATCCCTCTCCATTTCCATAGGACTTACAGTTGCTAAGACAGCAGATAACCTGTGCAGTTAACTCAGTTTATCAGGCATGTCATTAGGTCTGCCGTATCGCATAGACATGTGTGTGTCCACAAATGGAATCCACATTGAACATCTGTGAATTTCTATGGGAACTTGGAAAGTCAGCCTTTCAGGGTATGTTTGTATTTGTGAAATACAGTTATTAGAGTAATGACAGCAATAGTGTCTGCACCAAACATTTTGAATTATCTTGCATGACTTCCTAAACTAACCGCGAGTAGGTAAATGATGTGGCGGCTCAACCACCACACAGAAAGCAGCTACTTAACCATCCCTTGGAAGCAGCTTCCAAGGGTGGGCACGTCTTCAGAGGGCAGCATCTCCCAGACACCGAGCAGTGAGTGACAAGGAACAGCTGTGTGCTTGGGTCGCTAAGCCACCCTTGCCAGGAAGCAACACTAAGGCAGGGAGTCGGGACTGGCCTTCTGCCGAAAACAGACGCTTGCATACCGGAACTTAAACTGCTGAGTTTGTTATTTCATAGTTCGTATATTGTTCCTGTATTGTGTACGCGGAGTTAATAAATTTAGTGTTATACATATCTGTGGTGTTTACATTTCACTTCAACCTTAACCCACATCTGGTGACCCCGACGTGATCGAGTAAAAGCTATCGTGAAAAAGTGAAAAGTGATCGTCAAAAAGTAACAATTTAACTCGTGTTAGGTGCCGCGTATACGCATACAATAAACATGGCTACGGAGCAGACAGCTGCAGGTACTGTTTATCGTGTGGCGGTGAAGTTGCCTCCTTTTTGGGCCGACAAACCTGCACTATCGTTTGCCCAAGCAGAAGGGCAATTCGAACTCAGTGGTATTACCTGTGAAAGAACTAAATTCAATCACGCAATTGCTCAGCTCGACCACCGATATGCCGCAGAAGTGGAGGATATAATAACTAATCCACCAGCTGAAGGTCCCTACACAAAACTCAAGGCGGAAATGGTACGCAGGTTGTCCACCTCCAAGGAGCAACGCGTTCGGCAGTTGCTAACTCACGAGGAAATGGGGGACCGCAAGCCATCCCAATTTTTGCGGCACCTCAAAAGCCTCGCACCAGACGTTCCAGACGACTTCTTGAGGAGTATATGGTCGAACCGTTTGCCATCTCATATCCAGACCATTATCGCCTGCCAAATGGACGCTAACCTTGATGTCGTTTCGTTACTGGCAGACAAAATTCACGAGGTGACGCCTCCGCCTCCCTGCGTGGCGAGCGTTAACCCTTCTTCCGAACTCACCATGCTCCTACAGAGAGTTGAAGAGTTATCTAAGCAAGTGGCAGCCTTAACAACCCGTCCAATACGACAGCGTTCGCATTCGCGAAACCGCCAATGACAAAGAAGTCATTCACCACACTCCTCGCGCGACTCGTCGGCAGTTCGGAGTCAATGTTGGTACCACCGTCGGTTCGGCGACGCTGCCCGGAAGTGTACGTCACCCTGTACCTATATCCCGGAAAACGACTGCAGCAGCCGTTAGTGGCGGCAAACGACTGCACCTCTTCATCAGGCCGCCTGTTCATTACTGACAGCAGAAGCAAGCACAGATTCCTAATAGACACCGGTTCAGATCTCTGCGTGTTTCCTAAAATGTTAGTTCCTGGCAGGAGAGCGCATTTAGATTACCAACTGTTTGCCGCCAATGGCACGACTATTCACACTTTCGGCTATATCCATTTAAACCTAAATTTTGGACTTCGGCGAGCATTTGTTTGGCGCTTCGTGGTGGCTGATGTTAGCATTCCAATAATTGGTGTAGACTTTCTGTCCCATTACAATCTTCTGGTCGACTGTCGTCATGGACGTTTACTGGATGGCACTACCAAACTGTCAATGCCCGGTTTTACCACAAACACTGCAGTTCCTAGTGTTAAAACTATTCTCACAGGTACACCACTTGATGACCTTCTCGCAGAGTTTCCTGAGCTCACTCGGCCAGCGGGAATGCCAAAAACTGTACAACATCAGGTTGTTCATCACATCAGAACAACGCCCGGCCCCCTGTTTCTAGCCGCCCTCGTCGACTCGCTCCTGAGCGCCTCAAGATAGCTAAGACCGAGTTCGACAACATGCTGCAGGATGGTACAGCCCGCCGTTCTGAGAGCCCTTGGTCTTCGGCGCTACACCTAGTACCCATGAAAGACAATGGCTGGCGCCCTTGCGGTGACTACCGTGCTCTTAATGCTCGCACCATTCCTGACCGATATCCTATACCACATATCCACGATTATTCCCATCATCTTTCCGATTGTTCCGTCTTCTCCAGAATCGATCTCGTCCGGGCATATAAATAGATACCCGTACACTCTGATGATATCCCTAAAACAGCCATCACTACTCCTTTCGGTTTGTTTGAATTTCCCTTTATGTCATTTGGGCTCAGAAACGCAGCTCAGACGTTTCAAAGATTTATGGATGAAGTTCTCCGTGGACTGGATTTCTGTTTCGCCTACTTGGACGACATCTTAGTCTTCTCCCAGACTTCGGAACAGCATCTCCAGCACCTTCGCCAACTCTTCACCAGACTACGGGAATTCGGAGTTATCATCAACCCTTCCAAGTGTACCTTTAAGGTTCCGGATGTTGTCATCCTGGGCTACACCGTCTCGGGAGAAGGTTCTCGTCCCTTGCCCGACCGAGTGGTTGACTTGCAATCCTATGCACCACCCCAGACCATCCGACAGCTCAGAAGGTTCTTGGGAATGATAAACTTTTATCGTCGTTTCCTACAAAATGCTGCTGCCATTCAGGCACCCCTTCACGCCATTCTCTCAGGCTCACAAGTCAAAGGCTCTGATCCTGTGAACTGGACACCTGAGCTACTTCAGGCTTTCGAGAACTGCAAGGAGAGTCTCTCATAGGCAACTCTTCTAGCCCATCCAAATAGCTCTGTCCCTCTGGCTCTGGTCACAGACGCTTCTGGTTCCGCACTTGGAGCAGTTCCACAGCAGCGGGTAAATGGTAACTGGCAACCACTCGGCTTCTTTTCCAAGAAGCTCACCTCCCAACAACAGAAGTACAGTGCCTATGACAGAGAACTTCTGGCTATCTACGAGGCCGTTAAACACTTCCGGCACATCTTAGAAGCACAAACCTTTACCATTTTCACCGATCATAAACCCATTACATATGCCTTCCAGCAGAAGAGCGAAAGCTTCTCTCCTCGTCAGTTCCGATACCTAGACTTAATTTCCCAATTCTCCACAAACATTGAACACATCTCTGGTTTAGATAACGTCGTTGCCGATGCCCTTTCTCCTATCGACGCCCTATCTAACCCCGTGGACTTGGTGGCGCTCGCTAAGTCTCAGGAGCAGGACGCCGAGCTTCGCCAGCTCCTCCATCACAATGATTCTTCTCTCCTCTTACAAAAGATTCTTTTACCCGGTACTGCAGTATCTTTGTACTGTGACACTTCTACTGGTAGACCACGTCCTTTTGTCACACAATCTTTTCGCCGACAGGTCTTTGTCTCTCTCCATATCCTTAGCCACCCGGGAACAAAAGCTTCTGTCAAGTTGGTCTCCCAGCGATTCGTGTGGCCAAGTTTGAGAAAGGACTGCCGCCTCTGGGCACAGACTTGCCAATCCTGCCAACGGTCAAAGATCACCCGACACACTGTGACACCACCTGCAGAGTATCCAGTTCCACCAGGGCGCTTCGTTCATGTCCACATTGACATTGTTGGCCCCCTGCACATATCTACAGGCAATCGCTACTGCATGACAGCTATCGACCGATACACCCCATGGCCAGAGGCATTTCCTTTACCGGACATCACTGCAGAAACAATAGCAAAGACGTTCCTAACTGGATGGATTGAACGCTTCGGATGTCCACAACAGGTCACCACCGACCAGGGTACTCAATTCTCTTCCCAGCTCTTCCAAACACTATCTAAACTTTGTGGTATTCATCTTACTCGGACCACAGCATATCACCCAACGTCTAACGGCCTTGTAGAGAGATTACACCGATCTCTCAAGGCCGCCTTGATGTGCCGTGAAGATGCCAGTTGGAGCGACGCGCTGCCGCTCATTCTCCTGGGCGTTCGCATGGGCTTTAAAGAGGACCTCCAGGCTTCGGTGGCAGAGCTGGTGTATGGTGAACCGCTACGGATACCGGGAGAGTTCATCCTACCGGCTTCTCTACCAGCTGACACCTCTCAATTCCTCGCAAACCTGAGGAGGATGGAAGAATTGCGACCAAAGCCAGCCAGTCACCATTGCTCACCATCCACATTCGTCCACCCATCCCTGTCCACAGCAACTCATGTTTTCCTTCGCCAAGACTCCCTCCGCCGTGCCTTACAACCACCTTACACTGGACCTTACAAAGTGATTGACCGCACCGACAAAACCTTCCGCATTGCCATCAGAAACAAAGCAGTGCTGGTATCAGCTGATCGCGTGAAACCTGCTTTCATTCTTACAGACGCCATCATTCCTGAAACTCCATCATCCCACACAACTCTGCCGGTACGAACACCATCGACAACCACTCGTTCTGGGCGACATGTCCGTTTCCCGGACTATTATAGGTCCTAGGCACCTCTCTCCTAAGGGGGGGGATTGATGTGGCGGCTCAACCACCACACAGAAAGCAGTTACTTAACCATCCCTTGGAAGCGTGGGCACGTCTTCAGAGGGCAGCATCTCCCAGACACCGAGCAGTGGTGACAAGGAACAGCTGTGTGCTTGGGTCGCTAAGCCACCCCTGCCAGGAAGCAACACTAAGGCAGGGAGTCGGGACTGGCCTTCTGCCGAAAACAGACGATTGCATACCGGAACTTAAACTGCTGAGTTAGTTATTTCATAGTTCGTATATTGTTCCTGTATTGTGTACGCGGAGTTAATAAATTTAGTGTTATACATATCTGTGGTGTTTACATTTCACTTCAACCTTAACCCACAATGAAATTAATCAAAATGCCATTTGAGGTTTAAAAAGCCACCCGTTCTCAACCGGAGAAGTGAACCAGTATCTAATATAAGAACTAAGGCCGGAAATTTGCATGTAATTTTTATATTTCTGCTCAAAGGTGGTGTTGTACCATCTCCATTGGCCATGTCCATATAAGTTAAATCCAGTTACCAACACTGGAAATATACCAAATATTGACGCACTCGCTTTTGAAGCCAAGGGAAAACTTACGGATGTTGACATAAGTAAGAAGGAATTCGAGTTCCGTCACAGGGAAGGCGAAAGCCTCATCTACATTGAAAATCCGTGTGATACCTAAAACACGGCAAAGGGGCCAGAGCGCTGCATTCGCTTGTCATCTGTTTACCAGAATAGCACACAGTAAATAATAGAACACACGTGGAACACTCTGAACCTGTACGTATCTTAATGTGTAAGGTTACGTAACTGTAATTACACAGGTACATAATAGAAAACAAAACCCTTAGTAATGGTAAATTATTACATAATCACGTAGTTATTTGTTGAAATATTTTTCAACGAATGAAAATGAGACTAAATATTCCCTATCCTCTTCAATTTACACCATCTAAGAGGAAAGAAAGAAAGGAAAAGAAAAAATAGCCACTGCGCTTTATTACTTCTATAACTAACACTCTATACTGGCTAACAACTTTTATAACTATAGGAAGTGCAAACTTAAATATAATAGTGTGAATTGTGATCAATCTAATCATTTTGAATACTTCCTAACGAGGCGATTTACTCAAGTGGCAAAGGCATAATGTGAAACATTTCCTTAACAGTGTCCAACGGACTGTCACAGAAAGATGCCTCAGTGTCTTCTTCACTGTCATTGTCCCTATCTGTTTCTATAGAAATTATCAGCCTCTCAACTTCTTGTTGCAATAATCCATGTTTTTCACTGTCATTGTCCCTATCTGTTTCTATAGAAATTATCAGCCTCTCAACTTCTTGTTGCAATAATCCATTTTTTTTTCAATAATTATTAGTAATTCTTTTAGTCTTCTCAGTTGCTAAACTCTATGACATTTTATATTATCTCTTGCGCTTGGCGATGAATAACACTTTGCCTTCATTATGATTCAGTGAGTGTATTTCAACTCGCACGCCAGCAAAGCACTGCCAGAACTTATTACATCATTATGGCAACTTAACTTCAGAAACACTGTTACCAAAATTTAGAATAAAAGTCTGAAAACAAAAGATTGATTTAATGCGTTGGACACATTACGGAAAAACATAAACAAACAACATAAAAGTAAATTTATTACCAATATTTGAGAATATTTTAAGTCGGAAGTTACATGAATATTAAATATATAATAATAACAAAATTCATTACGTATTAATGATACCTGCAATCTAAGAGAAAACTGAATTGATTTCGCAAGGTCTCGTGGCTTTCCAAATAAAAGGTACAGAAATTCTTGCTATAACTTTTTAACATACTTTATTGAAAGGTAACATCCGAGTGATTCTCTCCATTCTTCCCAGCAGTCCTCAATTTAAATTGAACTGGCGTTGGCTATATGATGCATTCCTATGAATGCCTCACCTGCACTGGACGGAGTACTAAAAAGAGCAGTGAAGTATACGGCAGCAATAATAATACTGCACTAATAACAAAATAAGTGAACTTTAGTTCAACCAAGCCATTATCAATGGGACCCCAAAAGTATAATTATATGACTGGTCAGCGGTCACCGTTAAATGAATTTCAGAAGCAATAATAATTAAGCATTTTTGTAAAGGTCTCAAACAGTGTGTAAGTTTCTCTAATACTGAAGACTGCTGGCTGCTTCATTAACACGTATTTACTGAGCTACAATCCTTCAGATGCCAAACAGTTAAGAAATCTGCCTAGATCATATTCCCGGATACAAAAAGCGTTCGACATAACAGTGAAATTCTCTGCATATGAAGAAATTACTTGGTTGGTGCAGGAAGCAATGATTAACAAGTTACATCACTGTGATTGGCTCATGCACACTCCTTAAGCAATGTCTTATTAGATGGCCAAAAGAAACATTGTATCTTATGTTTTATTTACATTAAACCCATAATTATAGTATTAGAACATATAAGAAACAAACAGGTTAATATACTCTCTCAACAGGTTCACTACTTTCGCATTTGGATTATTATGCCCATAGCAGTATCCTCAAAGATTGATAACTCCATAAATATGCGTTACGAAGTTCCGAATTCTTTATATTAGTCCAGGCATAAATAAAACAGGGTCAGATGAACTTTCTCTTTGCTGCTTTTAAAGGCTTTACAGAAGCGTAGTACATCTCAAATTCGACACTACGGTAATAGTATGTAACTGTGATTATGAAGTAATAATTTATAGAGCCGTTTCTCCTGTAAATTTCTCTAGTGCAAAAACTACAATTGCTCAGGAGGGTTAAGATTCTTGAGATATTGTGTATTTCCTATAGTCGGGAGCACACAGGAAGATTGGTCACGTGACCTGCTAGCTCATAGCGAGCGAGGGTGAAACAGGCAGGGTATACCCTATGTGGTTAGATAACTAAGGTGAGCCACTCCGGGATGGGAGCTGCCATTGGCTGCCCGCCTGTGACGTAAGTGAGAGTGAAGACGAGCGCGCGGAATACAAACACAGCGCAGTGAACACACTAAATTCCTCCCGATTAACTCCCAATTGTTTATTATTAGCACTTCTTCCAGTTTTTTTAAAAGGTGTACTATTTCAGAGCATTCTACAAACATTGTGGGCTAAACATAAAGCAAAACGAATGGAAACTGCATTACATTAGTAATATATTTACGTATAAACAAAACTACTGGAACACATCCAGGACTTCAACGTAAACTGTAGGCGCTACAAGAGATTCAAACATACATTACTTTAGTACTAAAGGAAAATTTACAACTACTCTATAGGAATCGCTAAATGGATATGCTGGTGTATTTTTTTTACCGTAAGAAATGAAAACAATAATTCCAGAATGCATTATTCTGTTACAGGATGTAAAAATGAAAGAGACATACCTGCAACATTCCACTTGTACTTGGAACTTCACTAAGTGCATATCCAGGCCAATCGGGAATGAACTGCTACGGAACTGCATCTGGGAGCGGAATTTTCTTAACCGGCAAACCTAAAAGTTCACACTTCAAATCCCGTTTATAGTTACTAGGAAGAAAGTGCACTGAACATACACGTGAATTATCAGCGTTAAATTTGTCAGTACGCTTACAGCGACACACCCACACGCGCTTTAATTGCTCATTTTTTTTGGAAATCTGTGATAATTCACACCAACCGTTTTAAAACCGTAATTACGGTATTGTGCTACAGCACAATACATTCTACTCTTAACGTTCTTACTCATTGCACACCGACTTAAACACTTCACCAAAGCAGAGAAAACTGAATCTATACTCAAGATTCTAGTTTAAATATGTGTGTGCAACTTATTTGTTGAAGTGGGGGGGTTATATGACTGAGTGATAAGGAATAATGTACTTTCGTACATCTGTTGTTAAGTTGTGAAGTTTCCGCCAACATAGCGAGATAAACTAGGATAATTGTACGTGACTTTTAAAGCGAAGAGAAGCTCAGATTAATATCTGTTGCCTTTTACGCAGTTTAGCGGCATAATTATTTCAAAGGAAATGCTGTTTGCTCTTACAGCCAAAGTTTAACAACCTTTTTCCGTTCACTGTGGTTCTGTAAAGGATTATATACCTGGAAAAGCTTGCCATTTTCAGGGAACAATACCTTTGGCCCGCATTACATCTGTTTTCATGTTATGAGTCGCCCTACCTGCCAAAAAGTAAGTTCTTTATATTCCTCAGGAATGGGTATTAAACAGTATATTATTGTGAGCAGAAGCTATTTGAAGACCAAGTATCATATAAGCATGATCCGGATTCTGATGACATGCCATCTTTTAATTCTTGCAATAAAGGTATTGCTATATATATATATATATATATATATATATATATATATATTAGGTCATTTTGGTAGTTTCAAGTTTTCTATTTTGGATAATGTTTTTTTCGATATTACATCATTAATTTGTAATTTCTTTGTCCTTTGCCGCTTTATTTGGTAACTTCCTTGCATAAGTATAGAGTATATAAAGATTATTGGTTGGTCTGGAAAGAGTTGCTTGTGGGTGGAGAGATGGTTATTGTCAGGGAAACAGGTATAACTACTGTTATGAATTCATGTCCAAAATTAGGGATGAGGAGGTCAGTTTTCCCTTTTTTGCTTAATAAGTGCGTATTGCTCTTATTTATGTAAGACATGGACTGTGAAATCCTCTTCATTTGCAATAAACATTGCATATTCTGAGTTCTCAAAAGAGTTAATGCTACACTTTTGTAAGACCTGTTTAAAAACACAATAAGTTAGAAAATTAATTGAAAATATATTTGTTCTATGTTCTTGTTTGGAGAATCTGAAAAGAAAAGAAAATAATGTTCTTACTTGTTTGAAGAATCTGAAAAGGAAAGTAAGAAAATTTTCTTTTCTTTTCAGATTCTTTGAACAAGAACATTTTCACTGCTCTTTTACTTATTTTTTCTTCTTGTATAGGAGTTATATCAATATATAAAGTAATTTATAACTTTCTGTACACTAATTTTAGTAAATAAAATAAATCTCATTTTAGATAATTTAGTCGTTTTGAAACAAATGTAGTCATTTTAAAACAAATGTAGTCATTTAAAAAAAATAGTCATCAAAATCCGCGCCCTGCTTATAAAACACCGCTCTGACATTTTCTCTCATGTATTTACGTTCATCTCTCCTGTATTTGCTCACATAATATTGATTTGTTTCGTAAAGCCTCTCCTGCCAGTTTGGCGTGAGATGTGTCCATGTTTTATACAAAATAACGAAAACTAAGATACGAGTAAGTTATTGCACTTTCCTTGCATAAATACTAAATAATATAGGCACCTAATTACAATTGGCAAGTTCCTTAGATCTACCTCCTTTTAAAAAAAATCAGTGTAATATGTTTCAATGATCGCCAGTGAAATACACTAATACACCTCCTTTTAACAACACCCACTTTCCCGTGGGTGAAAGCATTACATTTCTGTGTGCTTTAAGGGTATTGGTTGCGAGCGTATACTAAAGCATACAGGAAAGGTTGTTCTAAAATTAATATCTCCAAAATATTAAGGCTAGACGCCTCCTTGTTCTTACTCTTTCAATTAGGAAGGATCAAATGGGAACTATGTACAATTAATTATTCATTAATTAAAAAATTAAAACAACTTTATACTAGAAATAATTAAGCAACTAGGTTTATATAAGCACATTCTCAGCCTAAATAATGAAGCCAAAATATCCAAATTCCGAACACATCATTCGAATGTACACTACTCTGTAAATTCGGTTTATTTGAAAACTGGAGGATATTTGCAAGACTTGCTGTGCAGATAACTGTTTTTCAGCATGTGTCCATTATCTACTTCAAGTAGTCGAATGTTATGTGAATTTAATTCATTTTGCGGAGTTACTCTCTTCTGCCAAAATAGTTATATTAACAAAATTCTTTTTAAAAAAAATTATTTTAAATATGCATGTCGATTATTCATGCTTTTACCTAGACGCGAAAAAAAAGTCTCGGAAAACATGCACACATATCATGTTTTCAGCTATCATGACTTTTAAAACTGCTATGTTTAAGTCATATTACATAATAGTATGATCAACATACAGTTTCTCTCATTAAGCTGCGTTTTTCACAATCCATAAACAAACAATACAATTTAATTTCGAATCAAAGTTTAAGACCCGATAGCGTATAACGTTGAATTTTATATAGCGTATAACGTAATTTATTTTCGTTGCTAAAATTGGCCGAATAATGTGTTATTGGTTTTCTTTAACATAATATAATTAAAGTCAAGCAATAGCATAAACTAAGAAAATGGTTTTAAAGCTTGCAACTTATAGCTTCTGAACAACTTTAATATAACAAATATCTGCTTTATATCTACATATCTCTGTTTCTTTGAATAACATGTATGCTGTAAGTCATCCCTCAAGACCAAATTTCATATATCGACAGCGTTTTAGTGAATATTTCAAGGAGAAATGAAATTGGCGCCAGTTGGGTATTTAACTGTAAAAAGACAGGTTTATGTTTATTATTTCCAAGACTAAGTCTAGTTATAGATACGATTTTGTTTCAAGTAGTATAGGGTCGAAACAGATCGTATAACGAGAATATTATACGAACTTTCATGCCGAAAAGTACGGTGCAGAATACTGGCTAGCAAAAACTTCACTCTCGATGACGTCATGCAGCAGGCGGACCGAAAGCAGTACAAGCGAAAACGGTGCGGGAAGAGACCCCCCTGGGGTATACCTATGTGTGTTTATCCCTGCGCAAGTGGCTTTACTCCACCCGCCTTCATGTGTGCACCCAACTAGTATATAGCAGATTGCAGATATGTATATCGCAGTTATTATACAATACACGAGTTATAGAACTCTTGAACCTTATTTCCTAAACCAAGTGCAGATAGCTGATTTTGTTAGAGCGCTACTTTAAAATCAAATGTATTTTAGTGGTGTCAGACTGGATTAATTTTTGTATAAGCTAAATTTCGTTCTATTGTTTTATTTTACCATTTTAATAAAGGAACCTCAATCAACCTGAGTTTTTCACTTACCTGCAATTGTTGTTACATTGTTTGTTCTGCCGCTTGATAGAAGAGGATTTATTGTATCTTTTCTCAGCAATATACATTACCGGTGGATTTATCCAGTCTTCTGTAATAAGGTTGCCTTAGAAGATATTAGGGCGTGTTCGCATCTCGTCGTCACAATAACGCTATGACTGCGTCACTATTAGTTATCAAATCACGTGGTAACGAGAGTGAATGTTCCCAATTAGATGTTTTAGCGTAGCTTCTATTTTGTCAAAAATAATCGGCTTATTAGCATATAATGATCTAAACTTTTCGCTTCAGATTTGCGATATAAGATGTGAAATACCTATAAACTCTAGGGAGGACATTAAAATATGAGAAAGCATATCCGAAAGAGAGAAAGCAAGTACTTTCATATGAAATATCATATACTTTTCTTCAGATATAAAGTCAACTGAGGGCTATATTCGATTGTAATTATGTACTAAATTCCCAACAGTGAAGGAGATAATAATTGAAGCTGTACTTTTGCATTGTATTTGATCTTAATCTAATGCATTCTACCGAATGTTACAGAAAGTTTGATACCTTCTCTTCGTTAGCTAGCCCTGCTGTAGAGTAAATAAACTGACATTTTGTAAACCTATAGTTTACAAAGCGAAATTGTAAGGGTTATATTATCGCTTACATGATAAATGTGCAATTATCTAAACTGAAAAAACGGTAGATTAAGGGATTATCGGGGGCGCGAAAACTCTGTAGTATCAAAATGAGCCCACCAGAAGGAATTTCTATTATCGACACTGGTTGTAAATAAGGCTAAATTATAGGGGCCCTTTAAGTTGTTGTAAGCTCACGTACGGTAGATATGTTTCTTGCAGCGTTCGCCGCTCGTGTCCTTCGCCCCACGTTCACTTTTCCGGTGGCCTTCGCCCCAACGTTTACTTTTCCGGTGGCCTTCGCCCCAACGTTTAACAAAATCAACTTTGTATTTTAATGTTTATTTAAATAGTATATATGTATGCCTCGGCTGCGTCAGTAGTAATTTGCAGAAACACGTATGGCTTAGCAGGGGTAGTACGGTTAAAGAATGAAGGCTTACACAAATTATAATTTTTTACTTCACTCCTTTTATTATCCCTTCTCACCATTAAATAACACTTCACTGATGTATCCTACTGTAGAGCTGTGAGATTATTGTTACTTGTACTTTTTTTAACACAAACTTTATATTCTCGCCGTAACGAATTTTCATGTCTCACACTGAATACTTATTGAACTTCTCGGGAACACTGCCTAATAGCGTCCGTCTGGGAACACTGTCTTTTAGCGTCTGGCTTCTACCGCCTAAATTTATACTTTTACTATATTTCAAGTCTCTGATTGACTAATACTACTCCAATAGAATACTTGTATTTAACTTAAGCTCTTTATAGTTTTTGATTGGCTATTTATAAACTGTTTAAAATATTACATTATTGTTCCAAAAACTACTAGTAGCATTATTAAACTTTCTAATTTATTCTAGTCTCAAAGTTACCTCATTGTTAGCAACTTTCGGCTTCTATTCTCACAGCTCCTACATCGTTAAATTACTTAATACATTCACATAAATTTATTATTCATGTACATAATAACATAAACATAATGCAGTGACTGTTACATACATTTTATATATCATTTATACACATATTGCTTTAAGGCGGGCTGTTATTGAATTTATATATTATATAATTAGATTGATATTATTTAAGCGTTAAAAATACTGCCTCACCGTACAACACCCTCTGGAAGCGTATAGCGTTAAGACATTTATACTAGAAACCTATTGTGGCCATATGGCAGAACAAGTATACGATCGCAAACAAGCTATTATGCTTATTATATTACAAGTTATTATATTATTATCGCAAACAAGTTAAAAATATCATGCCTTACCAACCGAGCGGGGTAGCTCAGGAAGTAACATCTGTGGCCGCATTCGGGAGGTCCCGGGTTCGATCCCGGCGACCGCCCGCTCTGACCCATGGGTTTTTCGTGGTTTCTCCGGGGTCACAGACGAATTCTGGGGTGGTTTCTTCTCTGCTAGATTCGCTTTCGTCATCTTCCTTTCATTCCATTTGCTTCTCTTCTTTAAGGTGTACTTCTAGATTTCGTGATGTATCGCGGTGCCGGGTAGATGGTACGGGTGCATGCTCATTGGAAGGAACATTCCCCGTGGACACCAGAGGGTGCTCGATTGTGGGTCGTTCATCGTCCTCTTTTTGCGGCTCCAGCAGTGGGACGGGTCTGCGAGTTTGGAAATATTAGGAACTTCCGCGCGTCTTTGTGGCTGGTCTGTCTAAGACCTGTAGCTTCCTGTGAGATTCCTTCACTTCACCCCTTCCTCCTGAGGGTGGAAGGCCCAATAAACCTATGTAGGTCGCGGTGCCCGACGTTCCCCCTCAGTTCAGTTACCTATATCTATCTCTTACCAACATAGGCGTCAAGTATAAAGAGCACGTTATGAATTTACATATTTTATCAATTAGGCCGGCGAATGTTCAACATCTGACATTTTCTGGATCTGTAACCAAAAAAAAAAAAAAATGCTTGTTCTTGGAATATTACAACCTCCTTGGTTTAGCAACTAATTCCGGCTAATACCTTCCGAGCAACTGAAGATGTTACAATATGACATTATAATTAAATAATATGAAAATAAACATAAGATTTTATGCGTATTAATCGCACGACTTTCTACGATTATGAACATTTACTTTCATTGCTGTTTTAAAATATTCTTTGTCTACTTCTTGTTAGGTTAGTCATTATAAATATTCAAGCATCTGGATGTTAAAAAAATAATTAAGTAACAAATATTCACTAGAAAAATTGTTAATACCATTTTTCTTCAGGTGCATATGGGATACAGGAGAAGAAGAATGGTCGGTTTAAAAAACAGGTCCATAGGTCTACGTACCTTTTGCTTGAGATAATGTGAAGAGAAAAGATCACTTAGCACTCGAAAGTGTAGGTATTGCTCAGTATATTCGAAAATATAAATGAACGATAACAATATTTCGTAAATCGCTAGTGCTGCAAAATTTTAATTTGGCAGAAATTGCATAATTTAACAAGATCTGCATGTTTTACTAACTCAGCATTTGTCTATCCTTTAATGCATTTCCAATTATGAGATGGTTATGACTTATGATAACGTAGATGCATTCACAGTATTTAATACTGAACTTCGGAAATAAAATAAAATTATTTTTATTCAAAATTCTGAATTATTTTAGGGAATAAAGGATAAACAATAGAGATGGTCAATTTCAAAAATGAGATTTTTTGCGCATTTGGTGATGAGCTCCAATGCTGCTTAATTTCTGCTAATTATTACCAACATCTCGTCATAGGTGACTCTGAATTTGCTCTTTGAATATGTGATTATCTTAATCTCCTTTAATACATCATGCCTCGGACAGAAACGGGCTTACATGATTTCCTGGAGCAGCTGACTCCATCTTTATCTACACCAAATTAGCTACAGTTGTATGCCCAGATGAAAGCAGCAACGTTTACCAAAATGATGGTCATCCATCCTTTCATAACTTTGACGACTATTGAGTAATGTATATTTTTCTTTTTATTTGTATATTCCTATATTTTTGACAGATAACTAATGTTATTTCACGGCAGTTAGATTGCACGGACGACGTATCATTATAACAATTAACACATCTACTCCATAGTGGTATAAGAAGTTGGTTAAAGAAAACTGGATAACAAAACGGATTATGCATTCAGAACTTGTGAAATTTCTATGCCGAAGAGAAAATGTTAGGTCTACACAGAAACCTGTTCATGAGTAGTTCTATAAGTTCTCAGAAATCGTCACCATAAAAATATAGTAAAATGAAAAAAAAAACAATTTAGTTGTGACCATAGCGCATTAGAATTCAAAGTGTTGAATACGTTATTTATTTATTTATTTATTTATTTTTCTTGTCTTTCTTTCTTCTTACGCCTAGCATTATATTTCCCTGGGTGCCATAGCTGGTTCAGCACTGGCTTTGTTGACCATGATATTGATACCTCATATCGGTAGATTTATTCGTATGTAAAATATCTAAATAACTCAGGAATGAAGTTAAAGCATTGAATGTAAAATCGGCTGCATTTTCCAATTGTGCCTGCGAAATAAACAGTTTCCGATAATAGATCCATCACCTTGTACTAAAGATCCCTGTCCTTGCCACATTAACCACTCAATCCTCCATATCTCTTAATAAGCAGGATCATCACTGCGGCCTGGTTGCTTGTGTGTTAGCTTATAAGTCTAAAGGTTCGGAGTTTTATATCAATCTGCAGGTTAAGAGTGAAAGTTTTAAAGAAATAAGGCGTCGTCTAAATTGTAATCAAACTGAGTGAATATAAGTGCCGATGCTGCCTCTAGAATCAACATAAGTTTGATGACGCCTTTGAGGTTAAAAGCGCCATATAAGCTTTTACCTAATTAGGTTGAGGAGGCAGCCTTCTTCCTCCCCCTTCTCATTTCTTACTGAAACAGCATTCTTGCTTTGCATTATCCATTTTAACACACTAGTCCCCTAAATATACATATTTAAAATAGTCCACTAGTTAACCCCACTTCACAGTAATGTCAAAGTTTCTTACTATTCATCGCCATGCTCCACGTAAAACACTTCACTAATTTCGTCTTCTTCTTTGAGGGTCAAAGGAATATGTTTATTCTTTAGTTCAAAGCTTTATTTGCCATTATTGTCACAATTGCATATATTGTGACTAATGAATGCTGATAGCTGGAAGCGTGGTGAATGGGTAACATTATCAGACATGTAATTTCTGTTCTCAAATTATATCTGTCTCATATAAACTTAACTAAATTGCAAAGAGGAACAATAAAACAGCTTGTGGGTTTATCTGAATTACGGAGAAAGTTCGGCAGTCCATCATCGTCGTGCCTGGCTTCTATGTTGAGGTTGTAAATTAGCACTAAATAAATTTAAGAGACTGACCAGCAAGGAGGGCCTACAGGCACGTGTTCAGTCGAGAGAGCACCGTCAAAAAATTCTAAGTTTAAATACACTACAAAACTCTGATTAGTGCCTCGCTAGTAACTGACGTTAACGTATGTCAGCAGAAATACATAACTCACCCACGTGTCGGACATGAAGTGATCTTTACCCTAAACCGCGTGCCAACAAATCTCTGCTTACTTGAACATCCGGGAAATGACTCGCAAGAAATCTAAAGCCCATTGCCTGGATTTACCTAAACACAGCTTTTATAAAATCACATCTATTACTATGTTTTAAAATAAAAAATTATAACTGACACAATATTGACAACAATTCATGTTATTGTTTGTGGTTTGTTCGAAACACTTGAAGTAGCCGACTTCCATGTCTATCTCTGAAATTCGTTAAGTATGTCGTCTTTATTTTCCTCCAATAATCATAGCTTTTGCCGTTTGTACAAGCCCGGCCTTATAAAGAAAATTTCTTAATGTTTTAGCAAACTTTAAGATAAAAAAATACATCAGTGATTATGTTTGTGTTACTGCATTACTACAGCTTTAAGCTCGATTTATTACTAATTATTTTGTAAAACATAGAATCGAAATAATATCTGAGTGTGTTGAGGTGCCTTAGACAAAAATTTGAGATAGAAAACCTATGCTCTGTCTGATCAAATTTCGAAGTTATGGTCATAATTTTACAAAGTACTAGTATGTCATTGGTTCATGAAAATAACACAAGAACGAAGGCTGCATGGAGTATATCCCTTACACTATGATTATGATATAAACTGTTTTTAAGAGGTGTTCATTGCGTACGAGTCTCGTTCATCACATTTGTTTTTTTTAATTAGGGTATAGTAACGCAGTTTTTACCCTAGTTTTAAGTTGATGTGTTAATGTATATATTCAGTCCTTATAATTCCAATTCATTTAATTAAAATCTTTGTTTACAAAAGGCAGAATCAAACTTAAGGCAACGTAGTTCACATGATTTACTTAAAACGGGAAGTGATTTAAAGGGTATAGGAAAAGCAAAATTAGGAAAAAGCAGCTGTCTCTAGATAAGGCTACATAATGCATGAAGGATTTTAGAGTCTTTCTGTAAATTCTATAAATGCTAATAACGAGTTGCTGAATTGCTATGCTCGCGAAGCAGTTTTAAAGGCATTCTAAACAGGAGTTTTAGATGGCTTAGCTTTAAAACCCGCTTATTGGCATCTGATGCCAACATGTTAAACACAATAGAAAACATTATATTTATTCGTGGACCGTATACTTCCTATCTGAATTTGCTTATATAAGGCATCTCTATATTCTCTGAAATGATTTCAGTGTAGTTCATTAACATTCTGTACATCCTATTACCAACCTTTTAAATTTTAGTTTAGATATGACTTTAGGTTTACTTCAAGTGCTTCTCTGTTGTTCTTTTATGAAAATTGATGCTCAATGCAAAGTTTTATCTTGGAGCATAAATATCATTTATGGCACTCATTAACTGCAGACAAACTATGTCTTTAGGAAAAGAGAAGGGGTAGGCTTTTGCATTCCTGAAGACATAGATTCCTGAATCAGTCACGTAACAATTAAAAATACCGTATTTATTCATATAAAAGTTATAGGCTACTGAACATGTTAACCCCCAAAAAATCCTGATAAGGTGTTTCCAAAACATTACATGTCTTTTCATCAAAGTCCTGTTTTATTAAACCTTACTTTTATTGTGTAGCATGCACATAACATATAGTTTATTAAACCCATTTGAACGTTGCAGCAAGTAATTTTGTGATAAAAACTAAGTAGCCAAAATTTGTATTTAAATCCAGTATTTTCCAAAGATGGAATGTGGAAATATTCAAGAAAGCTCCCCCACATCAAACTATCCTTTAAATGCAAATTTCTTACATGTTTTATTTCCTCAAAAATCTCGCTAACGAGTCCCGTTAAAATGTGTATAATTAACACACTTGCATGAAAAATAAAATGTATATGTTCACTTTTCTGGAACAGCCTATGAAGTCCTCTTCAGAATAGTATATAATTTTGTTTAACTGTTAAGCAGTAAAAGAGAGACAGCACAATACGCAAAAGATGTATATGTATACTACGCGTTCAAAAGTAGCCGGACACCTGGCTGAAAATGACGTACAAGTTTATGGCGCCTTCCATCGGTAATGCTGGAAGCCCAAACTTAGTCTTGATGACAACGTTCACTCTCGCAGGTATACATTCCATCAGGCGCTGGAACGTTTCTTAGGGAATGGCAGCCCATTCTTCACGGAGTGCGGAACTGAGGAGAGGTATCGATGTAGGTCGGTGAGGCCTGGTACGAAGTCGGCGTTCCAAAACATCCCAAAGGTGTTCTATAGGATTCAAGTCAGGACTCTGTGCAGGCCAGTTCATTACAGGGATGTTATTCTCGTGTGGCCACTCCGCTACAGCCCGTGCAGTATGAACAGCTGCTCGATCATGTTGAAAGATGCAATCGTCATCCCCGAATTGCTCTTCAACAGTGGGAAGCAAGAAGGTGCTTAAAATATCAATGTAGGTCTGCGCTGTGATCGTGCCACGTAAAACAACAAGGGGTGCAAGCTCCCTCCAGGAAAAACACGACCACACCATAACACCATCACCTCCGAATTTCACTGTTGGCACTACACATGCTGGCAGCTGACGTTCACCGGGCATTCGCCATACCCACATCCTGCCATCGGATCGCCACATTGTGTACCGTGCTTCGTCACTCCACACAACGTTTTGCTACTGTTCAATCGTGTAAATGTTGACGCCCCTTACACCAAGCGAGGCGTCGTTTGGCATTTTCCTGCGTGGTGTGTAGGTTATGAGCAGCCGCTCGACCATAGAATCCAAGGTTTCTCACCTCACGCCTAACTGTCATAGTACTTGGAGTGAATCCTGATGCAGTTTGGAATTCCTGTTAGATGGTCTGGATAGATGTCTGCTTATTACTCTTTACGACCCTCTTCAAATGTCGGCGGTCTCTGTCAGTCAACAGGCGAGGTCGGCCTATACGCTTTTGTGCTGTACATGTCCCTTCACGTTTTCACTTCACTATCACATCAGAAACAGTGGACCTAGGGACGTTTAGGAGTGTGAAAATCTCGCGTACAGATTTCTGACACAAGTGACATCCAATCACTTGACCACGTTCGAAGTCCGTGAGTTCCACGGAGCGCCCCATTCTGCTGTTTCACGATGTCTAATGACTACTGAGGTCGCGGATAATGAGTACCAGGCAGTAGGTGGCAGCAGAATGCACCTAAGATAAAAATAAACGTATGTTTTTGGGGTGTCCGGATACTTTTGATCACATAAGGCATATATATATATATATATATATCTTTAAAACACACAAATTATTCCGAATAACGCTTTACCAGGTATCAGCCGTTTCCGTGATATCAGTTGCTATTAGTTTGAGCTTTTCAATACTTTGGTCATTTTTTGAAATGCTATCACCATTCAGGTGTTTCTGGCTATGTCAGGATAGAGCATGGAATTTTAAGGCCATTATATAGCGATCAGTGTTTAACCATTTGACTATCGCGTTGTAGCTATAATGAAAAGTGTAATGAAATATTTATGCAAACATTTTTAGCAATCAACTTTAAACAGATAGAAGAATAAGATTTTTCAAGGATAGGCTAAAACGGGTTTACAAAAATAAACGGTAGGGAGTAAAGAAAATCACGTGAATGGAATAAATTAGATTTTTTTTACAAAATTTCTCTTTTTTGCATGTGTTTCCCAGGACTTTCAAATAATTTCACAAGATAAAACACAAAGTTTAGGGTTTAGCAGTTATCTTCTAGAACGTTTCCTTCAGTTATGAACCTGGTGGATGCATAAACCGCCAGTTATTGTTGATCCTGTTCAGAGCACATGCTCGAAAATGAGAAAAACAAGAGCAAATACGCCGTTTGAAGTCTTTTTGGATAATGTCCTTTCTCACAATTTGAAAATTAAGTACTTTATCTAAATACATATATCTCGCCAGTCTCTGTGGTGTAGAGAATAGTAGCTTTTGGATCTCGAGCATCATTTCACCCATTTTATTCATTCATCGTCCAATATGGCGTACCAGGTCATAAAGGACGTTAACCTTCAAGAAAAAAGATGATATTGTAGCGAACCTCGAGCTGAAAACCCTGAGACCGCTAGCAGAGGAATAGCAGTCTCAGAAGGTAGACGCGCTTAGCACCGGGAGGTGGGAACTATGGGTTATCGGAAAATAACTACACCAGCTTTTAATAAATGAGTTGAGGTTTGGGACACTTTGATGGGCCCCCGGGTTGCAGGAGCTTAAATACACATCACCAAGACTTGGGGAAGAAAATTATGACAGGGCTTGAGTCACTAGGTAAAATATCGTAAGACTGCATGGATGAATCAGGTTCGAGAGTTTTAACCTAGAGGCGTGTACCCTACGCGACAACGTGACGGTTGAGGGATGGAGTGAGGTAACTTAAAAACGTGGTCAGTAAAAATACTTCGTACTGCCACGTTAGGAAATTATTGTCCCCGTTTCTTGGCTTGTTCTAATTCTAACATTTTATGAAATCTGATGCAGCAGCTCGGTTGTGGATCGAATCCCACGAGGGTCGCTACAAGATCTATTTATGTAAATAGCATGGTAAAGCTTTTATCCTTTCTTTTCGTCATATGCTTGACAAATTATTTGTTTTACAGTATGCATATAATGCTGCAACAGCGATGTTTCAGTATTTGATGTTGGTTAGAAAATATTTACGGTAATGACATTACGCAATTAAGTCCGTATATGCTTTGTTGAGAAATATGGAGACCTTTGCAGAATAAGGAATGGTTTTATTCTTACAGGAACATCTAAAGAAAGCTGATTCTTTCGTAAAGGACTGTACTTTTGATATGTGATCTCAGCTGAAGCTGAATCTCAACTGAAGACTTGAGTACCTCTGAAACCGCTCTAAAATTCGGGAAGAGCGCATTTTTTGCAGTGAAATAGGAACGACTTCCTTTTGATGTCCTGTAGAGTGAATTACGAGATGCTTGCGCGTGGGCTTACGCAAGCCAAGTTGCTAAATGCTTGGCTTCACGTCACCACACGAGAGTTATTGCACGTTGAGTTTAAATTTAGCTCAAGTAACACTCACAAGAAGGCGTTGGAAACATTATGTAAACATTTATGTTAAACGTGGGAGAGATATAGTTGACAGAGGCATCTTTATCGTAACTCCCTGCTTTGTTTGCTCAGCAGTTCACTTTCTATAGATAATTGCTTTATTATAGCGCATTAACATGTTTCAAAATAAAGGTGATGATGCATGAAGGTGTTCAATAAATAGATTTATTAACCCACCAATTTGCCACGCATGCATAGGTGTTGCTACCGAGGATCGAACACCAATTACAACACATTATTTCGTAACATTAATTTAATTTGCAGTTTATATTACGTATATTCCTAGTGTGACCTTAATTTAAATGCGTAAACTGTTCATTTGCTGTGGTTTTTCGCCAGAATTCTTATTTCCAACTGGAATTTATACAATCTTAGAGGTGATCTGTGTAACTCAAGCACATTGGCTGAATTTCAAAAGCACCATAGCATCTATACTTCACTTATTATATAGCATAAACCGAAGCTTTAAAAATAAATATGTCAAGTACAGCCAAACTGAAATAAGATAATACCTTCTATAATAATTTAGATATTATCCCCTTTACAAAGAGGACTTCAAATCAGCATCTATTGGGTTGTAGTAATGCAGTTTCATACCACTTTCTGTTGCATATTTTAAATGACGTTCACATGTTCAATTCTATATTAAGTTGATTTGAAGAGGACGTCGTTAATGAAACACATAGTGTGTTAAGCTTGAAAATATCTGCAGGAATGCTGCTATAGTTTCTTCTTGCAATTGAAAGTATAAAAAGATAATGCGTTTTGTGCAGGGTTAACATACTGTTCGTCAACGGAAAGAAAGTCCCTGACATGAATGTGCTGCCCCTATCTGTTAGAAACAGTGCGACAAGGACAGTGAATGTGTGTGACGGAGAACGCATGCTTCAATGGGCTGTAACTGAGCTGCCGTGTATGTCATAAATAAGGGTAACATAAGCAAGTAGGCAGGGTTCGGACCGCATCTAATCAGCAATTTCCCCTCTGCCCTTCATTCACCGGCGACTTTCTTTGCTGTGGAAGTAACAAATATCACACCATGGAGCAGGAGTTTTGGAGAAGAGATACAAACGAAGAAAGCACAGCCTCGTTATCATTACTTCACTTTTAATGTTTGGAATGAGAAGCTTACTACTGTCCATTCCAAACTAGACTGTCTTTCACTGAAAACAAACCCTTTGTATTATCCGCGCGAAAGTAGTTCGCAATCCCCGCCCCTAATGGCTGCTTGTTCCCCTCTCACGTGCTTAATGAATACTGTTTAAATCTATAAAAGGGCGTCCTGCGTGAGAATCATAGTTCAAAATACAACCTGAGGTAACAATCGATTTTATAAGTATGCGGCAATGAATATTTTACTTACGTTAATCACAATCCTCGGGCAAAAGTGCAACACCCACCACCGAATCTTCCGAAGATAACTCAGCTGCCATATCGGAATCAGAACTACTCTCCAAAATAATGACAAGCTTATCCACAATTCCATAGCACTGTCGCACAGAACATGTTCCCACATTTTATCTTCTTCTATGTCCTGTTATGTCTGTTTATATTCCCTGCTCGCTTTGGTTACACTTCTCACTAAAATGCCTGTAAAATTCGATATTAGTTTCGTAATATGCACTAATGCAAGTGTCGGTATTTTTCTAATAGTGAGTTGAATATATGAAGTATTGTTTGTTTTCCCCCACTTTTTAACTGCTTCCCGCATTTGTGTTTGAACAGTTTGTTCGCACTACACGCACCTTCCTCTGCCATGTCAGGTCAAATACCAACTGACTAAATCACAAGATTTGAGCTGAGTCGAGCATAAGTGTGCTATTGTATTATGAATGCCTGTTCGCTTATCATATTGCCTGTGTTGCGCAAAGTATTTATTCGGTAATCAGATAGCATCTCTAGGAATTCATTGCTGCATTTCTTGTGTATGTAAGAAAGTAGCAGTCATGCACACGGTTGGTATTAACAAGTAAGATGCACTCGACGTTAGCGTAAAAGCAGACGAAAATCATATTTTGTAATCTCTTAACAGCTAGTATATATCCATCACCTTTAACGATGAGTTCTTATGGTAACCGCAATAAAATGCGCAGTTCTAATCCTTTCCTGCTCTAATATTTCGTGATACAATACATGTATTAAGGAACTATTTACGTTGGCGTAAGAATCTGTTCTTGGATTCGTGACAAGCCGAAGCACGTGCTTCTGTTTACATCAGAAGGAACTCTGGTTTGGAATGGACAGTAGGCGCTAAACGTTTTCCATTTCAGTTTTACAGATCGGATGTATAAGGAATTTAAATGAAATATTGAAGTAGTGTGATTGTAGAGACCTGCAATCACACATGGAATAAAAGCATCTACCTACTTCTCGTCGCCGTTGAGAACAGCTGGTGGTAATTACTGCCCCAGATAGATAACTATCATATACGAGTTTCTTGAAAGAATATTCTTTAAGTTGAGAAGTAAATTAAAGCACTCCAAGCATGTATGAGTTTCATTTACTTTTGTGTGTTTTTACTTTCGTAAAGCGAAATATAGAGACCATCGCAAGATGTAAGTGGAATTTAACTGTATCATTTGCAAAGGAGTAGCTTCCAGGCGCATATCTGTTGTTTATCCTAGCATATTTAACAGTCACAATTTAAAAACAAAATCAAATCATTTCATCTGTGGTTTGCTGAAACTCTTGTCCTGAATGTACATCTCTCGAGACAAGGAAAATATATTGAGATACACCACGAAATATAACTATCGATAATCTCCCTTACTATTTACCAAAGCTATTGATGACAATTGCCCTAGATGAGGTTAATACTATTCGGAGTAATACTTTCATACTTTTGTTCTTCGGAACGGTTCTTTCACTTAAAAAACGTTAAACATTTACGAGATGTAACTTGACCATCCACATTCTGTCTAAATATGTTTTAATTGTTTGGGCTTATCCAATGAACTCAAACTCAAAGATGGAAAGATATAGATGTACAATCAGAACAGCAGGAATATTAGACTGCTTCTATTGAATACACATATCATGACAGAAGTCTCTTGAGACAAAATGTTTGTGCATTTGTCACAAAAGTGTCGCTAGCATATCAATAAAGGAGGAAAAAGTTGAGGAAAATAGTAAATTTTTCCAATAACCGGTGTAGTTATCATTATTATTATTATTGTTATTGTTGTTGTTGGTTTATTATATGTAGTTGCTTATAGAGAGGTGGACGATTAATATCGCGGAGATTAAAAACGAAGAAAACAAATAACAGATATCGAACTCCGCAAATGCAATAATAAATGGTTGTGTCATCGCTTGTTAGACTTCGGAAGATGATAATTGTTCATTCACTCTAGCAGTGTTGAGGCACTGATCTGAAAGTTAAATCAGACTTAAAAATAATTACAATGTAACTGTCGGGCTCGAATCACAGAATTTTGGCTTTCCGTGCCGATGCTCTAACCCCTGAATTTTCATGGCGAGATGCCCGCACACGTTTCTCATGTGATTTAAGTATCTTGCTAAATCTTCAAGGTGATCTCGGATACCCAAAAGGCGACTTAAAAATACACTTGAATATGTTGAAGTTTACTGCGCGTGCAGAGATTTAGCCGTGGTTGCTGTCATCCAAAAAGCGAAAATCCCTGGTTTGAGTCCTGGCCATATTCCATTTTTAAATCTCTTCGTAGTTTCCTTCAAATCAAATATTTTTTGAAGTCACAAGCTCAATCATCCTAAGTTTTTTAGGTAAATATAAGGAAATTATTATTTTTGTGTAGCTCAGAATTGCATAAATGAATTGATAATCTAATAGAAGTAATATTATAGGATAAGAACAAACTTTAGCACACCATTCCACTGCTTCAAGAGCGTTATTACTTTAACTTCCTGCTGAAATTGTGATAAGATATCTTTACCCAATGAAGCGCAAGTAGAAGACAAAACAAATGCATCGCCATATTCACGTGAGTCTGTGCATTGTGCAATAAATCGAGGCTTAAGTCTTATATTTTGTCATTCTCTACTACTTACTGAAGGTAAGCAGAGGAAACATTGCACCCCCTCAAGAATTCGATGCCGAGATTTCACCGAAAGTTTACATTTTGAGATTCCCTGAGTCAAAAAAGTCATTTTTAGAAAAAGGACCGCATGTGTTTGTATCTATGTATATTTGTGAACAACAAAACTCAAAACCGAAAATTGGTTAACTGCAAACTTGGTTTTTAAGTTTAATATTGTACAAGAATGGGACGTCAATATCTTCAAGAAAATTCCTCTATCCCAAATTACCGCTTGCATAGAACATTTTGCGAAAATTTTGATTTTCTCAAAAAATGGCTCTTAACGATTTGTATTAAAATACCGTATGTTTCGGATATTTTCATGACAGATGATATATAGGTACATATATAATGTTCTGGGAACAGCCTCTGAAATCCTGTTATTTTGAATTATCTTTGCATAATTAGTAAACAGCAAGAGATAGACAAATTGCTATTGCACAGAAAATGTCTCATTAAAGAACACAAATTAACTAAAACAATTCTTTTTTGTGGAGTTAAATATTTCCGAGATATTTCTTATTATTGGTTATAATTTTCGAACACATAAACTTTTCTCAAATAGGAAGTCGTTATTGTTTTTTTCCCTCCTGATCACGCGAAGAGCATGGGATTTCAAAGCCGTCACATGGTAGCAAGCTCTTTAAAAATCTGACTATCGCTTTTCCTACTGTATCATACGACGAAATGTATAAATGTGAATTAAAGTTTATGTGGATTAACAAGAAGTATTTACAATATTATTTTTTTAGAAGAGTGATTAGAGAAAGTAATTTGAATGTAAAACATCAGACTTTACTTTTTGCATTTAAGGTGATATTACCAGATTAATCAACCGTTGTTATTTAAACAACCCGCAATTTTGTACTAATGTATACATGTATGTTCGCTGTCGTTTCTAACGCTCCCTACATGGCTTGCGGGCGACACTTCATTCCACTAAGCGATGACTGGACCCATTTCTGAGGTAGAGGTACCCAGCGGGTGAGAATGAAGACGGCCATGAAACAAGAGGACCTACAGCTTTTATTGTGGACTCGAAAAGATTGGGGATACTTCAAATAAGCAAGTCAATGTGAAGGCGTGGATAGGGCCGCCATAAAATCGCCAGTCCAGAGCCGGGAATCGAGCCTAGAATGCTCAGTACGAGCGCCGGAAACAAACCCACTGCGCTTTCTCGGCGCCTGTGTGAATCAATTGCCACCAGCTAAATGATAGTTACGCTCAGACATAGGTATACGCTAACTAAGTGACTAAGTAATCTAAGACACAAAAGGTACCCGTATATAAATCTGGTCAAAAAAGTACTCTCGCACTAAGAACTCCACCATTTTATAAAGTTCTATTCTATACTCCTCGGAAACTTCTATTGAATAAACCACCTATCTATCATATGGATAAATATTCAAGTTAGTTAAAACTAAATGGTGGATCCGTGCAAAGCGAAAAGTGTAAGCTACAACCAATTTAAGATACGCCTACACCCATATTATATTATACATTAACATCACATATATCTTAAATATGTTAATAATTCCATTCTAGCATAATCAAGACTTCTTAACGGTTAACAGCCCGCGCTAAGTTGATATTCATATTAAAATCACATTAAAGGTGGAAGGTTTCGAGGCGTGAGCCTAATTCCCGCACTAGTCACCTAGCACTGTGGTTTAATAGCTCCTTTGAGTTCTCAATCGGAATTAACACATCTAATGCTATTTGTTGAAAATTCCGTAGCAGGTGGCTTTTTTTTACCCTTGATTTTACTTTTTTTACTTTATCTAAAACGTATATAGTAGATTGTTATATGCAACTATAGTATAGTTATTGCATCCACCCAAAAATTCGATACCGAGATTTCACCGGAAATATCTATTTTGAGATCCCCAGAAACGAACACGTATTTTTAGAAAAAGGTCTGCTGCGTGTATATATGTGTCTGTGTATAACACATAACCTAAAAATGAAAAGTCAGATAAACTCAAAGCTTATAACATAGGTTTAGTATCTTCTTAGGACGATACAAGAAGATTTTCAAGGAAATCCCCTCACCACAAAATACACCTTACGTGGAACATTTTTCGAAATATTTGATTTTTTTTAAAAATGACTAGTAACTTTCATTAAAGTATTACATATTAATGATATTTACATGACAAATAAAACGCATATTTTGAATTTTCTGTGAATAGACTTTGAAGGCCTCTTCATTCGGAAGGAATTTTGCAATATCTTATATAACTAGTTAATGTTAAACAATGGATGAAAACGTACTACACAAGAAATGTAGATCTCTTTAAAACCAGTTATTTCAAATAGCTTGTTTGTGCCATAAGCGTTTCCGAGATTTCCGTTATTAATGCTTCGAACTGTTCATTACTTGGCCAATATTTAAAGTCCTTTCAATATTCAGTTGTTTCTCGTGATTACATGGAAATACCCTTTGTATGTATAACGAAATGTGTAATGTAGCTATTTCTGCAAAGGTATATTTGGATTAAAATGAAGTAGATAGAAAAATGAACTTTAGTAAGAATAGTTTGTATAGCCACTAATAAGCGATAGAGTGTAGAGAAGTCATGTGACTGTAAAATCCGCTGTTTGGAGTTAAGATGTATTACAAAACAAAAAAGTTAATGTGATAATTATTAATAAATTAGGTGAAACGAATGAGAATGCTACATGCCTCCTGGTGGCACATAGGTACATAATGAACAAGTTAAAATTCATATTCCGCAGGTACACTTTTTAGTATAGATATTACGCTTCATCCACTAAAGCTCGTTGTAAATCCTTCAAAATGACAAGCGCTCACTTACCTGCGCCGAAGCCTGGCATGAATCAACATTCCCTGTACTTTGTATTAAGTACTTGTAATGCTTTTACGAGTCTCGATTGTCACTCAGCTAAATAGCTAGTTATTCAACCGACAAATACGTGGACATGCTGTTGCTATATGGTGAAGCAAGGCCTAAAGTAGTGGAAAGAAGATGCTTATATGAGAAACGTTTTCCAGGGAGAACACCATCAATTACAATACGTTTAAAGGGTTTAAAGGCGCCTCCGAGAAACAGGGTCAGTCAAAAACCTGTATTCGGGATGACGGTTTCGAACCGTAAAATACAATTGAAAACAACCAGCATACCAGCTTTAGGGCTATAACAGAATATGAATATCAGCAGCCTGGCATCAGTTTTGAGAATATTGCACCCTAATCAATGTTATCCCTACCATCTACAGGCATAACAAACTCTTAAAAACGTCATAACCAGGCACGAGTGGTATTTTATACATGATTATTACAACAGGTAGAGACTTGTGCCGGATTCTTAAGCAATGTGCTGCTTTTTAGTGACAAAGCCACTTTCTGCAACAATCGAGATGATTTATCCAAGTTGAAATAGGACAATATTAACAGTGAAGAGTCAATTGATAAAATAAATGAGTCGAATGATATTAAAAGCCTTCACTTACATCATGGTGGTAAAAGATGGACGATCGTTTCAAGACTTCAAGGTCTCATCATCGGCACAGAGAACGACTGAATATTGCTTCACAACACAAAATGTGAAAACGATCGTCCAACTTTTACCGCCATGATGTAAATGAAGACTTTTGATATCATTCGACTCATTTATTTTATCAATCGAGATGCTGTGCACCACTTGAATGGGTATGTACCTTACTGGGTGAGAGACGCTGTGTTTCAGGTGCAGTGGAGTGCGATCCTGGATGATTACCTAATGGGATTCTATTTTTCTAAAAGGCAACCTTTCGGAACCGCGACATCTTCAGTTTCTCCAAAGAGAACTTATAGGAAAATGAGCCGCTATGAAACGGGCGAGAATATGGTTTCAACAGGACGGAGAAATAACAGTGACGTGTATTCGGGTGGCATTAGCTATTTGAAAGTGGTGAACGTGAGCTGGTACTGTGATGTGTTTTATGTTTATACATTTTTAATTATTTTTCTCCCGAGAAGAAGAGTTTGGCACAAGTACTAATTTTGGCCTATTTTGAAGATAAGCGGCAACATTGCATGTAGCTGCATTTTGTACACTGCTGGGCATGTTGGCTGGCCACATACGTTTTCGGGAAATCAACTTTCCTGAACTGATATGGAGTAGTTCGACCCCGAGGAGGTAAAATTGAGATTTTCGACCCTGCTTGTTTCTCGAATCCGCAGATCCCTGTTAGCTTGTAATGAGATTTCCCAACGAGCATTTATCTTTTTAATCTTGGGTAGTTGAATAGATAAATACTAGCGAAATGATGAGTCAGGGGTAGCGTACAGAGGTTTGTTGTGTATTTTGTCATTCAAGGTTTAATTAAATTGTTGCGCAAGAATTGTTTCTATATTTATAGTATACTAATAGGTATGTAAGAATAGATGTATTTGACTACGATTATTTTACTCTATGGTCGATAATGAGCATTATTTCTATAATGTAACAGGTCGAGGATCTCGGGCTTACAGGTTCTAGATGAGGACGGGTAGTAATGAAACTCGTGGGACTAGCTTTATTTTCCGTAGCAACAAAACAAACTTTCACTTTGCATAGATGGCCTAAACCCCAACTTCTTTAATACAGCGCATTTAACATATCGATATAATGCCAGACGTATTAGTACCCCGATCACTACTGGTATTTAAGCGGCTGCTTTGTTTCAAATATCCCGATGTACTGCCTTGATCACTCAACTATTTTAATTTACATCCACATCGGCGGAATTATATTTAACTCTGCGGCATACTTATCGCGGGAATTCTAGAGGCGAGAGACAGGGATTCCGCGTCGTGCACATTACGAAGACTGGGGGCTTTAGCAATCCAGCAATCCAGCAATCGAGAACAGGTCGCCCAGGTTTACCTGGGCGGAATGTAATCGCCACAGTACCTAGCCGCGTACGCGGCTTTACCTGTGCGATAAAGGAGGTTAAAAGAATATACACAAGCTTTTGATGTTTGTCAGTCTGTCATGGGCGGGGTTTAGCTTCGTGCGCTACCATTGGATGGGTCTCGGTGTTCCCTCATGGGCGGACTAGCGATCATGTGGTGACCAAGCCCAATGCTGCTTAACTTGGGCGACCGCTTTTGTGGTCGTCAAGTTAAGCAGGCCGGCATGGCAGCAAAGCAAGGTGGGAATGCTAGGTAATGGGTTGGGGGTACTCAAGTTGGCGGCAGGGCGGGTCGCTGCTAGATGGTCACTCATCCAGCTAGCGACCGGTCCCAATGCTGCTTAACTTAGGGAAGTTTGCGAAATAGGGATTGGCAGACCTCAGCCTCGGGGGACCAAGCCGTCCTTCGGCAACCGGTAGCTCTTTCTCCGCCTTGACGCCTTGTGGTCGTAGCGGCCCAAAGAGTTCACCAGCTGGTTTGCAGCCTGCGGATGGGGGCTTTAGCCAAATTTTGTTGGTCTTTTATACCCTACACACCCTACTCTAGGGTCACCATGCTAAAAAGTTCTTATTGGCTATCCCTTCGCGGGCCTCGAAGCGTCGGCTTTCAATTTTGTACTGATAGGCTGAATTTATAAGTTACATGGTACAAACGTCACGCGAGATTTTATTTAGTTTCGCGAGTTTTCTTGTTTTCCTGTGACCACGGAAGCGTCAATCCTTGCTAACAATGGCATAAAAGAATCGTACCCTCCCGTTATTTAACAAAAGACTGCAGCCAGACAGAGCACTAAAGTGTGCTGCTTTTTCCTGAAATGTACAACTTCTAGCCTGCCACACTCGTCTTGCCAATAACATGTTTCCATACAGAAAAAAATACAGATTACAAAAACAATATTTACACAGAAATGAATAATAAAAACTACATAAGCATATATGTCAAAAATAATGTAATAACAGGGGCTATCTACCGATACCAAACACAAGGTAGGCATATCCCGTTTTATATCAATTTATTATATATTGATATGGATATTAAATCCATCCTAGCTTGTTGTAGTGGAAGTTTCTGGAGGTGTTGTGTGGCAAAAGTTAATTAAATCGTCTTATCTAAAAGTGATTCATGTTTTTATGAGGGAATTACATCCTAATTAGTACTAAGATACAATTCTTTTGTTTATCTGATATACAAAAACTATGGGATTTCAAGGAATTACCTTTTAAGGATTGGATTATCACTTTGCATTTAAAGGGACCAACCTGTGAATATGTCCTAAATGTGTTTCTTAACAAATAACTTCATTTTTTTTGCCAAATACTACTATCATTATATGTACCACTATGACTATGACCAGGGAACAGAGGGACACCTCGCACCCCGACCCAACGCGGATCAGTCGTGATTATGACCCCCAGGAGGAAGGAACTGCAGGCCGGTAACAGAGACATGAGGAGTCCCTAACGATTCCAAGCTTGATGACCCGGTCCTACCTGCGGGCTGCTCAGACCCTTATATGTAACTAATTCTAAATGTTTGATGCTTTACCTCTTAATGTGGAACCTTCGTCTGACTAAGCACGCATAAGGGTGTTGGTAGATAGAGAAATGTAGGTTTAAGGCACATTTGTTCTCAGTGAATTCACAAAATTAAGGAGCAACTACCACGAGAGATGTAGTGGGTTGCACGTGCGCGCGCGCGCGCACACACACACACACACACACATACATACACACACACACACAGAGGGAGGGGAGATGAAGCCTAAAGGTGTCAGAACACTACTCTTGGAGGGCACACGAGTGGGAACCGTTTATCAGCAGACAGAATGACTAATGGAAGACTCCAGCTCGCCACTATGTCACGTCCATACAATTTAATATCCATAGTTTTCATTGTCACACACGTTAAGGGTCATCATTGCAACTCCACACAAAAGTGCAGCATATTACCTTATTTATGGTCTTCAAAATGTTTGAGCAAAAGACAAAGTGAATAATTCATCTTAAAGAAAATAGATACTTGAGCTAAAAACAGCATTTTATGAACATCTGCGTTAGAGAACAGAGGTATTAAAGTGATAAGTTCTGCTACAAAAGAAGTGGCGTGAAAAATATGATGTGTAAAATACACACAAATTTCTTCGCATACAAACATAATAAATCATGAGTCTTCATGTTAAAATGAGTAATATTTCTCATATAAGGAGAATAAAGGAAAACATATTGCTAAGAAGTTTTGACTTCCCCGTACAAGGGCATCTACAAACACTCTTAGAAGTTAAGGAGCGATTAAATGTGGAACAGGAATTATGAATGACATGGTAAATTATTAGTGAATAAATGATGAAATTATTACGTTTTGGATTTTAAGAAATACGTTTGTTGATAGATATCTTAAAGAAAATGCACTTATTGCAAAAGAACAGTTTTGTAAATAATGATTATTTATATCGTTCATTATAGTTTAAAATGGCTCATTAGTTTTTAATTCAGCATAATATAATATATTTCCAGGTACACATAGTTAAAATATAATATAGTTTTATTTTAATATTCGCCTATTTTAAACATTGCTTTTCATTACTTTAAGAAAAAGTAACAATTTTAAGATGTATGTTGGTTATGAGGACATGGAAATTGTATCGGGTCATGGCAAGGACGCAAATAATTGAATGTTCAAGATAAAAATATCAACAAGACGTCATCAAATTAGTGTATTTAACTTTAAGGTACCACATTTGAGAAATTTCGTGGATTTCCTTGTTTGCTGTTTCGGTGTGTGACTATTTAAATATGTGGTTGTTACGTTTGAATATAAGCTAGCAAAGATAGATTGTCACTCTTCGTCTGGACGTCGCACGATAAACATTCTTCAATCAGAACTCGTTCATTTAACATCATTTAGGTTTCGACTTCTTTTTTGATGTCATTCGATTAATATGTCTGTATGTTCACATATCTTTGTGTTTTATACAATTAAGGGTAGATTAAGGAATTAATTTATCAGTTTAAATAATTCGCGTACTTAGTGAAATTAATATAAGTGTTACAACATTCGCCAAATGTGGATGAGAATTGCCGTCGGACTATAATGATTTAGTGCCGCCGCAAATATAAGTGTTGAAAATTATGAATTACAAAGGGTATGAACTTCTTATTTGTTTATTCTTTGTGGTTACAGAAATTCGTAACGAGTTTACATACGCAAATATGTAAAAAATAATTTCTACTATTCTCAACGTATCAGTTTTAACCAGATATTCGCCTGAAAAAGCCAGCAGAGTTGCATTTATGTGTTCAAAATTTTTTCCAGAATTCTAATCCAATAAAGTATCGCCTTTCAAAGGTGGTATACTAGCCGGTTAATTGATTTTAAAATTTCAAAGCTATGCAATATAAACACATAGATCGCTCTATCAATTTAAACTATGTCATATCGATATATTTAAAACACGTTACAGAGGGCAAAGTATATTTAAAATGCTTTTTACACTCTTCATGTGAGATTAATATGTGAACATTCCTGATTTATTTGGTACATGATTTATTGAGTTTGGTTGATTATAAGTGTAATGCACCTTCAATTACTTTTATACACAGTTTGGAATTTAACTTCATTTCCATACTTTCAGAAGTCTATGGTTTCATTTAAACTTATAATAAATTTCTTGCATACATTGACAGCGTATTCTGAGTGATTGTAATTCATATTTCTGCCACCTGGATAGTTTTCAGATGACAGATATGTGCAACTATTGTTTAATCTCAGATTTTTACATAAGGATGCCATTTTCAACTGAGGTAGTTTTTTACGCGTATTCATGAGACTTTGCTGACAATTTTTATACACTGAAGAATTGGTCTCATATTAATTTTGTTGAAGTTTTAATGCTGAAAAAATGAAAACCTTTAGGAAACTCAATTACTGTGGAACATACTAAGAAAGTTAATGAGAAGACTCCAAAGAAAATCCCATTCAGGTATCAGAATTAGTTCTAGATACAATGTGTCGTGAATTTGATGAAGTTAACATTGATGAGATGTGCCATTTAACCTTGCATTATATAACATTTTCTTCTTCCCCAATTAACTTCGTGTTGCAATTAATGTCACAGCATCCAGGTATGAAGGCC
This sequence comes from Deroplatys truncata, assembly GCA_030765065.1. Taxonomy (NCBI): domain Eukaryota; kingdom Metazoa; phylum Arthropoda; class Insecta; order Mantodea; family Mantidae; genus Deroplatys; species Deroplatys truncata. Next base: position 179,969,001 of record CM060977.1, on the reverse strand, counting down.
CTTGCCTTAATACAAGCCAATCTATTTAAATGGTTGATATATAACAGAAAATGCACCAATTAGGTCAATACAAAAATTGAAATTCAAATTCACAATGATACCTGCATTAAGGCAGGTATACAACATTACTTACACCACGCTCTCTCTTAAAATCATAATAACTTCGACCAAATAAAAAATATTTTGTGATCACTCCAGTGGCTCACTGCTACAGGGAGACTACCTATTGCTGACGTAATCTCATATATACCGGGAAGCTTGTGGAATTCTCTGAGACGAAAGAAGCAAGACACTGCTGACTGCACCCTCGCCTTGTAGGCGAAAAGACACTTAACGTTGATAACGAGAGAAGGCATAATTCAAAGTGTTGAATAACAAAGATACATTATAATAGATTTTAACTCTTCTGCCATTTCTATGGACTTACTGCAAGAACTTAAAGTAAAGGCTTTATGTCAGACGCCTCACAGGAGTTATGGGTTTCAGAAGACCTCTGAATAAGTTTTCAGCCTGATGCAGGAACGACGACCAAGATCATGGAAGACGGGAGGTAACCTAATCAACGCAGCATTCACTTAGCAACCGAGTAAGCCGCAAAAAATACTTATAATTATACTTATTATTCAATATATTTTAGTCCAAATCTTTAAATGTCCAAATATAATTTTTAAAATATTTTTTTTTAAAAAGGGTGTAATGCTGGTTTGTATATCTGTCTGAGATTCCCGGAATATGTACCTAAATTAAGAATGACACTGAACCTTTCTCTGTGCTAGTGCCTAAAATAGAGAAATAATGTAATGAATAACCTTTAACATATAGCAAAGGAGATTACACAAATAATGTACATTTAAAAATTCTCAAGAAATATACCTAGATATTTCAAAGATATGCTTTAATCTTGTAATACTATGTGTAGAAAATATCAGTTTTAATTCACTCCTGTAAAATAATACATATAAATTTTGGAGATGAAAAGTAGTTCTAAAAAGCTTAGCTCCTATAAATTCCAAAATGCTTCCCCAGAAGTTTGGGAATGTGTTATTTACAAAGCCAACATGATCTTTTAAATACGATTTATAGTTAGTTTTTAATAGAATGTGAGTAGTAGGAGAATGGGCATTTAAAAACACTTAATATTCATGGAATGTCTATTCATATGCAAATGAGCTCCCTCCCCCATTTTCCCCCTTCCACCCCCACCTCCTAGATAGTTTTAGCTGCAGCTGAGGGTCGTAAATCTTGTTGAGTACAATGGAAGCTTGACAGTTAAGCAATTAAGGTTATCCTTCACTTGTTAAAACGAACAAAGGGGTCATAAATTTAAGGTTCTGTAACAAAGGCGAGATGCTTTTCCTACCCATTCCACATCAGGCCACTTCTGCACTTGTTGCAGTTACCCACCCCCAATTCCATTGTTTGTCGAACACGTGGCAAACTCATTCCACTAGCTTTTAACAAAAGAACAATGCTTACCCTTCAGCTGTCAAAATGAACAAAGCCCATGATGAATTAGGGTCGTGACAAAGAGAACCCAAGCCAGTTAACAGAGAAACAAGTTCTATTGTCCCAGGCAATCCTTTATTTCTCATTCCACTGCCCCATAACAAAGCCGGTCCCTTTCTATTGTCCGGAGCAAGCCTTCATTAGAAAGACCATCTAGCATTTCTCATTCCACAACGCTATAACAAAGCCGGTTCCTTTCCATTGTGTAAGAGATTCTATTGTGTGCCTTTCTATTGTCCCGGGCAAGACTACTTTAGAAAGACCATCTGGCATTTCTATTGTGTGCCCCATAACAAAGCCGGTCCCTTGCCATTGTTTTCTCGAATACTGCTAGCTTAAAAAAGAATCTGAAGGTTGCCTTATGTTCGTCCTGTCCTTGTTCGCGTGAAAGAGAGAGAAGCTTGTTTACCAACTCTGCGTAACAACGTCAGAGTCGGCCATCATTATTTTTGCCCTGAGGGGCTGTTCTCTCCGATGTTTTACGAGATCCTACGAATATATCCGAGCATAGTTAAACAAGCTCTCTGTTTATGCAGTTGACTTTTCAATCGCGATATAAAAATGTATTTAACCTATGTCATTACATACATTAAACCTCTGCGTGGATATCCATAGATCGGTGTTCGATTCTTACTGTAATCAAAAGTTTATTGCTAATGAGAAATTGATATTATTATATCATTACCTTAATTAATAAAAGTGCGTTCAGAGGATTGTAGCTCGAATCTTACCAAGTGAAACTCTAATGCTTAATAAATATTAAACTATGTGAGTATTGGGCGGTCAGATTAAAACGTGTTTAACAAATATAATTTAATTTATACAACATTACAATGTTTAACGAGCTGTATTGTTAGGAACCAGAGGCCCATAGTTTGAATCTTACCCTGCGAAACGCTATAATAACTATTAAATTATTGAAGCAGGGGGCGGTCGGATTAAAATTGCATTTAACAACTATCATTATTTATATTAAAACTGGTGCATACTTAGATATCCCGATGCCTAGACAACATTCTTTCTTCTTCTTCTCTCTTTTTCTTTCTATCTATCTCCTTCTTTCTCCACGACTTTTACACATTCAGGCGTTCGCATATACACGAGCACTTGTACACACATCAGCAAACATACACTGGTGCACGCATGCACACACACGCACACACGTACATGCAAGTACACACACGCACACACATACACGCAAGCACATACACACATGCACATACATACAACAGTACACACACATACATACACCAGTACACACACGCATTCACGCGCCTCATGCGTATACATACATACACCAGTGCTCTTACACTCACACATACATATACATGGACACACACACATACACGCACACACCCTCACGTACATACATACATACACCGTTACACTTGCACATACGCACACGACCGCACACACACACACACTCGCGCGCAAGCACATATGCCTGTTCACTTACACCCAACAGCACCAACCCACACACGCACACACCAACTCACGCGCATGTCCTGAATGAAAAGACACAAAATGATGCAATAAAAACTAATTATAGCTCGGGATGCAAGGCTCCATTTACGATTTGATCGAAACCGGTCTTGATGAATGAGCTCGAATCCTAGGAGGGATTACAAATTCATCTTCTAATAACTCCAAAACTAATTAAAATAAAGACAGTAAATAAACTTTATTACTTTTATGTCATTAGTTCCTTTCTTGTGCATGTATATTAGAGTCCAGGTGTCATGGGTTCGATCCTTAATTTTAAACTCTCAATTATCTCAGAAACTAGCAGGGATTAAGGTGCGCACCAAAACACCATTTTTAGTTCTTACGATGAACAATTAATGCTTTATATAATTTCCAATCAGTTGTCCCTAGCTCGAATCCCGATCTTTCAGTGACTTCCTTAATTTTCCACTGTGTTCTACAATATATCACTTAGATCGATGCTGTAACTGCATACAGGTCTTTTAAACACATCAAACTAATATTATAAATAATTTTGTTTCTGGCGTTCTGAGTTCGAATACCGATTCAATGAAGTTTACTTATAAATTTAATAACAGTAAATAATTAGGACAAAGGTACCAAATAAACCTATTACGTTTATGTCATCAGATAATATCTTGCGGGCGTATATTAGGTTACCTGACCTCCAGAGTTCGATCCTTAAGTTTAAATCTCATTTATCGCAGAAACTAGCAGAGATAGAGCTGTAGTCGAAAGCATGTTTGGTAGCTCATACAATGAACAATTAATGCTGTATATAATTTTCAATCAGTTGCCCCTAGTTCGAATCCCGATCTTTCAATGACTTCACTGATTTTCCTCTGTACTCTAGAATACATCACTTAGATTGATGCTTTAACTGTATGCAGCTTTGTGTAACGACATTATGGATGTACTCCGTGTGAGAGAGAGAGAGCGAGAGAGGGAGAGAGAGAGAGCGAGAGGAAGTGAAACAAGTAGGGATAGAAGTGCTGAGAGCCTCTGCGCATGCGCAGCAAGAGATGATGTCATTGGATGCAATAATCACGTGACGTGTAAGCATCACAGCCATGATGACGTGGCGGCATCGCCTGGAGGGGGTTTAGATCCCTATATAAACAGATATCTGCCCATGTTAAAACTGTTGTGTACTTATTAACTTTACATTCAAGCTTTAAAGAGCATTAAAAGCAACGTAAGCTGCAGGCCGTCTACACATTCAGCACATATCAAAACGTGACAATGCAAGGTGAGCTTTACATAACTATACAACATCACTGTTGGCTTTTACAATACATTTAATTTTGTTTAAACGTTAGAGTACATGAAAGACGATTCGTTACAAAGAGCATCATATTTTTTAATCTGTGCTTTACATTCACATGGATTTCACTGCATACTCTTCTCCAGTTCACATGATGTTCGCAACACATTCTTCTTACATAAACATTCATACGATTTTCCCCCTCATTCTTTGTTTCACTATACACTCACATGATTTCCTCTACTCATTCTTTGTTCCCCTACAAGTTCATGCTCTTTTAACATTCACACGACTTTCTCTGCACATTCTTTGCTTCCATTAACATTCACACGATCTTCGCTACACATTTTTCTTACTTAAACATTCATACGATTTTCCCCACTCATTCTTTGTTTCACTATACATCCGCACACGATTTCCTCTACTGATTCTTTTGTTCTCTGCTGGCTCATCTTCAATTAACATTCACATGACTTTCTGTACTTATTCTTTGTTTCTCTACACATTCATAGGCTTACTTACAAAACATACACAACCTAGTTCTAATATAAAGAAGTGTATAACTCGTTCTTCAACTTGAATAATGTAGTGAAAATAATAATTCATGACAATGTCTGTTACAGATTGTTTAGCTGAGAGACTTAACAAGATGGCTGAAGAGCGTAGTTTCCTACCGACTCGTCGGGTTCAAGACCTCGAAATGGGTCTTAACTATGAGATAAAGTCCTTAAAGTAAGTTCAAACAAGATATGGTACCAGGATCGTATCTTCGCTGGAGGATTGACAAGTGTTCTTGCCAGAGCGCTATAATTCGTTAACCGATCAAGAGATTGCAGAAATACCTGGGAACGTATACCTCCAGTATAACGGCATGGCAGAGACGGGGAAATTTAAGACATGTAAATTGTCGTTTTTACATGCAAAGAAGGTGCGTAGAAGTGTCAAACTTAAGTATTGAATGTTCTCCCATTTCACAATGAAAAATTCATAAATAAAACAACTGACTCATTCATATTAAATATAAAGATACAAAAAATGCATATTATAGAATTTTATAAAAAATTTACCAAATTACAATATCACATGCCTTGAGTTTAATTATATCTAGCGCATTGAAATAACTCTAAATATCCGAATGTTTATACAAATGTTTGTGCTTCTTTTTGCATATGCCACGCTCTTCATTTTACATGTATCATAACAAAAAATGTAATTCTTTTCAGGTTGCCTTTACTTGACCAAGATAGTTTTCTAAGACTTTCATTGTGCAATGTTTCAGGGTGTGCAATAAGAGGAAGAAGAAGAGGATTAGCCTGCTGCCATGCAAAGGATGCTGACGCTATTGGAGGGTGGAATAAGCACCATCGGCACCTACAAGAAACATTTCGGCGAGAAACGGGTGCTGAGACATCTACATCACCGAAACACATTAAGACAGGATCCTTATATAACATTACAGGGTATACGATGAAAAAATACGGCCAATTTTGTATACAATTCAATGCATAGCTGAGAGTTAGCTCGAACGAGTCTCCCTATATTCACTGAAATTAAGCATTGTGAGCAATAATTTAAGTGACTGTGAAAATACTTTAAGTAATGGTGAAATTTGTATCCTAAAAGACTTGAGCCCTGTATACATTAACAGCATTAAGACTGTTTGCCACGCTGGAATACAAATTATGAAAATAAAAAGACTTTCATTTAAATAATAAGGAAATTTGAATAACCTGCTGTTACAAGTGTAATGACATATACAGAAACAATGAGTCGGACTAGAAAGTGATAGAAATGTAGGATAAATAATAACAATAAAAGAATTAAGGTATGCTTTTACATAGTGTTTTTATTCATTAAAAATCCTTGCATTCCTAATGAAAAATAAATCAGTACAATGATTAGCTTAAGTTATGTCACAATGATCAAAAAGATAACCGTCTTTAGATGCATTACTCGATCTTAAGTCAGAGCACCAAAAAATGACAAATCACGGCTTCTCCATTTTAGATGTGGTGTCACTATTCAGGTAAATTCCTGTAACACAGCAGGTTGAGTATGCAGATCCGTGGTTCTAAATGGGTGAAACAGAGTCTTATCCAGCTTAACAGTCTTGAGGATCTCAGCATCAGAAAGTCGAATCACAAGCCTTCTCCACTCGATGAGTACAGGTTTAACAACAGCATTCTCTTCACCCTGAGACGGTGTAAAGCATATAAATGTTCAACTTGACAAGGGATTCTAAACTCGTTGTTAGATGTATTATATGGTGGAAACACATGTTCCTCTTCTTAGCGATTTTGTCGTCGAATCTCGGTGTCATTGAGGTGTCGGTAACATTGAAGATGTCCCATGATTATAGGATTCTGAAGCCCAATAACTGTAGGAACTGCTGATTGCGTGATGTTAACCTGATGGGCGTCAAGGGCAGAGCATGATGTGTGCGTCGAATCATTCCATTATTATATCCTCGACGTCGTTGACTTCTTCTATAATCTATAGGCATTATGCTTATATCCTTGTTTCTAAAGACAATGCTATTGCTGTTATGCTCCCCTGTTTGCTCTATGAAGCGGATGTTTATGAACAACAGGTAAAATTTGATTTGATGGTTCCTGTGATATATGGTATCCAGGCGTAACAGCTGGGAAAACTGATAGATGGAGTGTCCACTTTTACTATAGAGGAAGGAGACTGATGCAATACTGCGCTAAATTCGTATGATGCTCAACCTAAATATATTAACTAGGAAATCAGATTCAGACAGCTGATTAGATGGAATAACTATGTCACTGAAGGGCCACAGAACGTTCCTATAGAACAATCACTGGAAAAAATCAAGAGTGAAAGGACATTTTAATGACATTTTTATTATTATTATTATTATTATTATTATTATTATTATTATTATTATTCACTGATCTAATAAAGAAGACATTCGCATCCTAATATGAGGAATCTTTCTAACTCTTTCATGGTTTCAAGGTTCTGCAGATGCTAATCACGCTATAAAACCACCCAGCTTTAAATTCTGAATAATGTCGCTAATCACATCGGAAAAGTCATTTTTATCTGGTGTATGAAGCATCATGAGTACCCTTAGTATGTTTACCAAATCATTAGGATCGGTATAGCGGTATCGTATCTCCTCTGTATTCGCTTTGGATATATCTTCTAATCTAGGTGAATTGACACTAGTATGCTTGCTTTCATTGGTGTGTTTATTCAGAGCTTGCTCATTCAAAGAAACTGCTCTCATTGTTTCATCTAGGGTAGCTCTTGACGTTATTACAGGATCACTTGAACTGGTTCCAAGTACGGTACATCTTGAATCCCGCTCTTCGGAACTTGAGAAGATTTCAGGATCTCGTTTGGGTGTTGTAGTCAATGCACAGCTGGTCATCGCTTTACAGCATCTTCTCCTATGTTGCTTAAGCCTTGAAATTGTCCTGTTTTTTAAAGTTCTATTACATATGCAGCACTTAACAAAGCGATTACTCCCCCCTTGAGAAACATACGAAAAATCAAGATTCTCGAAAATTGACCGTAATTGTCCGTCTTTGTGAGTGTTCATGCTCAAGCAGTATATATAAACTAGTCAATGTATACTGTAGATGCTGAATTCGTATACGATAACACGAGACTGAGCTATTTTTCAACATTTATGTATTTATATATGTACTCAGGTACAGCCCTGTCCGAATTAGACTAAGCAAAATATTGTAGCATTCGCACATAATGGTTGTAATTCCGTTAATTATAACTATCTCTTTAAGCACAAGCAGATTCAAGTAGCTAGAAATGGATTCATAGAGGTAAGAGTACAAGTTTTCTTGATAGTTAGCACAGAGAATGCGAGAGTTGAGTGTGATACTGTCTTTTTCCCTTTGCTGGTCACCTTTTTTCCTTTTCTGGTCACATTTTTCCCTTTGCTGGTCACGTTTTTCTCTTTGTTGGTCACCTTTTTCCCTTTGCTGGTCACATTTTTCCCTTTGCTGGTCACCTTTTTCCCCTTGCTGGTCACCTTTTTCCCTTTGCTGGTCACCTTTTTCCCTTTACTGGTCACCTTTTTTCCCTTTGCTGGTCACATTTTTCCCTCTACTGGTCACATTTTTCCCTTTCCTGGTCACGTTTTTCCCTTTGCTGGTCACGTTTTTCCCTTTGCTGGTCACCCTTTTCCCTTTCCTGGTCACCTTCTTCCCCTTTGCTGGTCACATTTTTCCCTTTACTGGTCACCTTTTTCCCTTTGCTGGTCACGTTTTTCCCTTTGCTGGTCACGTTTATCCCTTTGCTGGTCACGTTTTTCCCTTTGCTGGTCACGTTTTTCCCTTTGCTGGTCACATTTTTCCCTTTATTGGTCACCTTTTTCCCTTTGCTGGTCACGCTTTTCCCTTTGCTGGTCACGTTTTTCCCTTTGCTGGTCACGTTTTTCCCTTTGCTGGTCACGTTTTGCCCTTTGCTGGTCACGTTTTTCCCTTTGCTGGTCACCTTTTCCCCTTTGGTGGTCACGTTTTTCCCTTTGCTGGTAACATTTTTCCCTTTGCTGGTCACCATTTCCCTGAATGGGTTACGTGATGGGCACGTCAAAAACATTGGCATGAAACAGTTTTCCACTAAGTTCACCTCTGAAGTTGCTTTCAAAGTCTAACATATGAATAGGCTGTGAGCATTCTTGTTTCATCCGCTCTAACTTGACAGCTAAAATAAAATAAATCGCTCTTAATGTATATACGCTAATGAGAAAGTATAAAAGAACCATCCAGAATAAAATCGATTAGTATAACATGAGAGCTAAGGTGGTTAAGCTCGCAAGAGGTTTCGGTTAAATTAACTCTCTCACTAGCCTGCAACCGTTGAAGTACATTTACCTGGTTACATATGCTGAGGAATTGGGGTAAAGCTAGAGAAAAATTAAAGAGAGGAGACCCTGGAATCATTCCGTTAGACGAATCGTGTAATCTTAGCGACATTGCCTACGCTCAGCATAAGGTCTCTGCTTCGAGAAACATTGCTGACAAGATCTGGTTGAAACGACTTGGAAAAGAGTGCAAACATCTGATGTTACATTAGGTGAAAAAGTTGGCAGCGCGACTAGTAACCACAATTATGAAGGGAAAGGTAGCTCCAGGTGCAGGAACCACGAAGAAGAAACGAGGAGGATTTCTACCTCTAATACCAATTATTGCAGCTCTAGGCGCTGCTGCTGGAGGTGCAGCCCAAATTGCCTCAGCAGTAAATAAGAAAAAGGCAGCAGATAAACAACTTGCCGATATGATCAGGCATAAGAGAGAAATTGAGAGAAAGGTATCTGTTAGCGGCGGGTCCAAAAAGAAGAAACGAGGAGGATTTCTACCGCTCATACCAATTATTGCAGCACTAGGAGTCGCCGCTGGAGGTGCATCACAAATTGCTACAGCTGTAAATAAGAAAAAAGCTGCGGATAAATAACTTGCTGAAATGATGAGACGTAACAGAGAAATTGAAGCAAGAGGGAGAGGTTTTCGAGTGAAGAAGAATAAGGGAAGAAACACCGAAACGAAGAGGAGACAGAGCCTGAAAGGGAATTCAAAAAGCTCAGGCAGAGGGCTATACGTGCCCCGGAAAAGCATTGAGTAACATAGATCCCCCGCTTGTATGCCCGACGTTTAAAGATTCCTCATATTAGGATATATAAATACATCAATGTTGAAAAATAGTTCAGTCTCGTGTTATCGTATATGAATTCAGCATCTACAGTATACATTGACTAGTTTATATATACTGCTTGAGCATGAACACTCACAAAGATGGACAATTACAGTCAATTTACGAGAATCTTGATTTTTCGTATGTTTCCCAAGATGGGAGTAATCGCTTTGTTAAGTGCTGCATATGTAATAGAACTTTAAAAAGCAGGACAATTTCAAGGCTTAAGCAACATAGGAGAAGATGCTGTAAAGCGATGACCAGCTGTGCATTGACTACAATACCCAAACGAGATCCTGAAATCTTCTCAGGTTCCGAAGAGCGGGATTCAAGATGTACCGTACTTGGAACCAGTTCAAGTGATCCTGTAATAACGTCAAGAGCTACCCTAGATGAAACAATGAGAGTAGTTTCTTTGAATGAGCAAGCTCTGAATAAACACACCAATGAAAGCAAGCATACTAGTGTCAACTCACCTAGATTAGAAGATATATCCAAAGCGAATACAGAGGAGATGCTATACCGCTATACCGATCCTAATGATTTGGTAAACATGCTAAGGGAACTCATGATGCTTCATACACCAGATAAAAATGACTTTTCCGATGTGATTAGCGACATTATTCAGAATTTAAAGCTGGGTGATTTTATAGCGTGATTAGCATCTGCAGAACCTTGAAACCATGAAAGAGTTAGAAAGATTCCTCATATTAGGATGCGAATGTCTTCTTTATTAGATCAGTGAATAATAATAAAAATAATAACAGTAATAAAAATGTCATTAAAATGTCCTTTCACTCTTGATTTTTTCCAGTGATTGTTCTATAGGAACGTTCTGTGGCCCTTCAGTGACAAAGTTATTCCATCTAATCAGCTGTCTGAATCTGATTTCCTAGTGAATATATTTAGGTTGAGCATCATACGAATTTAGCGCAGTATTGCATCAGTCTCCTTCCTTTATAGTAAAAGTGGACACTCCATCTATCAGTTTTCCCATCTGTTACTCCTGGATACCGTATTTCACAGGAACCATCAAATCAAATTTTACCTGTTGTTCATAAACATCCGCTTCATTGAGCAAACATGGGAGCATAACAGCAATATCATTGCCTTTAGAAACAAGGATATAAGCATAATGCCTATAGATTTTAGAAGAAGTCAACGACGTCGAGGATATAATAATGGAATGATTCGACGGACACATCATGCTCTGCCCTTGACGCCCATCAGGTTAACACCACGCAATCAGCAGTTCCTACAGTTATTGGGCTTCAGAATCCTATAATCATGGGACATCTTCAATGTTACCGACACCTCAATGACACCGAGATTCGACGACAAGATCGCTAAGAAGAGGAACATGTGTTTCCACCATATAATACATCTAACAACGAGTTTAGAATCCCTTGTCAAGTTGAACATTTATATGCTTTACACCGTCTCAGGGTGAATAGAATGCTGTCTTAAACCTGTACTCATCGAGTGGAGAAGGCTTGTGATTCGACTTTCTGATGCTGAGATCCTCAAGACTGATAAGCTGGATAAGACTCTGTTTCACCCATTTAGAACCACGGATCTGCATACTCAACCTGCTGTGTTACAGGAATTTACCTGAATAGTGACACCACATCTAAAATGGAGAAGCCGTGATTTGTCATTTTTTGGTGCTCTGACTTAAGATCGAGTAATGCATCTAAAGACGGTTATCTTTTTGATCATTGTGACATAACTTAAGCTAATCATTGTACTGATTTATTTTTCATTAGGAATGCAAGGATTTTTAATGAATAAAAACACTATGTAAAAGCATACCTTAATTCTTTTATTGTTATTATTTATCCTACATTTCCATCACTTTCTCGTCCGACTCATTGTTTCTGTATGTCATTACACTTGTAACAGCAGGTTATTCAAATTTCCTTATTATCTAAATGAAAGTCTTTTTATTTTCATAATTTGTATTCCAGCGTGGCAAACAATCTTAATGCTGTTAATGTATACAGGGCTCAAGTCTTTTGGGATACAAATTTCACCATTACTTAAAGTATTTTCACAGTCACTTAAATTATTGCTCACAATGCTTAATTTCAGTGAATATAGGGAGACTCGTTCGAGCTAACTCTCAGCTATGCATTGAATTGTATACAAAATTGGCCGTATTTTTTCATCGTATACCCTGTAATGTTATATAAGGATCCTGTCTTAATGTGTTTCGGTGATGTAGATGTCTCAGCACCCGTTTCTCGCCGAAATGTTTCTTGTAGGTGCCGATGGTGCTTATTCCACCCTCCAATAGCGTCAACATCCTTTGCATGGCAGCAGGCTAATCCTCTTCTTCTTCCTCTTATTGCACACCCTGAAACATTGCACAATGAAAGTATTAGAAAACCATCTTGGTCAAGTAAAGGCAACCTGAAAAGAATTACATTTTTTGTTATGATACATGTAAAATGAAGCATATGGCACATGTAAAAAGAAGCACAAAGATTTGTATAAACATTCGGATATTTAGAGTTATTTCAATGCGCTAGATATAATTAAACTCAAAGCATGTGATATTGCAATTCCGTAAATTTTTTATAAAATTCTATAATATGCATCTTTTGTACCTTTATATGTAATATCAATGAGTCAGTTGTTTTATTTATGACTTTTGCATTGTGAAATGGGAGAACATTCAATACTTAAGTTTGACACTTCTACGCACCTTCTTTGCATGTAAAAAAGACAATTTACATGTCTTAAATTTCCCCGTCTCTGCCATGCCGTTATACTGGAGGTATACGTTCCCAGGTATTTCTGCAATCTCTTGATCGGTTAACGAATTATAGCGCTCTGGCAAGAACACTTGTCAATCCTCCAGCGAAGATACGATCCTGGTACCATATCTTGTTTGAACTTTCTATAAGGACTTTATCTCATAGTTAAGACCTATTTCGAGATCTTGAACCCGACGAGTCGGTAGGAAACTACGCTCTTCAGCCATCTTGTTAAGTCTATCAGCTAAACAATCTGTAACAGACATTGTCATGAATTATTATTTTCACTACATTATTCAAGTTGAAGAACGAGTTATACACTTCTTTATATTAGAACTAGGTTGTGTATGTTTTGTAAGTAAGCCTATGAATGTGTAGAGAAACAAAGAATAAGTATAGAAAATCATGTGAATGTTCATTGAAGATGAACCAGCAGAGAACCAAAGAATGAGTAGAGGAAATCGTTTGCGGATGTATAGTGAAACAAAGAATGAGTGGGGAAAATCGAATGAATGTTTAAGTAAGAAGAATGTGTAGTGAAGATCGTGTGAATGTTAATGGAAGCAAAGAATGTGCAGAGAAAGTCGTGTGAATGTTAAAAGAGCATGAACTTGTAGGGGAACAAAGAATGAGTAGAGGAAATCATGTGAGTGTATAGTGAAACAAAGAATGAGGGGGAAAATCGTATGAATGTTTATGTAAGAAGAATGTGTTGCGAACATCATGTGAACTGGAGAAGAGTATGCAGTGAAATCCATGTGAATGTAAAGCACAGATTAAAAAATATGATGCTCTTTGTAACGAATCGTCTTTCATGTACTCTAACGTTTAAACAAAATTAAATGTATTGTAAAAGCCAACAGTGATTTTGTATAGTTATGTAAAGCTCACCTTGCATTGTCACGTTTTGATATGTGCTGAATGTGTAGACGGCCTGCAGCTCACGTTGCTTTTAATGCTCTTTAAAACTTGAATGTAAAGTTAATAAGTACACAACAGTTTTAACATGGGCAGATATCTGTTTATATAGGGATCTAAACCCCCTCCAGGCGATGCCGCCACGTCATCATGGCTGTGATGCTTACACGTCACGTGATTATTGCATCCAATGACATCATCTCTTGCTGCGCATGCGCAGAGGCTCTCAGCACTTCTATCCCTACTTGTTTCACTTCCTCTCGCTCTCTCTCTCCCTCTCTCGCTCTCTCTCTCTCTCACACGGAGTACATCCATAATGTCGTTACACAAAGCTGCATACAGTTAAAGCATCAATCTAAGTGATGTATTCTAGAGTACAGAGGAAAATCAGTGAAGTCATTGAAAGATCGGGATTCGAACTAGGGGCAACTGATTGAAAATTATATACAGCATTAATTGTTCATTGTATGAGCTATCAAACATTCTCCTCTACAGCTCTATCTCTGCTAGTTTCTGCGATAATTGAGATTTAAACTTAAGGATCGAACCCTGGAGGTCAGGTAAACTAATATACGCCCACAAGATATTATCTGATGACATAAACGTAATAGGTTTATTTGGTACCTTTGTCCTAATTATTTACTGTTATTAAATTTATAAGCAAACTTCATTGAATCGGTATTCGAACTCAGAACGCCAGAAACAAAATTATTTATAATATTAGTTTGATGTGTTTAAAAGACCTGTATGCAGTTACAGTATCGATCTAAGTGATATATTGTAGAACACAGTGGAAAATTAAGGAAGTCACTGAAAGATCGGGATTCGAGCTAGGGACAACTGATTGGAAATTATATAAATCATTAATTGTTCATCGTAGGAACTAAAAATCGTGCTTTGGTCCGCACCTTAATCCCTGCTAGTTTCTGAGATAATTGAGATTTTAAAATTAAGGATCGAACCCATGACACCTGGACTCTAATATACATGCACAAGAAAGGAACTAATGACATAAAAGTAATAAAGTTTATTTACTGTCTTTATTTTAATTAGTTTTGGAGTTATTAGAAGATGAATTTGTAATCCCTCCTAGGATTCGAGCCCATTCATCAAGACCGGTTTCGAGCAAATCGTAAATGGAGCCTTGCATCCCGAGCTATAATTAGTTTTTATTGCATCATTTTGTGTCTTTTCATTCAGGACATGCGCGTGAGTTGGTGTGTGCGTGTGTGGGTTGGTGCTGTTGTGTGTAAGTGAACAGGCATATGTGGTTGCGCGCGAGTGTGTGTGTGTGTGTGTGCGGTCGTGTGCGTATGTGCAAGTGTAACGGTGTACGTATGTATGTACGTGAGTGTGTGTGCGTGTATGTGTGTGTGTCCATGTATATGTATGTGTGAGTGTAAGAGCACTGGTGTATGTATGTATACCCATGAGGCGCGTGAATGCGTGTGTGTACTGGTGTATGTATGTGTGTGTACTGTTGTATGTATGTGCATGTGTGTATGTGCTTGCGTGTATGTGTGTGCGTGTGTGTACTTGCATGTACGTGTGTGCGTGTGTGTGCATGCGTGCACCAGTTATATGTTTGCTGATGTGTGTACAAGTGCTCGTGTATATGCGATCGCCTGAATGTGTAAAAGTCGTGGAGAAAGAAAGAGATAGATAGAAAGAAAAAGAGAGAAGAAGAAGAAAGAATGTTGTCTAGGCATCGGGATATCTAAGTATGCACCAGGTTTAATATAAATAATGATAGTTGTTAAATGCAATTTTAATCCGACCGCCCCCTGCTTCAATAATTTTATAGTTATTATAGCGTTTCGCAGGGTAAGATTCAAACTATGGGCCTCTGGTTCCTAACAATACAGCTCGTTAAACATTGTAATGTTGTATAAATTAAATTATATTTGTTAAACACGTTTTAATCTGACCGCCCAATACTCACATAGTTTAATATTTATTAAGCATTAGAGTTTCACTTGGTAAGATTCGAGCTACAATCCTCTGAACGCACTTTTATTAATTAAGGTAATGATATAATAATATCAATTTCTCATTAGCAATAAACTTTTGATTACAGTAAGAATCGAACACCGATCTATGGATATCCACGCAGAGGTTTAATGTATGTAATGACATAGGTTAAATACATTTTTATATCGCGATTGAAAAGTCAACTGCATAAACAGAGAGCTTGTTTAACTATGCTCGGATATATTCGTAGGATCTCGTAAAACATCGGAGAGAACAGCCCCTCAGGGCAAAAATCATGATGGCCGACTCTGACGTTGTTACGCAGAGTTGGTAAACAAGCTTCTCTCTCTTTCACGCGAACAAGGACAGGACGAACATAAGGCAACCTTCAGATTCTTTTTTTAAGCTAGCAGTATTCGAGAAAACAATGGCAAGTGACCGGCTTTGTTATGGGGCACACATTAGAAATGCCATATGGTCTTTCTAAAGTAGTCTTGCCCGGGACAATAGAAAGGCACACAATAGAATCTCTTACACAATGGAAAGGAACCGGCTTTGTTATAGGGTTGTGGAATGAGAAATGCCAGATGGTCTTTCTAAAGAAGGCTTGCTCCGGACAATAGAAAGGGACCGGCTTTGTTATGGGGCAGTGGAATGAGAAATAAAGGATTGCCCGGGACAATAGAACTTGTTTCTCTGTTAACTGGCTTAGGTTCTCTTTGTCACGACCCTAATTCATCATGGGCTTTGTTCATTTTGACAGCTGAAGGGTAAGCATTGTTCTTTTGTTAAAAGCTAGTGGAATGAGTATGTCACGTGTTCGACAAACAATGGAAGTGGGGGTGGGTAACTGCAACAAGTGCAGAAGTGGCCTGATGTGGAATGGGTAGGAAAAGCATCTCGCCTTTGTTACAGAACCTTAAATTTATGACCCCTTTGTTCGTTTTAACAAGTGAAGGATAACCTTAATTGCTTAACTGTCAAGCTTCCATTGTACTCAACAAGATTTACGACCCTCAGCTGCAGCTAAAACTACCTAGGAGGTGGGGGTGGAAGGGGCAAAATGGGGGAGGGAGCTCATTTGCATATGAATAGACATTCCATGAATATTAAGTGTTTTTAAATGCCCATTCTCCTAGTACTAATGTGAAAAGTTATTGAAGCTGGCCATTCTTTAGGTAAAAACCTTTTCTTTCTATTAATCTGTTTTTATCAGCATAAATGCATTTTTACAAGGCAAAGCTTGCATAAGTTCTCAACGTTTAATGCATACATAGAAAGCATTGAGAAACGGTTTGGTACATTGCAGTGCATGAGGTTTGCTGACTAGTAACGATTTTTTCTGTTTATTTTATTCTTGAAAGACTACATAACCCTAGTGATATTTAAAATACACAATTTAAAACATAGAGGCAATGATCCCCGGCTTCCTTGTGATAACCAGAAGATTCCTTTTGGACTCCACAGATTTAATACCGCGTTGTTATGCACAACAGCATAGACATTGGATATAAAGAAGAGCATGCATCTATCTATACAGTGGAGATTATTTCCGTAAAATATTCAGCAATTTTTCAACTTTAGGCACTTGTATAAATAAACACAACAAAAAAAATCTGATCTGTTACACTCACATGACTTTCTCTACTTTTCTACAAACTATTTTTACAGACACTTATTCTCAATCTACTCCATGTTAATCGAGATAAACGTTTGCGGAAACTACCTTATTGATAATTTTCTTGTAGATGCAAGGGGAACATGGTAGGCTTTAAGCGATAGTCAAATGTTTTAAGAGCTGGTTGCTATGTGGAGCATTCCATTCTCTTTGCATGTCCAGGGCATAAAACAACGAATAACGAATTCCCATTTGAGAAAAAGTGTAAGTACTGAACAATTCAAAATAAAAGTATATATATATATATATATGTATTAAAAATGTTCCGTGCAAAGAGTAGCTTAGGGGAGGGGATTATGTGAAAACATACAACACCGTAAATGCATGTTTTGAGGTGCCCTGAAACCAAATAAAGCACTTTTGGAAACATGTCCGTGTGTATGTCTTGTCTGTCTGCCTGTAAAAAGCATAACTCAAAAACGAAAAGTCGGATAAACAACAAAACTTAGTATTTACGTTCAATATGTTCCAGGGATGCGACATCAAAGTTTTCAAGAGAATCCCCCTACTCCAAAACACCGCTTACATGGAAAATGTTTCGAAAATTTGTATTTTCTCGAAAACGGGTCTAAGGATTTTGATTAAAGTATCATAGGTTTAACACATTTTCATGGCAAATAAAATGTATATCTTGAATTTTCTGGGGATGTCCCCAAAAGACCTCTTCATTGTGAACGACTTTTGCATAACTGGTAAACCGCAAGAGATACACAAATGTTACTACATAAACAATGTAGATCTCGTTAAAACACACAATATATGTCATAAACATTCTTTTTATGTAAAGTGAACTATTTTCGAGATATTCCTTGTTATATCTTTGAGTTTTCCAATAGCTACACTTTTTCTCAACTGAGAATTCGTTGTTCTTTTTTTATGTTCTTGACATGCAAAGAGAATTACATTTTACACATAGTGACCAGTTCTAAAAATATTTGAATATCGCTTAAGGCGTACTATTTTCCCCTTGTTTTGTATTTGCAAGGGCAATATAAAATACAGTAGCCTTTAAGCATAGACATATCTCTTAATAGCTGGTTGCTATGTGCAGCACGATTCTCTTTGCCACAGATTAATACTCTTTGCATATCCAAGCCAAAAAAAAGGAATAACGAATTCCCATTTGAGAAAAAGTATAAGTATTGGAAAATTTAAGGGTATAACAAGCAATATCTCGAAAATGGTTCACTCAACAAAAAAAAATTATATGACATAAATTGTGTATTTTAACGGATCTACATTTTTGTGTAGTAAAATTTTGTCTATTTCTTATGGTTTACCAGTTATGCAAAAGTCGTTCACAATGAAGAATACTTTTGGAGACATTCCCAGAAAATTCAGATATACAATTCATTTTCCATAAAAATGTCTTAAACTAGAGTCAGTTTTGAGAAAATTAAAATTCTCGAAAAATGTTCCATGTAAAGGGTAGTCTGGTGTGGGGGGATTTTCTTGAAAACCTTCGTGTCGCATCTCTGATAGATACTGAACCTAAATACCAAGTTTTGTGTTTAGCCGACTGTTCGTTTCAGAGTTATGCTGTTCACAGACAGACACACAAACAGACACACACACACACACGGATATGTTTCCAAAAATGCTTTATATGCATTCAGTGCACCTCAAAACATGTATTTACGGTGAAATCTCGGTATCGAATTTTTGGGTGGAATGCAATACTTCCCCTACCGACTATACGTGTAGAGAAAGAAATAATCTGAGCGTTTTATTCAGAGGTTTATAAGCCAAACAGTTTTGATCTGTTTCGTTTCTACGTGATATAATATATAACAATAATGTTAGACAATATAAATAATAGTGTGTGTACAAGCATAATGGTAACTGATTTCTTGTCAAACTACTAAGTTAGGTTGTGGTTACTTAACAAAATAATTTTCTTATGTATTTTAGATTCTCCTTTTGTGCATTAATTGTTTCTCCTTGAAGACAAATGAAGAGAATTCTGAATAGTTTGTAAGAATTATAATTATGACTATTTGATCGTAACTTTTAAACTAAATTTATTTTTGTTTTTATTTAAAATAGCAGAAGTCGACACTTATATTTTGTTTCCAAACCTGCATATCAAGAAGCCAGAGAAGTGGCACTGAACAAAAAATTTTTAGTTTCATGTATTCATTCACAGAAAGCAATTCACCCATTATGAAAATAAATCGTTTAAACATGCAAGGAATACAGTTGTATGTACTGATTGAATACAATAAAAATTGAATAAAACAAACTCTGGATAATGTGATGCAGAAAACTTAGTATAATTGAATGCTTTGCAAGGTCACATTGAACATTTTTAGGCGAAATGCCTACGATCTAACATTATATCTCACGTTTTGTATCCATAGTAATATATTTGTATTTTATATATTGCATTTTTGTTACGGCTTAAATTGTGTTTAATTTTGTTGCGAGTTCCTTCTCCAGAAACTCCACTATTAATAGGTTTTCTTTTCTTCTTCTTCTTCTTTTTTTGACTATTTTTCACGCTTCGTACAGCTCCTCGCCATTAGGCTTTTTCGTTCGAGCGCTGCCATTTCTCCTGTTTTCATGAGGTGTTAAGTGTTGTTGGTTGGTGCGACAGAAACTTGTAAATATTGCCGATATGCCTGGTTGTAATCTTGATTTGAAATTAGCCTGTAATATATTAGTCGACTATGAGTCGTAGTTTTTTGGGCTGAATGATTTTTAATGTATTTCATTTATTTTACAGGCCCATAAAGTGACATTTAATCCACCTTTAAATCACCTCTTATACTTAACGTTGTTTAGCAAGATAGATTCTATTTTTAGCTCTGGACAGTTTTCTGACTCTTAGTTAAATTGGACAAAAAATGTCAAAGGGTTATTATGACTGGCTGCATTTATGTTCCGCAACTGCTTGCCTGCTTCACCTGCATAGTCTCACGCGATTTTGTGTAAAGCCAGTTTAATTTGTAATCGTGAATTTATTTCCAGCTAAAGTCCTGGATTCCTTATGAACATGATTTCGTAAATTTTATCCAGTTGTAATCGGATAGGCACGTAAGTTTTTTGTGTAGACTTGACTTCGACACCCGTGTTTACTATGCGAGTCTGGGCTAGTTCTTATCTCTAATTTTTTATTTTGTTCCTTTTAGGGTTATTTTATACTTTTTGTACTACTCATTTTTTACGTTCAATTGGTTTATGTGAAGACTGGACTTGTTCCAAATATATTTACAAAGTTTAAATAAAGTCATTTGTTTAATGGAATACTTGCGAGTCAGTTCACTTAAGTTGCCCTCGTGTCCACTGACACGAACAGCCGCGGTCGTTAAGGTACAGACTAATGAACAAGAGCTCCTTCCTGACAGGCTTTTTCCACGTATCCCTGTCCTCATAACCGGCAAATGTCGGGGAATGCTTCATTCTCAAATGTCCTTTCTCAATTATCATTTCATTTCATGCATTACCAGTGTTCACCGCCTGTGCTGTCCTATGTGGAAATAACGGGCATCAAATAGCAGCAATTACCATGTCCGCTCCTGTGTTCCTGTTAGCATCAGTAAAGTGTGGGCGTTGTAATAAGTGAGAGGGTGTTGTGACACATCGGACGAAAAAAAATGTGTATTGAGAGTTAAATGCTTTTAGCTTTAGAGTAATCTTAATGAATTGCGGATTCCAATCAAACTTTAATAATGTCATACCTCAAAACAATTTTTTAGACACAATTTGCTACTTGATATCGTCGAAAATAGTGCTTAGTCATTTAATCATAAGTTATAGTACGTGAGGTTTAAGTTGAAACATGGCCGTTTTGACGCTACCTGACCGGTCTAGGAGAGGGTGGTGTGCTAATGACTGTGCGAGTGAAACAAAAGAGTTTTATTTATGGAGCTCTGCTGTGGTCCTTCTATATTGGGCGTAAGAGACCGGTAATTTTGCTCAGAGGCCTCTTTATCAGGCTTGAGGCTCTTTTACGTGCTATAAATCTAGGACACGGGACCACCGGCTTTAATTCCCTTCTGAAGGAAGCCATGCTAAGAATTTTACACCCGAAAATTCCATCGTCTTCTGCCGGGTTTGAACCCGCGACCTCGGGAACTAAACATGGTAACCACTACACCACGGAGGACGAAGACGGTTCGAGTGCTGAAAAACCCTGTCACAGTCACCCTTCATGCCTAATCTCTCAGTACAGCTGTACTTGTTGCTAGTTGCCCGTTTGTCAGTGAAATATGGAAAATATTCTAATATCTTCGGCCGTCCTTGCTTCGCTGGCTTTCGTATTGTTGCAGGCGGCAGATGGTTGTCCTCTTTTAAATTTCTTGTTTCAAATTAACACAGATTTTAAATGGTAAGTTTCAATAGTAAAGGTTTTCAGATTAGGCAGTAAAGGATTACCAAATGTCGTGTAGAATATTGTTCCATCTCTTTCTATTTTCCATGTTTCAGCTTAAAGCAAATGCACTATAAGCGGTGATTAGTAGTCAAGGCGATGGCACAAGGAGGTGCTTGAAAGAGGAAGACTTCAATTTTTTAAGCCATACTAAAGGAAAAATTGTGATAATGGAGGTAACTGACGTGCATAACAAGTGTCCCATAATGGAACGCATGTGATTATGTTGGTAATAACAAACATAGACCCACCCACAGCCAGCGGGAGAATAATTTTTAGCCGCTGGATTCCCTGTGTGCTTTCACTCCCCCAAAATAATGCCTGTAACATTATAGGTTACATGTTCTCACTGGAGCAGTATCGTTTATGCACTATTTGGTTAAATGTAGGCGCAAAAATGAATTAGAATGTAATAAATACGTAGGATAAAACGCGAAAAATTGTTTGTCTTTGTTCTCATTTCGCTCATTAAAGCTCTCACATAAATGTTGTAGCTCATTTTCGGCACATGCAAATTCACCCCTTCCTCTAGAGGGCCGATTTATGTTGTATTGGTCTAACGTTTCCTTTTGTACCAATTGTAGCGAATCCCTTTTTAGAGGCGGAATACGAATCACCCCTTCATTTCACCTTGATTATAACATCGTTCACTGGATAGACTTTGGGTCCCTGGATTGTTTTTCAGGTCAGTCATACAGAGCACGGAAACCTTCTGGGTGGAGGCAAAGTTTGGTTACGGATGAAAAAACAGCATTCCCTTTTAGCACAATAGGCCATTTTATATGCACGTTAGCGTGCATGTAGAGTACTACAGATGGGTTCTAGAAACATTGAGATTTCATTAAATTTTAACTTCTGAAAGTTATTTTGGATCCCCTAAAGACGTACCTATACCACATTTGTATGCACCTTTTTCCCCTTTCTTTTCCTACATTCAGGCTGTTCAAAACCCTAAACTTGTGCAATCTTCAAGGACTATGCTTATGATAGTTCATCAGAAATAGAATATACACACTTTTGCAATATGTAAGTGGTCTGACCGACTTCCAAATCAGAGATCATAGTTCGAATTTCGGTTGAGGCGAGTTGCATATATCTATCCTCTGCAGATTTGAGTAACCTGAGAAACCTTATCACAAAAAGAAACACTAAAACATAACATGTTATTGCTTATGCCGAAATTAAGGATCCAAACTGATGACCAGAAGAAATGCTGTGCAAGCAGTACAATAAAAACAGAAAGACAGATAAACTCAAAACCCTCCAGATAAAGGAAATGAAACACCGGGAAGCTAAACTGAACCCGGCTTAAATGTTGAGGTTCGGGAAGAAAATGAAATAAAGGAAGATAGGAAGACTTTGACAACAGATAATACAAATAAAGGAAAACACGTTTCCATTATAGAAAATGAAGGCTTAAAGCATGAGGTTTTCTTCGTAGTTTTCCACTTACAACGCCACAAACGAGAAGGACCTGTATCTCTTGGTGGATTTGCCAGAAGGCTGCTGCAAACTGTTCTAAAATTACTGAATTTAAGAAACAACAGTTGTTTTCTAAAATCCAAAGATACAAAGGTGTAAAATAAAAAGTAGGCAGCGCAACCTTTCAGTTCTCTGGAAAGATAATTATATGATAAAAGAACATAAACACAATTAGCCACAAATTATTAAGATATTTGAAGCAGGTATTAGTGAAAGGATAATAAATAAGTTTAAAAGTTGCTAATGAATGCCAAAAAGGAAATCCAATGGAGTAGCTAAGGAGTTTCATGGATTATATATTTATGAATGCATTATGTATCATTATTATTGTTGTACTATTGTTTTAAATTATCATTTGTTTCATAAAATTTGTCTGGAATATATGTATATTTATTTAATAAATTTTTATTTATAATTTATGTGTTGGTAAACTGAAAGAAGTTACAGAACAGAAATTGAATAACGTTGGAAATATGTTAAACAAAGTGACGAAAAATATCGACTTCGAAATAAAAAAGTTGTGAAAATATAAAGTAAATGACAAAGAGGAAAAACTTAAGTGGAGTATAAATATGTTATTATGAATATGTTCTTTATTCCATGCAATAATTTTTAAATTATAATAATTTGACCAGGCTAGCTTAACATAAACAACATTCAACTGTTAGGACTGCTAGAAAAATTTTCACTAGGGAGAACGTGCTTACAAGAAAAGCGAAATGAATGTAATAATTCGCTACGCGAATTATATAATGTTCTCAACATAATTATAATACCAAGAGAATTTACAAGAAAGTAAAGCATGAACTTGAGTAAATAATTTATTCTATTATCATATATTGTTTGTCGTAAAGCAGATTAAACAAATATACATAAGGAAACATATTATAGTAAAAATTCATTTATTGTATTTATTATTTAAATAATAAATATCTTACCTTCCCAAACACCACTACCCTGAGATATAAGTGTATATTGTCACGATTAGAGCTAGCAGAACTTTAAAAACATCTTAAAATGCAATGACGAAAGGAAATATTTAAATAGTTACGGTAAAAGCTAGAATTAACTATTACGGAATAAAAATTTATATTCACATGAGATTCAATTCTGACACGCTAGAAATAAACTGGCATACGAACTATGTGAAAGGTGTGATAAATTCAAACCGAACATATCAAAGTTCACAACATGTGAATCTACAAGATCTTCGAGACAAGATCAATTGACTATCAATGTCAGAATTCTTTCGTTATTCAGAAAGAAGCTGTTTTTCCAAAAAAAAAATAATGAAATGAATACTTAAACTATCCTCAAAAAAGTGATAATTTCATAAAATCTCATATATTCAGTACTAATTGCAAAAACGCGCGTTATTGTACTGCTGTAATTTATCGGAACACTGCATTAATTGTAGAGATTCGATTACCATACCGTCGATGCCTCGATACTAATCAATACTTGGTGTAGCAGAAATATGTCTCATACTTATAGATAATCTTCTATACCTTTTCGATACTTTGAAATTGTTATTTTTCGCACGCTGTTACTGCTAGTTGCGTTTGCGCTAGACAAGGACGACTGTAGTCGATCCGCTGCCTTTACTGCATAATTATCTTGTAAGTGAATCAGATCTATATACGATAGGCGCAGCATATTATGTTGTGTCGCATCGTTAGAATTAGATAGGGGAGAAACCACCACCTAATGCAGGAGTGGATTTGTGTTACAATCGCATCATTCAAGAGAAACAGGCAGAATGTAAATAAAATTGCATCGGGGACTTGGATAAGGAATAAAGAATTTATGGCCCCATATGCATGTAACATAAATCCATCCTTTACTTTAAATGAATAATCCTAAGGGCGTGATATTTAGTATTGTCACGACCGGTTTAATGTGTTAAGGTACCAACGTTCAAAACGTAATGAATGTGTCAGTATGGTCTCTTCGTTGTAAAATAGTTATCTCAAAGCTGGAAAACGGGAAAAAGCAGAGTAGAGTACTTTACTTTACATACGTACATACATACATATACACATACATACACACATACCTACATACATACTTTACATCATTACAATGAGAGGCAACACGAAGAGGAGTAAATATGAGCGAAAATAAAGCAATTTTAGGCACTTAACTCACTATCAAAACGGAGACAAGTATTCTTAGAGTAGTGGTCGAGGCGCACCACAGCATAACACTTGACAGCGGCCACTACAATGTCACCAGCTGTCGGCACTACACATGCCAACAATCCAATAGTAAAAGCTACATAAGGACATTATAAAAGTAATGAATCGTAATTCCAATGCGGAGCATATGCAGGTGCGCTAAATGAGGAGATTGCGTATCTTACAGGATTTTTAGCTTGTTAATCAAATAAGTGACTTTAGGGTAGAAGGTAGGCAACCCGCCAAGAATTATTGAACAGCCATTGTGTGATGTTTTATCTGAGTGACATAATTTTGTAATGCACAAAGCCTGCAAGCTATCATCATTTGGAGAGTTACACACCATCCTTCTTCCTCGAAACCATCTTGAGCTGACTCGGTGCGAGCGCTGCAGAACGACCCACAGATTTCCTGGTATTTCTTCCTCTTTAACTGATTACCCTCCTTATTTTTAGGACTTACGCCTCCAAAGACTTACAAGCCAATGTCTTGGGTCAGCAGCCTGTCGAGGAGCAAGCAAACTCTGGATCATGGCATACCCAGGATGAATGATCAGTCAAATACCTGGTACGAGATGGCGGTGAAGAGGAGCGAATGAAATGTAGTGATAAAAGGGATGATAGGAAATGCTTTGAATACTTCAAAACAGGCCGCTGGGCGTTCATTCTTACACGACACGAATCCTCCCAGGCTAATGTGCCGTTATATGGAGGTATATCGATATTATACTATTTAATACACACGCCATAATTCACGCTGGAAAATTCACGATGCTAGTTCGCGTGTCATCAGTATGTTGGTTGGGTGCCTTCTTTGCATGTTTCTCGATTTTCCCACTAGGACGCGCATAATTAGCAGCTCTTCACCTCTTGTTCGCCTTGGCCATCGGTTGAAGGACGGTGGAAGCTAGGGTTTCCGAAACTTCCTCATGGGAGCTCTCTAAATTTGTATATGGTGTGTAGAAGCAGTAATTTACGGGAGACATGAATGTTTGAGATCGTCCCTTCGCCATTTTCCAGATGTTGAGAGTTTGCATTTTTATGCGGTTGACTGTATTTGTAAAAGCTAATGGCATTTATGCATTCTCTGTTTTGTTATTTTGTAAATTTGTAGTATAAGTGCTGCAAGTTTCTGATTGATGTTTCACTGAGTACAATCATTTGCAAGCGTAGGCAGTTGAATATGTTGCTGTGTAAGGTAAATTCTAACACACCAGCTACTGCTTGGAGTTAAAGCGCATTTAGAAGTACGACTGAACTGGAGAATGTGGTAATTTTCATCTCTTCTGCATAATTTAATTTCTATTATTATCTACATTTTTTTACAAAACGTGAAGTAGCCGGCAGGTACTAAATAAATATACACACACACATCTTTATCGAGAACCTACACTTCTAAATTTCCGGGCAAATAAATATATGTATATTGTGAGTCCGGATTGTTATAGTTTGTGCAAGATTATATTTTGTGTGTTAGGCGACTCCAGGTTTCATGGAAGTTTCATTTTACCTTTATCTTGTTTGTAACAAGATTTTATGTAATGAAAGTTTGTTGTAAGGGAAGGTGAAGTCATATTGGGCAACATGAAATATACCCGCTGTGGCTATTTAATGTGTAAATCTATTACCTAATATTCTGGTGTTACGCAGCACTGAGTTTAGCTTAGTTTTGTGCTTATTTAAGTGAACCCTTTACAACACCATGGCACAAACTTAGTAGTGCTTTAAGTAGTTCAGAATTTGTGCCCACCAACTAATTAAAATTATCTTGTAACGCATTCATGTTTACTAAAATGTCGTGGCCTATTCAAGATATTTTCTTGAATATAGCTAATATATAGAAATTGCCTGGATACGACCCATGGTATCTTAATCATGCTGTACATTATTCCATGGGACTGCTTCTGATTTTCAAATAATGGCACTTCTAAAATTGATTCTTTGAACTTAACCTGAATGCTCGGTTAATTCCAGTATATTGGAATTCCATTCAGTGGCAAATAACGTGCATGGTATTCATTATTTTATACTTCTGCACTTTATTACATGAACACTTCTATTAATAATGCATTATTAATAACTTTAAAGTTCTTGACATGAAAGAGGTGATATCATGGTGTGTGGAGCTTTCACGTTCTTTAATTGTTTAAATGTCTTTCTCTGCATAAATAGTGTTCCATTTTTATAGTGATATTATTCTTTAAACATAAACAAGGTCACTGCATAATTTGTTGTCTTTTATCATCTTTTCAAAACTATATTAACCTGCTTTAAGAATTAACTTTATCTGGGACTTTATAACTTTTATCATAAGTGTAATATTGTGTCATTTGGTTGGTAATACAGTTGTTATTTGTTGTTGGTAACATTTGTTGGATGACTATGTTTAAAACTGGCAACACGGTCCGGTAATGATGTAATAAGAGTGGGGGGTAATCCGGTTCTTCTGAGTAAGTGTCTGACGCTTTCACTCTCTTGTAATGTGATTAGAAAGCAGTGCAGCTGTATTAGGAGGAGACGCTCCGTCAGGCAGAAGGTAACATATATCTTTATTAACTTTGAATATAACTTTCCATCCAAATTCCCATTATGTAAATTATTAATGTAGACTGATCCTTCTTTCCGTCCACATTATTATTTAGGTATATTTTTAGGAATTTTCAGGTGTTTAAGTAATTTGTTGAGCTCGCCCCGTCGGACCTCGTGTAGATTGCTATGCTTTAAACGCCGGTACCATGCTCTACCCCCTGTAATATGTGAAAGTGTACGAGGTTACGATAATTTACACTTATGTTTCTAAAGTTTTGTGACAGAAGCATTGTAGTTCTGCTGTGCTTTACATTTTTATATAAATGTGTTGAAATCCTTAAGTTTCAGTTCATTTCATTAAATTGCTAAAATTGATTTATTCCATTTAAGGAGTTTTGTTTGTACAGCTATCCTTCTTGTTTTATTACTCATTTGCACTCAACATTAAGTAATAGTTTTGGTCTTTATTTGTGCATAGCGGTTCTTCATAGACTCGATTATCATTCATTATCCCAGTTATAAGGATATTTCTTAACAGGCTCCAGCTTATTTCAGTGCCAGTGTAAATTAAATTACAACTAGTTATCCATGCTAGCTCGTGAAACTATTATTACTAGTTCAGGCACACTTAGTTATTCTTTGGTTTTAAATGAGGTGCAATTTGTCTGTCTTATGCAGTGGTACGAGACAGTACGGAACTGTGGTTTCTTAGTGCTTGTGTTATACTTTTGTACCACGTTATTTAGGCAAGGTATTAGTACCTTTCTGTTTCACCTTAACGCTTTCAAGCCACAAATTTGTCAGTTTTACGGATAGCGAAAGGAGTAGAAATCTTCCCTGGTGTAACTTGTTCATTGCAGTACAACGTTTGGGCTAGTTTATTCACCCTTTTGTTATTAATGGTATTAATTTATTGATCGTTCTTATTTGAGATTTGTTTTATGATCATTTGCTAATAAAATAAGCGACTAAAGTTTGCTTTCAGTTTCCCAGTATTCGCGGTTGCCACGTCCTCTAGGGCTGGTTTATTCTTCTTTTAATTAAGTTATTAACAATTAACAGGAAAGCCTCTCACTAGTTAGCTCTTCTAACCTACAAAATAAAGCAGATCTTTCGAGGTGAGAGCATTCAAATATATGCTACGGACATAGGAATATTTAATACATTTAGCAGGCCATATGTTACAATCTTGATTCAAATAGTTGTTGACTTTAGAGTTAAATATGGACATCATAATGTTAGTAAATGAACCTACATGCATTGAGATCCGAGCTGTAGTAATACAAAAAATATTAGAAATAAAGAATCCGTATCAGCGACTACTGTTTTGTGGACAGAAAATAAACACACAATTTTAGACAACACATATAGAAAGAAACTTGATATACAATACGCCAGGGGATTCACGTCCGCCATCACATTGTTGGAAACATGAATACAAATTTTAATCACGTAAGGTAATTTAGAATTAGGCAACGCTTCAGAATACATTCACTTTGCTTCATGTTGCAGAATTTTGTTGGGACAGAATGAATGAATATTTCTTACCGCGTACTGCACTCGAGTAGCTTCCTGCATTGCTATACATAAGAGCATCACATATGGATGTTGCAATATACATGTTAGATTAGATTTACCGTGCCAGTTTTATTAGTGGTAATATCTGCCAAATTTACTCCGTATGAAGCTCACTGATACAAAATTGTGCGGCGTACAATGCGCCTTCTATGAGAAATGAAGCCGAAGTAATTACTATTATTATTATTATTATTATTATTATTATTATTAGCTACAATAAAAACACGTAAGAGTGTATTTATCTAAAAATAATCTTAAAGTTTTCAAAAGCGCTAGTGGCTGGGAAAACTATGAGGCGATACACACTATATGTATGTATATAAACATTGGCTGTGATCATGCTCAGCCTCCTGTCCTGAGTCGCTGTTAAAATCCTATCCGTATCATTAGACATTGATCAGGAGCTTGTTTTGGCTCATCAAGCTTAGGCAGTTTCTCTCATTTAGGCTTTTGAATGATGTAAATAAGGCATAATTTTCCAAAAGCCACTTACATAGAGCTAACTTAGAGCCAACAATATCTGTATCGTAAAATTGCGAAAACTTGTTACTTGCGCGCAAAGGTATATTTATTTATAGAACATGTATATATAAATACGCATTTATACAAATATTTATATATGAAAACGTTATAAGCGTGAAATTACAAAGGAAAATATAGAGACAAACAAATTGTTCACCATGGGAAATCGAACCCCAGTTTCCAATATGACAAGTATATACATAGAAGTACTATATGATATTTTTGATGTGGAGTACTTTTGCCACGAATATGAACCAGTGTCTCTGTGTTGCTCTCGTAGTTTAAAACAGAACACGAGGACTCGACGTGACTGGGGAGTGTACGCTTTGGCGGTGCAGGGCGAACACGAGTACGAGCGTCCATGCATTGAGAAAGACCGGGAAAGCCGAGCGCCGTAACCGGTTGAGCTCGCTCTTTTGCAGTTCTTTACGTCTACGTCGTGCCTGTTGTGTTCATGTCCAAGTGACAACTGGTCAAAACCAAGGTTTCCTCTGATGCAAGCTGGCTGAAGCACTATGCTGGCTCGAATAAACGTCAGAATGTGCAAACGGATTTGATAAATCAGAAGCAATCCGATATATAAAACTAGACAAAAATGCAAAATTGCAAGTGTACTGTAAAACTGGGATATAGGAGCAGCATTAAAGCACATGTGCTTTTACTGCCTAAAATTTACTATGCATGTTAAACGGAAATTGTAAGTTCAACTATAGTTAGCACGCATTTAACAGTATAACGAACCTAGCGAATGGTGAAAAAATGTACGCATGTAGGTCAACTAATTCGCAAGGCACCCTCCCCCAATATGTGAATTCATTATTAAATTTCTGGGTTATCTACCTCTTGTTAAACCGGCTGTGTATTGTTTACGGCACACATACACTATCACAAAAACCAACAAATAAACATCCAACAAATACCACGGTGGTTTTAATTCAAGTATAAGGGGTGAACTCAAAGACACACACTTTGATATAAGCAAAGTACCAAGAAGGATTGCTTTTCCTGTAGAGTAAAAAACCAAAAACGGCATCTGGAGAAACCATTCATAACAAATGCATTAATTCCTCTGATTTCTGATTTCACAACTGATTCCACTTGACTTTAAAATGTACAGGCATTTCCAGCGTTGACCCCCTGTTCGCCTACGCCGTAATTATTGGCATTTTGCATAGGGAGTAGACAAAGAGTGAGAATCTAATCATTCACCGGGCAATCAGCTGGATGAATATTTCAGTACAGAGCTGCAGCACTCAGGCCTTTGTACTGGCAGCAAGAATATTATAGTGCGCTGTTTTCGAGAGAATCTAACGTTGATTATGATAAACTGGATGTGTAGTATCGTGCTGTGTAGAGGGTTACAATGTAGCACTGTCAGAGTCTGCGATTAGCAAATTATATTTTAAAAATAATATGGATCAATAAGAATTATTAATTTAATATAGATCTTCTACTGTATATTTTCACTTTATATTTAGAGTTTGTAAATCCTCTCTTTTCACGCCATCCATTTTCAACGTCTTCACTCAAATATTGTTTGGGAGATAGAAAGCTGGATTTAAGTGAATACTAGAAAACCTAGCTCACTTCCCTTAATATGTAAATCAGCATTATTTTTAAAAGTAGGTGTTAAACAAAGAATCACACATGCCATGTAATCATGTATTAAAATGTTATTATTTGATATAATCGTCATTGAATTCATTATTATCTATTATCAATATCTTCTCCTTCTTTCACGATTCAGTCTTCATCTGAAACCGTTAATTCTGCTTCTTTATTCATCTTTGCCTTCCTATACACATCCCCCTAACTCATTTTCTCTCAAGGGTTAATAGAAGTTAATTTATTTTAGAAATTTTGCCTGTATTGCGCTAGAAATACTGCCAACATATTTCCAGTTTTATTTTATACTATTATTTCTGTAATTTTAAACATTTTCAGTTCATTCCTTATTTTCTCATAATCCACGAGCACCGATCCTAGGCATTTAGTATTTGCAAATTAGGCCAATCATGCATGTTTCATTGGAATAAAAGAGTGCGAAAAAAGTCATTACTGAATAAACCTTATATTTTTTTCCTTGTGATTTCAGTGTTAGTGTGATGTTTTATATAAGATTATGTTATAAGTACCTAGCTAACAACATATCCTTTTACTAACTCAGAGTCATTTCCCACACTAAGTAGTTGAATTTGGTTCTAATTAATAGTCTTATTATGCATTACCATGTTGTTCCTAAAGGCTCTTTGTCTTTAAATGTTAAAGTTTTTTTTCAGTCTCCGATATTTTAAATCGTAATCACGTAATTATTTATTTCGTATTTCTAATACCTATTTACAGAATATCTTCCGATCCTGCAAACATTACCTTGTCTTTTGAATATAACTCAGTTCCTATTACATGTCCATTAATTTTAAAACGTTTACGTAAGTATGTTGTATATGTCTTAAAATACATTTGGCGTTAATTGTTTTATTAGTTGATCAAATAGTTTATGGTTCTACATTATCAAGTGAAATATGGCTAAGGATGAGTAGTCTCTAAATCTGGGATAATAAAGAGGGTAAGTGACAAAAACAAAGAGATGAATTAAACCAAATCACATTGAGGAAAAACACATACTTACTTAAAAAGCAATTTAGAGCTATGAGTATAGAGAAGCATTGATTAAGAAGGTGTCTGATAAAGGTTTATCCAGTTAAGCAAAGGCACCGGGTGCATTAACAGCTTTGATGTAGATATAATTGGTGATCGAGATTAGAAAATACTGAAAAGTGCAAGGCAGCAGAATGGATGCATGTATAACGTATGGTTATTGCTGCGAAATTATTAAAGTTATTATACAAATACTTAGTACATGGGATATTGACGGTAAATTCATATTTAAAATACAAGTTAAATGTGGAAAATATAAATAAAATAAGCAACGAAAATAAAAACCGAAAAAATAGATAAATTACCCTCACTAGCTGAACAAATTTGATCTGGCTTTGCGAACTTTAGCCAGGAAATTGCCAATTTTTGCCAGTACTTCTGGAAAGCCAGTAGATCACAATATGTCAGTTTCCTTCTAGTAAGACTTAAGCATTTTCTGTGAATTTAATTCTTCGCTGGTTTCCCACACTGTGAGAATTCTGTCAAAATATGTACAGCCTAACACAAAATAAATGAACAACTGCCAGAGATGGAAGTTCGATTCGGAAAACGTCGGGAGCTGCTGCGTTCACAATATACGATTTAATACCAGCCAGTTATGTGATAAATAGGAAGATGTAGTTTAATTTGGTTGTGTGTATGGTAGCCGAGCGGTGAAACACACATGTCTTGTTAATGGAACAGCCTGGGCTGGAATCTTTGGCATATATTTTTATTATTTAAATTTTCATTTGTTAAACCTATGTCAGTATGTTATTCATACACAAGATATCCATTAGTTTTAAGATATTCATGCATAAAAACAATAACAAATTCCCCTTTTCATTTTTAAAATAAATACCATATTAGTAAGAATTCTAAACTGAAAAACTAAACCAAATATTTAATTCACTTAATATCGGATGTGACGACTCTCTGCCTCATTCTTCCGTTATAATGGCGCTGACATGATCATGTGCAGCACCTCATAGGCTTGTAATTCGGTTTAATATGTTAGCAATCATGCCGGCTTTTCCTATGGCTGGCAGCACACATAAAGACGAAGCTACAAGGAGATATCTTCTTATAATGAAGGTTGCTGGATACTGTGTCTCAGATTGCAAGAACACTTGAATCCCCTATATCTGCCGATACGCACCGGCTATCCAGCGAAGAGATTGTTCGTCGTCGATCTGGTTCGAGTCGACAACGTTTGTGCACTCTTCATCGTGACACTGCACTTCTAAAAGAGACAGGTCTCTACAATTAGAAGTAATTATCATTTGCCTCGGTTGAACGTTTGACTACAGCAGGGCTCCTTTCTCGATCAGCAGCTAAAAAGCAGCGTCTTACAATCACAGCTTATGTCGTCGCATTTGCAGAAGAAAATGTCAAACACAACTGGAATAATCTTATATTCACAGACGACATGACATTTTCATCTACAAATGGGGGTAAAGTAATTGTCTACCGCCCCACAGGAAAAACTTAAAACGCAAAATACGTGGTACAAATGGATCGCGTGTGTCGTGTTGAGGTTCAACGTTGTCTAAGTGTGTTGTGGTAGCTTGATGGCATATTAAATGGACAGTAGTATAAAGACATCCTCAAAAGCGCCATGGTTCCTTCTATAAGGATTAGGCATTCCAATGCAATGGTTAAATTCCAGCAGGATAACCACCCTGTCCACACAAGTCAGCAGGTTTCAAACTGATTCTCGCAAGGCCAAGATATCCCAGTGGTTGACTGGTCTCCTTGCTCACCGATTTGAATCGTGTTGCAAATGTGTGGGCAGAGGAGTGAAGAAAGCCTTGTAGTTAACTTAGCCTGCAAGACAGCGCAAGACAAAAGAGGTTTGGTGGCTTAAAATACAGCATGCCTTGGGAGGAAATATCCCGTCGTGAGAATTTAACTAGCATTTGATATTATCCATGTCCCGTAGAATGAGGGTAGTAATAGAATCAGAGGGTTTACACACCCGATATTAAGTTAGTATATATTTTTATTTGTTCTTTCATTTACGACTATAATATTTACTTATTTATTTAGTTTGTAAATGAAAATCAGAGTATTTCAGTTTTTATGTGAATATAAATACCTTGAATTCAAATAAGCCTCTGCATTGGTAATTGCTTTATAATATGTGTAATAAACTCACGTCTTTCTGCAGAAAAAAGAAAGAAAGAATGAAAGAAAGAAAGAAATAAAAGTATGCTCGGGATACGAACTTCAGTAGGCCTGATTGCTAGGTATCTACTCAAAACCATTCGGCTGCCAGCACATATTCCATTGCTGGGACGCAATTTGAAGGGTGACAATAGAACGAACCTAAAGTCACACGTCCCGCGACACCATTCTGAACCGCACGCGGAAATGATTTGGACTTAGACAAATATACGCTTCGTGAGTCTGCTAATTCTGTTTTTCTTTGCCGTGGGGGTACCTATTTTCATCCATAGAATTGCCATTTTCCGTACTCTTCAGCGTTCCAGTCCAAACAATGTCGTTCCTGATCTTTCCTTTCTTCCTAAATTAAGCCCCCTTACTGAAATTCAATTTTATTACATTTTCTAGATTTAGGAATTACAATACGATTCAAATTTTTGTTGGCTGATGTTTTAGTCTTCCTTGATAAATTTCCACATATTTCTATCATTTATTTTACCTCTTCGCAATACTCACACCATACCTATTTCTTCAAACCTCTTTCAGAATCAACTGTTCAAATCTTAGGAGACAGGTTTTCTCGCTTACAAGCCTGCCGTTTAATATTGTCAAAGAGGTCTGCCACCTATTTCACTAATGTTCTAGCCTGTACAAATGAACAAAGAAATTGAGGTGGTAAAACGTAGCCACTAGCACCTAGACTTACCCAACCAAAATTTAAGCCATTTCTAGATACGGATGAATGTGGTTCCATTCCAGTAAGACTTTGGTTGCTAATGGCCTCGCGAAAGACAAATACTCTTCTCCCCTTCCACCCTTCCCTGTCTTACAGAAGTGGTTATGAAATGTCGGCATCGGACAAATCCGTAACCAATATACGTATCGTATCTATTCAACGCATTATTTTCCATTTTTATCTGTTTTACACAAGTGTACATTAATCACGTATTATATAATATCTCGGTGTGGAAGAAAAGTCAAAACTCGGTGCAAATGAAGGAGACTTCTAGAACTGAACCTTCACACTCGGAGGCCTCTAGAAGGCAGGAAAGAAGAAACTTCAGAATCCGACCGCTCGCAAGTATGTGGAGGAATGACAGCTAGAGGATTGCTGCAAGACTAGAATGCCTAATAACATTAGGCATGTAAAAAAGCTAGCATTGTTATGAGGTTCAACTGAGTGATGCTGATGTGAAACAACAGTATCTTTGGTTTAAGCAGCACAGACGTATGAACAAACTTGTTACGAGGCATAGAAGTATTATGCTAGGTCCGGAAGAACAGGTAATGGACGTGTAAAATGCTTTTCCCTCAGCTGCAACCTCTTTCCTTTTCCCTAAGCATGCAGTTAATCCGGTACCATTTGTGCTTAACGGTTACATTAATGGCTTGCAGCAAAAATTCTACTGTTTTCTCTCGAGTTAGACTTAACATTTGCACACTGACGCTGGACTGGCAGCAGACTCCGAAGGATCCAATTTAGTCAGTAATTTATGGTGACTGAAGGAGCAGACGTAGATGGAACTTTAGTCTCAGAGTTTGAGCATAGAGTGCTCGTGCACTGTACAAAGTGAAGCTCAAATAGTTGAACATTCATATAGTCATTGTATTATTTAGTGGGATGAAATCTAACCGAAAACTAAACGAATCAAAATGGGGCTAAACATGGGAAAGATAATGACAACTCATTGAAAAGATCAAACGAAACCTCTCAGCTGCTGTTTCTCATTATACATCCTCATTCCTAGAACAAAATGAGGTGCAAAAGACAATACTTTCGAGCATTCCTCTCTGAGCCCTGTGTTTGTTCATGACCCATTCCAGAAACCTCGTGCACGTTCGCAACTGCCTGTTCACAAGTGCTTGCTTCCATTAGGAACTGACAACGATAGTTAGGCAGAGTGGATCAAAGTGCAGTCTTTTAATGGGTATGCCTCCAACTGACTCTTCCCTTCAAATCAGCACTCACAATTGCACTTACTTGAGAATTTTCTTGCTCAAAAACTTATTGGAAACAAAGTCTGCTCATTTACATTTTCTAATAAAATTATTTCACATTACGCGTAGTTCTTTACGTGAATTTTATTTCCTTTCCGATGTTCTCAATATTTTGTATACTATATTACCTAAGAGGTAGCTGCTTTTTGTAATATGTGCAAGTAGAATATATTATTTACATATATTCACTTAAAGCTTGCTGCCAATTACTGGCACTAATGATGATGATAACAATATCGCTCGAATGTTCCACCTGCGCAATTTGGTGGCATTGTGTTTTAATTCGATGTATGGTAGAAGGAAAAAACATAGAAATAGCGGGCATAGTATGCAAGGTATTCATGTGTACTTTTTAATAGTATTGCTCACAAAGCTCCCTACCAACTTGTGTCCCAATTAAAAAAATAATCTATGGACTACAAAGGACAAACAATCGTTCCAAAACAAACATTACATTTGAGTATTTCACTCCCAAGATGTAAGCGGACATAGACGAATACCGTTTAAGAACGTCTTGGGCATAACAAATCACAGCTTTATTACAGATTAGTTATCCTGTTCGAAGAGATTATAATTATTCTAATGTTATGGCCCCTCCATGTTTAAATGCATCTTTATGTAGTGAATTATTTCGTGTTTTTTCGATTGTAGTAGATATAAAATAAAAGTTAATCTTTAAGGTTTTATAAGCAGCATACATCTGTTTAGTCCATTTTGGTAATAAAGCCGCTTTGCTAGAACATTTGGATTTTCATTCTTTTGGTGAAACGGGTTATCTTTGCTTTAGAGTCTAGGCATAATTGAGCAGTTGGTACTAATTGATGGTACAATACTCCAGATGTGGTGATTTATTTTGAATAAAACATAATTAACAGTTACCTTTTAGTTTTTATATTTAATAATTCTAACGCCATTATTTATGCGAATTGTTCTCTTCGAATATAACAAGTGTAGCAAGCTTGCAGTTTGCACTAGCGTAGCTTTTCTGTAAGTTGTTTTTCAAGTCCTTTTTGTAATGTTATAAATAAGTGGTAAGGGGATTCAGAAATGCGTAAAAATTGATTTTTATAATTATCAAATAGGGTTCTGTGAACGCATACTTGTGAACCAATTTTTATCATTTAGACAGGTTGTTATCGTCATGTAATTAAAATACATTCAGCACAGCACAGCACAATGAGATGAAATAATATACTTTCACTTTTTGCAATTCCGTAATGTGTGATTCAAACTGATAATAATCTCCCACTATGTTGATACTCATTTTCACCCGACAGCCAAATAACAATGGTACCAACACCCTACTTTTAGAAAGAGTGGTTGGAAGTACTGTGCTGCAAAGAGCAGCGTAGTTCAGATTGTGTTGCCATATTCGAATCTGTTTCTTTTCCTTTTTCCTTTTTTTTCGAATGCTAGTGAAGGATGCATATCTACCTGCTAAGAAGACTCTCCGTAATATATTAAAATTCGGAAATTCGACGACGTGCTAAACTCTACTACTCTACCCAGAGCGAATTTTGACATACCTCAATGCTTTCATCCTCGTTCAGAAGGCACACAGAATTATGCGCGAATGCCTATTCCAACGGAAAGCTACTGCACCATAATTTATTTGGCTTTAACAAAGGAATTTTTAAATGCTCCGGCGAAAATTTCAATTGACCTAGTTTCTACCGGGATACCCTGTCTTTCATTTGTAAAGTTAATGAGAGTTTAACGTATTAGTTTTATTTCATATCAGAGTTTTGTATTCTACTCCAAAATTCTACATAAAAGTTTTACCGGAAATGTCCTTTTTGACGTACCCCTAACTGTAATATATTAGTGAGAGAAATTCTCACGCTATTTGCTACCTTGAGTATACTAAGGAAGCTAATTAAAAGTGCTGAACCAAAATTACCCAGAAGGTGTGGTATCCTAATTTCAAAATGTAGGATTATTACAAAGGAGCCTTTAAAAACAAATGGTACCAGGAGAAGCCAAAATATATTTATAACTATAATACAACGTGGCTTTAAATCTTGAAAAGAACATTTACTACACTGCAAGTGTAATTGCATTAGCAATTATAAAATGCTTTGACTGAGTACATTTATTTTCCCTATTTGACCACAATAACCAAGGGGTTCAAAGAAAGAACTTAAACACTTTAGAGTTCTTTTCTTTCTGTAACACATTTTCCACTATGTGAATATAAATGTAATGTCCTACTAAGATACACGTAGCTGAAAAACTAGACAGAATTGTTAATATAAGTACAAATTTTCAGATGTGTAGGAATTTAGAATGGTCAGAAACGTATAATTCACCTCCTCTGTGATACTCCCTCCGGCGATCGCTGTCTCGGGAGGGAGGGATTCACCAGCTCTTCATGTGTTAGCGCTGCAGTCGTATCTTGTGATCGGCGCAGCTCTCCAGCGCGCCACTTTTACTTCTTGAAGAGAGCATTGACGAGCTTTGCTTGTTGAAAGTGTTATAAGATGTCGTATGTTGTATGCACCGACCGACGAAACGGGGAGTATAACTGGTACAAAACAAAAGAGATAATTTTGTTTAGAAAACGTCAAAGAGAGAGAGGGAGAGAGAGACTTAAGTATGGAAAGTTGATTAAGTATCACACTTTGTATTTAAGCCCATAATCTTTAAGGGAATTGAGTTGTTTTACTCATGGACGCTCTTTAGCTGCTGTGGGCCTTAGTGTCCCATTTTATATCCGGCTTGAGGTTCTTCTACGTGCCGTAAATCTACGATACGGGACCACTGGCTTTACTTCCCTTCCGAAGGAAGCCATGCTAAGGATTTTTACGCCCCAAAAAAATTATCGCCCTACGCCAGGTTTGAACGCGCGACCTCGGGAACTAGGGGCTAGCATGGTAACCACTACACCACGGAGGACAAAATTTTTAAGGGATGTAAGGCGAAGGATTGTAAGGGGTTTTCTCTCCCAGAACATTATTTCATAAGAAAATACTATTATTTTCTATTTTATCAAAAATAGCTGTAGCGATTTTGGTTAAACTCTGAGAACTGACATGACAAAATAAAAAAAAATACAACTTGATTTTCCTCTGAATATAATTTTCATACTCATTTAATTTTACAGAACTTTAACCATAAAAGACAGATAAAAGCTTATTACAGAAGAAATATAGAGTTCATTATTATCAGCATTATCCGTTTATTACTTTCGTTGTTCAGCATGTTTTCTAATTTTTAAGCAATGTATTCTTCAAATCTTAGTTTCTTTCTTCCCCTAGAATCATGCAAAATATATGCAGTATAAATCCTTGCGTATTCACTTGTTTTCAAATGGCCGACTTATTCTCCCATCCTCCTCGTGCCTTCATTTATAGGAATATAATAAAATCAGTTCTGGTGAATATTTTCGGGGATTAACAAGAAGACTATTTATAAATAACTTGTTAGAACAGTTATTAAAATTAATAATAGCTGGTAAAGAAAGTCATGAGATTGCTAAACATTAGTTTGCTTTCGGTGTAAAATTACTTACAATTTTGCACTTTAGTTCAATTGCAATGTTAATATGCGTTATTTTTCCCCTTGAAGGTGCAATGTAGCAGTACATTAGCGTGGTAATAAAGGACTGCTGTTTGAAGGTCACTCAGTTGAGTTATCAGGCACTTGTTACAGCATGTCAGGGTAACTGGTGGCATTAACGATTTCGTCTACCCCCCCCCCCTCCAAAAGCTGGGCTTATAATGCGGTCAACCAACAAACAGTAACAATAAACCTTGGAATTGTCACGTATCATTTTGTTAACGTGCATTATTCAATCTCAGATTCGGACATACTGTACTCATGAAACACCGATCAGAAAACGCCAAATTATCTCAGATAGGAAGGATCTTGTTGTAAACAATGAGGCCGAGCTGACTAATACGCGCACACGTGGTTGGGGCTGCATGACTGTGTCACATGAGTTTTGCAACACTGGCTGTAGCAGCGAAACAAAGTTTAATAAGATATTGCCATTTTATGTGTGACAGAATTATTATTATACTGTAGTAGCATAATGGTTACGATTCATTTTTTTCTTTCTTTAAGCTCGCGAAACAATGCGCGATCATTTGCCTCTCGCCAGTTCATAACGTTTGCCTCGGTTGTGCTTTGTTGCTGCAGAATGACAGGCCTGTTCCATGATGATAAGCTGACCGCTTTAAAATTGCATATAAATGCACTGAGCTTTTGGCATTTGTGAGATAACGCGTAGGAAATATAGCGTTAAATATCATAAGCGATTCTTCATGATAAACAATAATGTCTGTATCAGCATTCACCTCCGCATATATTTTGATACGAGAGGATCATATAGTAATTAAATGCAAATTATTATCCAAGTATTTCATTAGTAACTCACAGTTAGGCTGCATATTATTAAACACTAAGTTCCTGTGTGGCTTGGTGGTTAGTATGCTAACCTCCAAATCCAAAGGTACCGGATTCTTTCACTGATGGCGGGTGGGAATCTTTCTTAAGCCAGGTTTATTCCCAGTCCTCTCTAGGTCTGGAAGTATCAATGCGAGTGTGAATGTGTGCGTGTGTGTGTGTGTGTGCGCACGCATGTGTGTGTGTTTGTGTGTGTGAATTTAATGCTATAACCAAAAGTACTACCAAACCAAAGATTAACACCACTGTAAGCAGTGAACATCATTGCTGATGAGTAATTGTTTCTAAGTTAAAAATCCTAGATGTTAAAGCTTCTAGAAAAAGGAGAAGGCGGCAATTAATGACCGTATAATTATATTACACATTTTTTAAACCTCGCCGCCTTTTAGGATGATTTCCGCCAAAAGGGCCAGCGTCTCTAAGCGCTTGTCACCTGTCAAACCTGATTGACAAGCATTCATTCCTACCTTTGTATCCATATCTATTAGAACTGCGCTGAAATGAAGTAACAAACAAAATGATATACAATTTGTTTATGTCATTCTAAAACGTCTGAATGCTGATAAATGTCTGTATAATCTGTTTCGGATTAGAACGATTCTGTGTAAACACGTGGGAGGAAAGAAAGAGGAAGAGGGAGATAATGAGAGGGAGTCGGAACACTGTTAGGCTACTGATTCGTGGAGGAAAGTTCACGGGTGTTTCTTTCATTTGTTATCGCAGAATAACCATATTTAAGGAGTACTGCACTGTAAGTAGTTTTGTCATGACTGCTAAACCTGAATTAGTTTCCGAAAGTGAAAGATATACAAATCCTTAGATTCATTTCTCTGTATCCTGCACATACACCACAGATGAATTGTCGGCTGAATTCGTAAAGGAATGCTTGCAACAGACGTATACAAAACATAGAGGTATACACTAAATAGAAGACAGATGCAGTTATACACCATCGGCTTATTACTATTATCATTAATATTATTTTTGCTATTATTGTTATTTTAATGTTAATGCGGAGAATGTGTTCCCTCCAGAACAAAGGAGAAAGCTTACGGATAACAAGGCGCATAATCCGATTAGCTTAATTGAACCCTATAATCAGTTTACACATGTCTTTTGACACCTTGCCGTCTTTGAGGGTACTTTCCGCAAAAGGAGCCGCGTTTATAAGTGCCTGTCACCTTTTAAACTTGTTTGAGAACGTTTCATAAGGGTTGACAAGTGATGTATGACATGTAACTCAATCAGATAAGATCTTATCTTATAATTATACATGTATAATTATCTCGCATCATTGACTTTTAAGGGCTCAAATCGCTAACAAGGGCTATACAGCAATTGGAGGCTTGAATTTTCGGTATCACATGTCCTAAATGGCTGGTTGTGTGCAATTGATCATTGATTTCAAAGTTTGAAGCGCGCAGCTAAAGTCTTAGGGAGCTTGAATTACCCAGTAGCGTATATGTGTGCTACTGTGTACATTAAGAATCCCGACAGTGTGGCAAGGCTCGTATAAATGTGTATATTGACCACACCTCATTGACATTAGAACACTGAACCTGCATTAATTGACCCCGCACTTGGTTTTTACCGTATACGTGTGTTACCACGTATATTAAAGAATGCGGACTGTATGATAAGCATCATATATATGTATGTAATTATCACAACAGATTGCCTTGAAAGTGTTGAAGCCGAGTGCAAGCAGATGGGTACCACCGTCGCGTGTATTTGATTAACACAACTAAATGATTAATAATCAATCATTAACTTTTATAGAGAATATGTTGGAATATATCCGACAACCACACCCTGATGCAAGATTTATTAACAAGACATAACCAGCAAACGAGACATAGAAAGAAAAAAATGTTGAAATAATATCACAGGATAGAGCGTTTAGACATCCCTTGTAATAACCGAATCCGAAAATACAACGCCATTTGTGTGTGTAAGTGGTATATAGTTATTCGAATTAAGTAATTATTGTCTTTAAAGTGGTACAGAGATAAAGACAACACGCACGCGTCGACACACACACATACACACAGATATTCACAGATCTTTTTCTAAACACTCTCTTTCTCTCTCTTCCTCTTTCACGGCATTTCACCTTAAAATTAAACACAGGCAATAGAATTATGAATTATATAAATAATTCCAGCTTTCAAATATTCCTCTATTAATGTAAGGTGCAACGGAGAATTAAGGAATATTTTGAAGCTACAGGATTCGAACGAAGGACAATTGAATTTCTGAATACTGTTATTTTCTATTCCGCACAATGCATTTCCAATACAGCAGAAAAATAAACTTAAATAGGAATAATTTATGTACCCACTAATAAATCATATAGAGTATGCAAAGTCATGTGAATGAGTCACATTATAAACATATAAACAGTATGGATGAAGACCGAACATACCAGATAATACAAAAGTATAAACGCATGAATGGAAGGGTGTTGGCAGACCACGTATGAGGTGGAGAGATGTTTTCTTGAAGATGAGAATGTCACAAAGCTTATGCTGTTATGATGGTGATAATAATTATTATTTCAGGTGCAACATTATAAACTATATAAATGCATAATAACATCCGTTAAACCACCTCTCGCTCTCTCCCTCTCTCTCACTCACACACACAGCCTTAACCCTTCCATTCTCTCTGTATAAATTGTATATTGTTATATTTTGATACCGATAATAAACCGACGTTCATGGTATGTTAATAAACTATAAAATATGAGAGGGAGAGAATAAAAAGAATAGTATTGTATATTGAAATAAAATGTTAAAAAGAATTCAACATAATCTGATGTGCATTTCTTTCTTATTCTCTTAAAGCCCCTTCAAGGATAGTATATAGAGTCCTGCCCTTAAACACTTGATGGCGATCTTCTCTTTGTAACCATAGCGATATGTGAAATGTAGCTATTCCGGCAAAAGTTTTATTTTTATACCCGCTAATAAGCGATAGAGGGTGCAGACATATATGGTGGAGGCGCTGGGAATCGATGCCGGTACTCTCGTAACCATATATGTCACAACTAAACTTGGACACAAGGGGGAATAACTGGGAATCAGGTAATAGAGAATGCAGAGCTTGGCTTAACGAAACTATTTAATTCTAGAGAGTTAGATTTCTACCCTGCAATAGTTGGGTTTACATGATCAGGGATGATGATGGTACTAGCTAACATTACTATTATCACCTTATCTTATAATGCTTACCTTGGAAAGCATGTCTCGTCGTGGATTAGGAGAGCCAATACTCAACACGACTTTGTCAAGCCGCTAGTGGTGCCAAGTGAAACCATCCGGAGCGGCCGTGCAGCGGCCGTCGACGGGTACCATGGTGGTCCCGGCCAAGTTACAACACAAAGTCCCCTGAGTAGAGCTCAAGCACTTGTTTATATAGGGTTAAATACCCTGGCAGCTATTACCAAATAT
This sequence comes from Deroplatys truncata, assembly GCA_030765065.1. NCBI lineage: Eukaryota > Metazoa > Arthropoda > Insecta > Mantodea > Mantidae > Deroplatys > Deroplatys truncata. The sequence continues at coordinate 179,924,419 of CM060977.1, read as the reverse complement.
GGTCTGCCACCGCCCTGGATTTGGAATATAGCTGCCAATCATAACTCGATACGTCAATGTTCTAGAACATTCTATGCGACCGTGTCGAGGTTTAAGGTGCAGCTAAGAGCCTGCAGAAAGACACGTACTCCTCAGGAAATGATGGCACAGTAACATCCCTTTGAAACGTCAAAGAAAATGGCAAACCACTGTTTCCTGTCATATATACAATTTACTAAGACTTAAGCAGAATTAAGAATATAAAATATGATGAATTCAGAAACTTGTGACAGATTAATAAAATTATGCCAATTAATATACAATAATAATCACAATACGGATCTACTCAGTCACATAGTGACAATATAGTATCCTTATATTGCTCCAGTAAAATTATAGCAAGCAATACATTGACATTATTTAATCAAGAGAAACCACCCTTTCTCTTCACTGCTTGCCCTAAAGTTATAGTTATACAGGATGAATCACCTAAAACCTGCACCGCAAATATTTCGGAAATGGAAAGTGCTATAGATGTGCAGCTTTCACAACATTTATTGGTAGACAGGGGCTCTCGTATATTTAGGCTATAAATAGAGTTTAATAACACTGAGAAAGTGTATTTTTTGGTCAATATAATTTTTTTAAATGCAACAATGCCTAGTTACATCAACAGAATAAACGCAGGGTAAATTGAAATGTCAATTGTCTTTGTTGCTGGATTCTAGTACAAGTGGTTTATGAGAAATCCTATTTTGAAGTTTCCACTCCGACAATTGTTTGTCCCATTCAACCTGCTTAGTTGTTAGGTACGAGCTTTACGTTTGTTTGCGTTGTGTTTTCTGTCCTTTGATTGCATTGCGACTTTCTGGTCAGTTAGTTTGTGACACTTCAAGCATTACGTCGCAAGTGGAAGATGGGGTTTACTAATGCAGAAAAAGACGACATGCTCATGGTGTATGGAGAGTGTAGGAAGAATGCAGTTTGTTCCTGTATGGTGTATGCGGAAATGTATCCCAATATATGTCAACCATCTTGGCAATTATTTATCAACCTCTTCAACCAATTACGTGAAAGTGGTACTGTAACACCTAGAAAACGTAACAGAAAAAAGCAGGTGACTGGAGAACAGGCAGAAATTAATGTTTTGAATGCCGTTGCAGTAGATCCGCAAATTAGTTCCCCCACAATCGCACGTGGAATGGCATAAGTCAGGCAAGTGTACTGCGCATTCTCCATCCACATAGGTTCCATCCCTATCACATCTCTCTCCATCAAGAGCTGCATGGAAAGGATTTTGAGAACCGTGTTAACTTTTGTACATGCGCATTAAGTTATGATACTCAGATTCATCATGTATCTTGTTTAGTGATGAGACTACATTAACTAATCATGGCCAGGTAAACCGCAGAAACATGCACTATTGGTCTGTTGACAATCTCCGTTGGCTTCGTCAGGTGGACCGTCAGCGTCCATAGAGTTTAAACGTGTGGTGTGGGATAGTGAACCATCAGCTAATAGGCCGGTTTGTTCCTAGAAGGAGCAATGAACTGACACAAGTATCGCAGCCTCCTGACAGACCGTCTGCCACAGATGCAGACTAGGAGGAACATGATGTAGCAACATGATGGCTGTTTGGCCCAGAGTGCACGAAGTTCTACAGCTTGCATTAACGGATTGTTTCCAAATCGTTGAATTGGACGAAGTAGACCTGTACCTTGGCCAGCCCGTTCACCGTATCTGACTCCTTTAGGCGTTTTTCTGTGGGGAAGCCTGAAAGACACTGTCTACAAGCATGTACCAACTACACCAGGCGATATGAAACACGTATTACTGCTGCCTGTTCTGAAATTTCCGTTGAAATGTCAGAACGATAGGTGAGCAGCGAAAGGTTAGGAGTGTGGAAACGTTACACCTGAGTGCTGAAAGACACGCTTCACTACCACAGTTCACACCGATCCTAGATGAATCCATCACCTATTACTTTGGTTTTAAAAAATCTGGCACTCGAACATCAACCTATATACGAGGCAGGTTTCAGCAAAAGCAGCGAAGGAAAAGGGAGGAAGACAGCGTTAAATAAGATACTAGAACCAGTAATGATTGGTTGTGGCAGAAGTGGTTCAGATCCTTACCCACCAAAACAACTGCCGACACGATTCCATCCACTGGAAGTTCAAAGCTACTCCTATAATTATTTCAACTGAACAACAACATTTCTGGTGTTTTAAAAGATATCGTTATGTAAAATGTCAATAATATAAATTATTTGTGTCCCCAATGTAAATGTAAAAACTGACTACATAAAGACGCAAAGGGTAAGAGAATCAACAGAACAAAACTGTTCTAAAATACAAACAGCATAAATGACCAATATGACCTAATTGTTATAATCTGGAACCCATGATAAAGATTTATGTACACGTTGCCAATGTCTATGATGCAGCAAATAAAACATGAAACAGTACTGATTCATCCGGTGAGCCCGATTGTCTAATGACATCTGTTACGACGATTAGCGGATATAACGGGGACTATACAAATTTAAGCATTAGTGAGAGGAGTGGCTACTTGCAGTTAATGTGAATAACGCAAAAATAATGACGTTCAAAGATATTTCGGTTTATAGCGGGGATAAGGCATGGGCTTATGAAGGCAGAAGTTGCACAACGTTAAGTGTTTTTGTGATTGGCGCATTCAATTAACCAAAATGGACGAATATATTCATATCGTGAAACATAAGGCAGGTGTGAAAGCAGCAACGACTCTCTGTATACGAAGCAGAATTCCATATCTATATGTAACCTTATCGGAGAGCGTATATGAACATAGAGCAACACTGACATTTACATGTGGAACAGAATTGTGGACATGACAACAAACAGGGAATCTGGATCTACTTAGGACCCATTTTTAAAAGGAATTATAGGGAAGGAGAGCCACTTCAACTGTGAAATTGTCAGAGAATTTGGGCTGTAGAATGAGACAATAGTGTGCTAAAACCGAGCAGTTTGAAGATTGAATGAAAATTGCCCACGGAGACCAATCTCTAATTAAGACTCCTGCTACGTGAACAGCTGAGAATAGAAGGAAATTATACTTGGGCATGAGAAGTAAAAAAAAAATTTGGAAACAATAAGGATGGGCTGCATTTTGATGGCGGATAGGGAAATAGACGGAATGGTGGTAAAAGATTAAGAACTACCTTTGTGACGTTTTAAGCAAGAAACAATTGCGCCATATACGGAGAAGTTCCAAAAGATTTTTTTGAAACAACAGCTTGGTCTGAAACTTCAAAGGGGTGTGAAGCGATATATTAAAACATAGCCATTACACATAGGCTATCGTGGCTTATTGAATGGCGGATGGTAACCATTGCGGATAAAAATTATACGAATATGCTCCATTTGCAAGGAAGAGGAATTCTGGTGCATATCTTTGCACGCTGTGCGGAGAAATTGAGTGAAAAATGTTTACCCTTATGCTTTTCCTCCTCAAATGGCTGCTTAAGGTCATGTTGGGCTCTACAAGCAGGCAGGGAGAACTTGGAGAGGATTCGGTAAATTTCTGCTTAATTCAAGACAACCGAGATCCGAGAAGTTTGTAAAGGAAGGGGCTTTCAGCAGAGATAAACCTAACCATATTATTGCTGGTGTTTTATTTGTTTGCTATTTTAGTATATATATTGATGCGTTGTGTTTATTTTTCGTTGTTAATGTTTCCGTGATATAACAGGGCATAACAATGCAATGTAATATGGTTTACCTTTGTTTTGAAGTTTTTATTTAAACTACTGCATTTGAATACTTTTGTTACTTAATTCTTTTGTACTGGTGTTTTTTGTTGCGAGCTTTTACCCTATTTTGTCCAGTTTTAGTATTGTTTTACGGTTCTGGGTGTTGTGAAAGCGCATATGCTTTGATAGATCCGTGGATTAATAGGGATCAATTTATGTATAATTTCATTTAAATAAATATACTAATTCAACTATAGCAACGTTAAGCAAAGCAAATGGTGTTACAGTTAAGCGACCGTTCTTTTGTTTCTCATAAGGGCATGCAAACTCTTCATAGTGTAAAGGCCAAACCACATAAATGTCCCAGTATAGAAATTTCTCACAAATATATTGCAATTCACTCTAACTAACTGAGTGTTATTGAAACACTTGGTTGTCGTTTTAAGTTTCTGTACACTTCTTTTAAGGGTCGTTTTAACCTTCCTAGGTTAACCTTTCAGGTACAGTTCCTTACATTATTGGATTACAGTATGACACTTATACATTACGTATATGTACATGTTACAATTTGGTTAAATACATGGATATATATATATATATATATATATATATATTCGTTTAAGAAAAGTGATTACTTTCTGGATGAAAGTTGCATCATTGAGTGCTGCAGAAATATTTCTGGGCATACCAGCCTGACTACGTTGATTTTCAAATTTTGGACATGCTAGTATAATATATACTACTGTTAATGCTGTTTTACATGTTTCACAAATTGGTGGAGAGCTTCTATTTAACAAATAAGAGTGTGTCACTTTGGTATGCCCAATTCGTAGTTGGGATATTACATATTGGTTTCGCCGCTGTAGCTGTCTTATTGGATATTGTTGAGTTGAAGTTCCACGTACATCATGAAGTTTACTTGTAGAATTGTTCATCCAGCTGGTCAGCCATTCTTTGTGTACTTTCTTCTTAAAATATGTGACTGCATCTTGGAGAGGTATTTTAATATCAGTATCTTTGTTGGTAGTTCTGTAGCTTGTTTTGCTGCAGTATCGCCTCTTTCATTACCGGGTATGTTTTATGAGATGGTATCCACATGAAATTGAGTGACTTTTCTAAGTTATAAAGGATGGTAACAAGATTATGTATTTCCTTTACAATACTATTGGTAGAGAACGTGTCTTGTATTGCTTTTAATACTTTTAGAGAGTCACTGATAATTATGTAAGAGTCACTATGTGAAGTTTCCAGAGCGTATTCTAGTACATTTTAATATATAATTTATAAGTATATATAGGAGACAGGGACCGCAATTTGTATTGGAGGATGATATCTCCAAATATCAAAGCACATCCATTGCCTTTTCCCGTTTTAGAACCATCCGTATAGATGCAGAGTTTGGATGTGTATTTCTCTAGCTTTTCTTTAAATAACTGCTGGTATATTAGTGGTTGTAGTAGTTGGTATTTATACGATTATGCTTCTTAAATCTATATCAATGGGAGGTATTTTCTTCCTCCAGGGTGGATGATCCGACTGTAGTTGCCTTGAGGAGATGTTAGGAATCGTAGTGTTCATTTCTTTGAGATATCTGTTTATTCTGATTTGAAATGGCAATGAATGTGATTGCTGTGTGGGGAAAGTATCACAAGGATTTGAGAAAATCAGTGAGTACATTCTAGATTTCGGTGTTGCTGCTATTTTGAAAGTGTAGGCAATGCTTAATTGCTTAATACAGCATTGTAATGGAGTTCATTGGCTACTATTAATATGCTATCTACAGGACTAGTGCGATAAGCACTATTGCAATCCGAGTAGCTGAATTCTGTATTGAATTCAGTATTTGTATAATTGATATCTTGGCGCTACTGTATACTCTGGAACCATGTTCCATTTTAGGGCGTATAGAGGCTTTACAACTGCACATTAGGACATGATATTCGGCTCCGCAATTCTGTGCTGCTAGTAGTACTTTTAAGATGTTCATTCTTCTTTGACAATGATTTTTATGACTTCTCAAGTGCCGTCATGTTAATTTATTATCAAATAAAACTCCGAGTAACTTCACAGTTTCTTCAATAGTAATTTTTTTGTTTTTTACATGCAGTTCAGGATTAAATTTATTTCGATTTCTAGAGAATAAAATACATTTTATTTTGGACGAAGAAATTTTAAAACTAGTTTCAGTAGGCCATTGTTGTATGCTCTGAAGCGAGTCCTGTAAACATTCTTGGGCAGTTGTGGTTCGTTCTATACAATAGATGATTGGATCATTTGCAAATAAATTTGCTTGGACTGTTGTTTTTATTCGTGATACAGTTCTATTAATAACTATCACGAAGAGGGTTACACTGATGACTGAGCCTTGTGGTACACCATTTATTAAAGAAATCGTTCTTGAAAGGGTCCCATTAACCTTTAATTGGCCTCTGCGATCTTGCAGGAAGTTCTAAATAAAGCTGCGCATATTTCCTGATATTTGTTGTTTTTATAATTCTCTTATGATATAATCCCGTCGTACCATGTCATACGCTTTATGTATATCTAAGCTAATAGTAATTACGTGTTGTTTTTGTGGAAGGCTTCTAGTATTTCTGTTTGTAGGGATACCAGATTATCATTTACGGAGTGAAATTGTCTAAATCCACTTTGCATTGCAAGAAAAAGTTTCCTTTTTCAAGGGCCCACCTTAAACGTCTCTTGATTATTTTTTCCACTAACATGCACATTGTGCACGTTAAGGTAATAGGCCTGTAGTTTACAGCTAATAGGAGTTCTTTCTTTTCTTATGGAAAGAAATTATTAAGCTTTCGCGCCATTGGTTGGGAAATCCTTTTTTAGTCCATATGTAGTTAAATATTGCATTTAAATATTTTAATGCCACAAGGGGGAACTGTTGTAGGAGTGCATATGGAATGTTATCTGGTCCAGGCCTAGTATTCTTGCAGTGATATAGAGCATCTTGTACCTCTTGAAATATAATTTCATCATTATACTTTTCGGAATTATTTGAAAAATGCCTTGGGGGTTTCGGTCAGGTAAGGTTTTTTGATGCGTTAAAAAATCACTATCATAATTATTGTCACTGCATATTTCTGCAAATGCTTCTGCAATGGTGTTGGCTACATCCTGTGGTTTGGTGAGAATGTCACTCTTGTTGCACTTATATATAGTATGTTAATCTGAATGAAACTATTAGTACCTCTTAGTTTTTTCATGCCATTCCATATGTTTTGATCTGGAGTTTTATGGTTGAGTGATGATAGAAGTTTTATCTAACATGACCTTTTGCTTTCCTTTAGTGTACGGCGAGCTACAGCACATAGCCTTTGGAAAGCTAATTTGTTTTCAGAATTAGGGTGACGTTTGTATTTGTAATAGGATTTGTTTTTCTTTTTAGTTGCATTCCTACAGATTTCATTCCAACAAGGGAGATCTTCCTTTTATTCTTTATGTTTACATTTGGAATGCTTAATTTTGCACAATTCAGTATAACATCAGTAAATTCAGCAACTAATTCACTTACAGAAAGTTCTTCAAATCTTCCATGAGGGGTTAAGTTGTTAAATTTTTCAGAAATGTATTTTTTTCAAGTTTTTCCAATCTGCATGGTGGGTATTCCATTTAACTGGTAGAGTAATGTATTTTGATGATGTAATAGGTGAGTTTAGTATGATTGGGAAGTGGTCGCTGCCTAACAGTGTATCATATGCAGTCCAAGTAAAAGATGAAGCAAGACATGGAGAGCAAAAAGTAAGATCTATGTTACTAATGTTCCATGAGTTATATCAGAGCCTGTAGGTTAATTAGAATTTAGTAATATCAGATCATGATTTTCCAATATAGATTCCATTATCTTGCCTCTTAGATCACTATGATTACTGCCCCAAAGTGTATTGTGTGAGTTGAAGTATCCTAATATTAAAAACGGCTTAGGTAATTGTTGGATTAGTGCTGTTAACTCATCTATATTCAGGTTTTTGTTATTAGGAAGATAAACATTACAAATGCACATAGATTTAGGCGTCAATACTTTCACTGCTACTGCTTCTAATGGAGCTGTAATGGCAATTCTATACGTGGAACATAATCGTGGATGTATGTAGCTACTCCTCCAGTTGCATGTAAGGCTGACTTAGGGTTTATGTAATATGGTGTACATTGTTTAATGTGGGCTACATACTGATCATTAAAGTTCGTTTCTTGTAGGAATATGATTTGGGGTTGGTGTTTATTAAGTCATTTTGCGGACGGAAACTGTTTATGTTCCATTGTAAAAGAAATGATGCCAATACAAAGGATTTCGTCACCTTATTCTAAGTCATTTCACTTATGTTTTCATGGCGAAGGGCCATCAGTGGTTTCTTTTCGATCCTTGAGCTCATGTTCTTGATACTTCTTTCTTGGTAATAAGGGTACAGTTTCTTAAGTGTGTCAATTAACCCTCTAATGTCGCTGGTGTATGTCCTAACAATGGGAATGACATCTGTCACACCAATGTGTTTTCAAATAAACTCTTAAGCTGTAGAAAATTTAATACATGTTTCCATTATGTTTTTCACAGGACGCATCAGATCATCTATGGATTGGTGATTCCATGATCTCTTGGATTTCTTTCTTGTTTGTTTTCTATTTTCCGTGGGTTGTGATTTGTCTTCAATATTGTCCTCTTGTGAGTTTGAGGAGGCATGCGACCCAGAAGCAAGTTCTGCTTTATTGTCACTGACGTTAGGTTCTTCAGATGTCAGTGGCCCTTTGGGTCTGTTTGTAGAGATTACCGCCATTTTGTTTGATTGCGGTGTTACGGAGGTTGCAATCGTCGGGTTTCTTCTAAATCGTTATTCTTCTCCGTATGTGTAACGTTTTGTGGAGAAGTGAAATCAGGTTGGAGACCTAAAGTACCTCTTTCGATTCTATTAGGCACGTTGTTGTCTTTTGTAGTTGTAGTTGATAAATTTGTGTTCATTGTTAGTTTAGGGAAGTCCACTTTTGTTAATGTATGGACTTGTTTTGTTTGAGATAATGTACTATTTTCTGTAGGGTTGGAGTCACACGTAGTACATTGCCTTGCTAAATGTCCCTCTGCTTTGCAAATAATATCGGTGTATCGGATGACACATAGATCCAGTAGGTCGTACCATCGTATGTTACCTGAAAGGATTTTGGGAGTAATGACAAGTCCTCTGGTGCAATATATAGATGTTGTCGAAAACTAAGGATATGTGTGAATCCTTTCATAGGAATGCCTGCTTTAATGCACGATATGGATGACTTTGGGGTTATACCCAACTGGAGCAGTTGATCTTCAATTACGGAGTTGGGTATGACAGGGCATACGTTGGATAGTATTATACGCTTGTTAGCAGTGATCAGAGGTCTTAATGTAAGCATTTTATCATCAATGTTTATTGTAGGATGTTTTAGACAGAGCTCTTGTGCCATACTTTTGGTTGACAAGAACATGCATACTCGTGAATTCGATATTCGCGAGACATAACGTATGTTGGTAGAATCTGTGAGTTTTCCTACTGTTAATATGTAGTCCTTTATGGGGATACCTTCATGTGCATCAATTACAATGCTTGGTCCTTGTTAAGGGTAGTTTGTACTACTGAGGCATAGCTTAACTGTGTGTTGTTCTCGTTTAGGTTAGTTCTTTGAGAGTTTTTGTGTCATGAGGGCTCCTGTACTAAGCAGCCTTCATTTGTTTTAGACTGCAGTTAACCTCAATTGAGGTTATGTGGTATTACACAAATTATCTCAATTTTAAGTTACTCGCGAAGCATATATATTATATTAACGCTTACCTCAGTATGCTTTATTTCTTCTTCAGTTGGAGTTATGTGTTAATTGCAAGCTAAATACTATTTACTCGAGGAACTAATTGCTTGATTTCACACTACATACACATCTTGTCACGGCCTACCCAATCCTCTCTGTACACTTGTTCTGCTTTAAATGAATAAAACATTCATGGAAATATGTATGTTGATTAACAAGTAATATTTACAAGAATATTAACTTCTAAAGCAACTTGGAAAATTCCAATGGAAATATATCATAGCGGTTAGATAATTTCTGTGATTGTTTCCTACTGGACTTTTTACCTCCCATTTTCTGTTAAAGAGATAATGTTCAAGGTTGTGAAACAGAAATATCAGTACCACATAACCAGAAAAACGTTAATAATCCGATTTTTATTCCTTTACTGGGGCATAAAACCTGGAAGTGATTGGTTGACTATGAAGCCTTTAAAATCTGCGCAGCGCACATTTTTACTTCCTTGCGTAGCTCTAAACTCATAACATCGAGTTTCATCTTAATGAGTATAAATAGGTACCAATGATTAGGTATTAAGGAAAGTTGGTGAAACTTCCATCGCAATTTAGGTGGATTTGGGTTTTATGTAATTACTAGGGACTTATTGATTCCTGAAGGAGCAACGGGTATACGCGCCCACGCTGCTTACATTCACTAGTGTTTTAAACAAGAGAGTGAAGCGAATTTATTATCCCACATCATTTATTTCTACTGACATTTAATTTATAGCTAGATCGGCAAGGGAAAGTGACGCGTTTGAAAGCTGTGAGTGCAATCTTGATATATTTAGAGGAATGTATTTTAGACCAATTAATATGCCAATTTACTACATAAGCGTATAGCATATTCATTGTTCAACTCTATCACTTACTGTACGACTGTATATAGACAAGAAACAAAACAGAAGTTAAAGGTGTTTATTCTAAACTCATGACGCACGCGTCAGTGTCCCTTCAAAGGAACAATTGGAATGTCTACTCTAGTATCAGTTTGGAATCTATAAATGGAACTATGATATGCTGTACTGGAGTAATTGTATAAAGAACAAAAAATAAAATGGGGATAATCCATTTACGTTAAAGTTATTATAAAACCTACTTTTTGTTTTCTGTGACTATTATCCATAGATTTTCCTTAACCCGTAACGATGAGTTAAATGGGTAGAGCTTGATTACGTCATATATTGTGTTTCTCCAAACACTGTTACGACTAACGCATTGTTAGCTTACAGTTATTATATGTGGCCTTAAATCGCTAAGCTATAGATTGCTTAGAAAACAACATGCCACAAATTTCAGCCTAAACATCCCTAATTAAAATGTATAGAACTACAGAGGAAGGATGACCTCTTAACAAGGACCATGCCTTACGCTAATCTGATGTTTAAAACTACACAGTCGTAAATATCCTTCAAGGTAAGTAAAAAATGAAGAAGATGCCGGAAAACGCCATAGATCATACACGAGCAACCCATTGTAGTATAGCGTTTTTATTGCGTCTTTACGCGAGATCTCCAGTCATTGTTGGTATACAATTTCTAAGTCCATTTTTTGGAGGTATAGGCTTCAATTTTCCTAGAACATTCTCCGGTTTGAATTATTCTAGATTTCCTTGGACGCTGTTAATTGTACACCGTGTGCTTACATGTGCTTCAGTTCTTACATTTTAAGTAATAAATTTTGCCACGACCTTGCGCTAGGCGTCTGTGGAATACACACTTCATTGTTTGTTATATAGTAGATCAGCGGGTTGAAGATTTTTAGGTATGGGGTAGTTTTCAGTGAAAATGTTCATCACGGAGAACTCATTTTCGCCTAGCAACTCTCCATACTACGTGGGGTAGGAAATAAACATTAAGAATTGAGAAGTTTTGACATTATAACGTGCTTTATGGTTTATTTCATTACAAAAACTGTTTAAAATCTAACTTCAAATGCGTCACAAAACTAAAGAAAGAAACATATTAAGGCAGCACATTTTAAAACGGACATTTAAAATCATTATATGCCTTCGTAGGTTTGAACATAAAATTATTTTTAATGTTGCACAACCAAAAATGCTACTTGATCACAAAATAACAAACTAATGATAGGAGTGATACCGAATTGACTTACATAGTTTAGCCATATCTGGGATAGCTGAAGCCGAATCTGGCCCCGCATCAAAACGAGATCTGTCTTTTGTAGTTCCTACATAAGCAAATAACCTTGATTCATATAAAGAAATGGTTGCAAAGGACAACATAATGTTTTACCAGACAAAACTATAAATTGCTATTTTAACTTGCACCAGAACTCGCATAGTAACACCTTATTTGAACGATTTATTTTATTAAAATTTTAGGTCAAATCAATCAACCGTTCATATTTCTGTGTTGTTAGAAAGGCTGGTTTTTCTAATATAGCGGGAAATGGGTAAAGCATCCCCAAATGTTTTGTTTCGTTTTTTCACGAAGTTCTTCGGAAAACAACTGTTGGAAATATGAAGCCATCTTAGTAAGCGAACTTGAAACTCATTTAAGATATCCCCAAGTATGCATGAATCTAGTTCTTCCACAAATTATTTCACAATTAAGACAAAGATTGTTTACCTGATTTTCTTTTTGAACTCTTTCACTTTATCCCTAATGTTATGTCCTGTTGTTGCGTTTCCTTGAAGCTAAACTATTAACTTGTGAAAAATATGATTTAACCAGCGTTCGTCGCATAGCTTATCTTCCAAAGCGAAATCATTATTAATCTGGAAGGTTCTGACTTCAGCCCCATTTCAAACAGCTGAGTCAGGATTTTGCTTCGGGAGAGCTCCTTATTTCTGTGCGAAAAAGTAATGAAGCTGAATATAAAATCCCATGTGATAATACAAAACTTTGAATATATGTTATTCTTAGGTATTTCAAAGAATTTAATTACTTTCACGATTCCTTTTAGAGAGGTTGGACTCTTCTTCACAGAAAGGGCTTGGTGGTGGAAGATGCAGGGGATACTGCTGCACTCATTCGCTTTTTGTTTAATTTTTGAGATATCACTAGACATCACTCTAGTCATGACCTTCACGCCGTCTGTGCAAACACATATATAGTTATTTTATGGGATGCCATTCACTGTGAAAATTCATTTATTAGTATACAAATTTCAACTCTAGTTGTGATAGGCGGTACCGATTGGCAGAGGAACAGGTCTTCTTGAAAAGATCTGAAATAGCATCTCTATTATTTCTATTGATCTTTACCAACATCTTTACCAACCAATTTCTTCAAGAAGTGCTTTCTTGAGAATAACTGTAATAGATCATGATTAATAAATGTGTCTTGCGCGAATACATGTATAATTTAATTCCAAATCCAGGTTCATCTCAGGTTACAATGTCCAAAACTGTAAGTACCGGCGTTTATGAAAATAATACAAACATTACATGTGAAATAAAATTGCACCACCCGATAAGACAGCTGGTACAGATATTAAAGTTCCTAAAGCACAACGAGATAGAGGCTGTAACTAAAGCTTTCTAAGACAGTGTTAATTTTTCTGGTCTTAATGCAGCAATACTCTCTCGAATATTGTGGTTTTATTTCATGTTAATGCTTTTGGAACAATTAATCATTTTGGGGGGTTAGGGAAGTGTGCTTGTCGTTTTGAGGGTCTCTATTCCTGTTGGCTTTGTCGCGTAACGGGTTCTGCACACGACTGTAGGTAAGCCCCGAGCCTAAGCTCGAGAACAAGGCAGCTTAGCAGATAAGAAACACAGGTTAAAGATGAGAGGAAGTTCATTAGTAAAATTTCAAAGATTTAAGTCCTCTTTGAATACTGACAAAAGTCCGCCAGCGTTACACTGCGATAATCTAAATTACCCGCCGGGGGTGTTTTACAGTACCATAAGAGGGGAACGGTATTAAGTTGCCTGGACACACAAAAGAAAGGATGCAACATCAAACAACATTTTACAAGTATACTACGTTGACTCAGTCAACAACTGTTTAAGGGCTTATACTTTAATTTCCTATTTAACGCTAAGTATAAATTCATCTCAGAAATGTTACTCTGGCACAAAATATGTTTGGTAAACACAGCTGTGGGGATGCTTTACTTGTCATGTCACCCTAGGTTGTTTCAGCTCTTGCCATACCTGATCAGCGCTCAATAACGTTTCAGGTACTGTTACGAAAACATATGCGACAATCATCACGTTGCAAACACTTCGTTTATAGATGTTTTCATAGATAAGGAAAGCACAAAAGTTAGAAAGAAGCGTTCATTAATACAGAGCTTACTTTATTTAAAACGGTTTATGAAAGCGGCCATTTATTGCTCCAAAACATAAATATATAATGTGGATACGTTTGTGAAAATCCGTCATGTAAGAGTCTAGTGCTGTAGGTGAAATGACTCAGCATGCTCGCAGGCACCTTCAACCTAACGCAGGAATTTTCATCGCTACACATGCGAAGACGCAAGCCTTTTTGCTCTCTTACTTTATCTTGTCCCAAGCTTCGTCTCACATTCCTGCCACGCTATACTCCCCTTTCTTGTACGTCAACCAATTCCGCCCATTAAAATAAAAAAAAATAAGAAAAAGAAGAAAGACGTCTTGGGAGTGATCTCTTTTCGCTTTCCTTAATATTCCACTCATGCTGTACCCCTCCTTTACTCTTCCTTTGTCTTCTCACGGATCTTCACCATATATCTCTCTTCCATATTTTCTTCATTTTTGAATCGTTTCGTTCATTTCAAAAAGAAAAAGAGCAAGACATCAAATGAGTACAAGATGCAGAAAAAATGTGCAAGGAATTAATAATGTTATTAAATAACTTCATTTCTTCTGCTTCGTCACCTTAGAACGATATACTGCACACACTTAAATTCCTTTTGCTGCGTTGCTCTCCCACTTTTTACGTTTTAATATTTTATATTTGTATTAAAACGTTTTAAAGTACCGAAAGAAACATTTTTGCTATTCCTTACACTTAGGTTTGTTTTATTTATATTTTATTTACACCCGTTTTCAGAACTTTTCGTATGTTTATTAAGTAATTGTCAAGAAAATGTTAGCAGTGCTTCATTGTTCGGCATTATGGCAACTTATGTCAATATTATATGTTATGATATCCGGGAATGAATTTACTAATATTATTTAAATACATGTTTTACCCCGACTGTTTAAAGTTATGCAACAGCTTTTATACAAGTTTATATTCCATTGTTCACGAACATGGAGAATTTGTTTGTCATTTTGTTACCAACTGTGTAAGCGATGTTAGACTAATGAGATGAGATGAGATGAGATTTTTCTTTGCTGGAAGGTCTCGTTTATTCGAAAAAAGTCTAAAAATGGAAAAATTAAGTCTTCGGCGCTTAAGACATATGGTAGTTTTGCGCAATGCAGCAGCAATATCAGTTAAGGATGGGAATCGAGAGACAGGTAATTATGCTTCTTTTGCACTACAAGAGCGAAGCACCGGAATACTATTGAGTCGCGAGGTGTAGCACGTGCCTTTCCTGCCAATATCGAACCGGTTTTACCTGCCCTCCCGACTTCACACGCCTCGATTCCTATCCCAATTTCAGGTTCACGTTGTTAGCACTGAGCGACTGAAACCGATCGCTCAAAGGCCAGGATTGTACAACAAAACGTACACGCCTAACTGTAGATGGTTTCATTGTCTACCCGAAGTCAAACATTTTGGCTTACCTTTTTTGTTCGAGTGTACGGTGTGCACTGGTGCATTCTGATGTCCCTGGGAACATATTAAAGAATTATGTGCTTGAGTATTAGCAGTTCCGAATTAAAGAAAAGTGTCTCAAAGGACTCAGCCATATCGTACCACTGACCGTTAAGTCTTGTGTTCAGGAATTGACAGAAGAGGCAACGTTCATGCTTTAGGCCTCGTGGACTGTTGTAATAGTTTAGTAGCGTAAGGAGGTTTATTATATATGTAACGGAATTATTGCTATATTCTACGACATTAGCAGTTGTGGCACCTATATTGGCCGTTCATAACTTCGAGTTAAAATATCTTAAAAATCTAAAAAAATTAAATAATTACGAAGTTGTTCCTATTTTAGAAAAAAACAAACGCGTGCTATTTTCGACGATAGCGATACTCACGTAATGGTAAGAAGGACGCAACACTCAAACTATTACTAATGACAGTACAGTAACAAAGTAAAGAAGAAACGTACAGGAATGCCAACATGTGAAGGAGATGTTTCAGAATATGTCTCTAGCGCCAAGACCCAACTTTGAAACAGTTAAAATAAGATTATAAAACGTGGAATAATCTTGGGTATAGTTAAGTGTTAAACCAAGAATTTTACAGATTACACTTATATCAAAGTAACTCGTATACTTTATAGTTTTTTCGCTGTTTTCCGAGGCTCCTTTGAGCTAATCAAAGAAAACAGATTTACAGAATTTCTTGCACATGTTTTTAAACTGTGAGCTTTTGTTACAATGTAAAATTAAAGAAAGCGAAGAAAATAATAGCTAGCGAAATATTATGAGACTCATTCATTGAACTACACTTAATAGAAGTCTCCTTGTCGATAAATGTTTCCAGCTGGGATCCTAGGAAGGATCATTTTTAAAAAAAATAATTAAACTCAGTTTTATTTCTGGACGCTCTTTAACTGCTGTGGTCCTTAGCGTCCCATTCTATATTGGGTGTGAAAGACCGGTAATTTTGCTTAGAGGCATCTTTATCAGGCTTGAAGTTCTTTTATGTGCCGTAAATCTACGACTCGGGTGTTCACCGGCTTTACTTCTCTTCCGAAGGAAGCCATGCTAAGGATTTTTACGCCCGAAGAAATCTATTGCTCTCCACCGTGTTTGAACCCGCGACCTCGGGAACTAGAAGAGCATGGTAAGCACTACACCACGGAGGACGACGGATCTGCTTGCTTTCGAAATATGTTTATCGACACAGACGTATGTTTGCGCCCTGCGTAAAAATTTCATTTGATAAAAGAGGAACAATTCCCAATCTTATAAAGTAACATTGTTGGTGGATAAGGAAGTGTGATTATTAAAGATATTGACAAATTATTCATCTGATTATAAACAAATTAATTTCTTTGCTTTATTTTCTGTAACGTAAATACTTCACATAAAGCCAAGGACTATATTATTTATTAGTTATTTGCGTATAACGTTCTGATGTTAAAAGATAATCTTTTTGTTATACTGCATTTTCATACTGACGTTTATTAGGGCGTAAGTTCAGGTAACAATAATACAAACAAAAATAAATAAGGTATTCGGTGGAAACTTTCTTATATTTCGATGTATGTACTATAATTATAAACCTTGATGCACCGCACAACTCGTTATATGCGTACACTGTTCGGGTCAATATGGCTCGACCTATCATGATTGGTTCAAGTCATGCAGAACTATCCTTGAAATATAAGATAGTTACTAATATTTGTTTGTATACACATATATTTGTTAGTATTATTATTAACATTGTTGTTACTATTACCTCTCTGGTATTATTGCAGCTATTTTTATTTTTAATACATGGAATACATTTGCTAGATTATTATTACAATTTAGAAAATATTTCCATCCACAGACAGCAACCACTTATCAACACGACGACCTCCGTCACTTCTAACAGATTTTGTTTTAGAAAGTCAAAAGACGCCTGATATCTTGGAAGAAAAACGTTCAAGTGACATTGTTGCGTTTTCCAAACTATTTTGCATCAGTTTTCTTTATGGCATAACTTCGAGTTGATTCGCCATCACATCGATACACACGCAAGAAAGTGCAATCCATGCATGAAACTATCTTATAAACATTACATTTTCTCCACTGTTGTTCATAAACTCACGTTCACTTAAAACTCGTAACTATTATTTCATATTCAAGCATTTTACCAATTGATGTTTCACGTTGGTTA
Organism: Deroplatys truncata; assembly: GCA_030765065.1. NCBI lineage: Eukaryota > Metazoa > Arthropoda > Insecta > Mantodea > Mantidae > Deroplatys > Deroplatys truncata. The sequence goes on along the minus strand of CM060977.1, from coordinate 179,906,987 downwards.
TTTTGTTGCCCGCACTCTTTATGAATGACTGTATTTATTTACATAGATCCCTACCAATCGCACGCGTCAGCAGACTGTACGTGCTTTTACAATAAACAGAATATTAAGCAGGGTTATTAATAATAATAAAAACGACAATAAATGGAAGGAGACGAGAAAAAAAAGTGTACCACTATAAGACAATGTAGTTGCACAAAAAAAGTCAAACATATTCAAATATAGCGCCTTAAATATAAACAACACCAAACAGCGGTAAACCGCAATCCGATACATTACGCTATTCCGATACGCTATTATAGTAAACAAAGAATAGCTAAGATAATAAATATACACAGTACACTAACAATGAGTGAAAAAATGACATGAAAGCAATAAAAATTCAAAAAATACAACAATAAAATACTAACGCCAACGTTTAGCTCTTCCTACACCCCGCTTCCCTAGTATCAGCATTCTCAGATCTCAGCTGTCTCGCCTTAAGTAGACCTCTATCTATCCCCTTCATGTCTTTCCTGCCTGCCAGTAGTGTACCCTTAACTCTGCATTCGAAGAGGTAGAGGATCGCGGTGAATATTTTTCCCTCCATTCCTTCGCACCCCTACAGCTTGCACAATATGCACCCATGATTCTTCCTTCTCGCAGATCCTCAGATTCTCCTACCACTTCCATCAGTAACCTTTATCATCCGCCATGCTCCCAGCCTAAGTCACGCGAGCCCGTGTCTAATGTGTTTGGTGCCCGTTTTGATGTGTTGTTCTCAGATTTCACTGGGATTTCTTTCATAGGCTAATGAGTGTATGCCGGATTGAATTTAAAACAATAAGAGATAGGCTCACGCAGGCCTGGTATGGAACACACATAATAAAGGAATTCTGTGAAGTTAAATAAAGAAACACACTATACGAAACCAAAAGCATCGGCAAGTTTCCGTATACTTTACGTACTAAATATCAGCGCTTAAGGTTGAACCATGTAAGTAACGCAAAGATAAACGGGGTTGCTGACAAATGAATAACTCGAAAACAATATTTATCACAGGACTTATTCGCTCGGATAGAACAAAGGAGTTAAGTGATGCCCATTTGTTTCCAACTAATAAGTACATAGGTAAACCTAAGTTTTATAGTATAGCAAGAAACCAAGGAAGTCGGGTTATCAGCTTATTCACAGATACGTAAGTGGTACCTTTGTATGTTATTTTGTTTCCCTTGAATATATTTTATATTGAGTATATGCATTTTTAAAACTAGTATACCATTGATATGATTTTTTAAATTGGTCTTCGTTTCATAAAGGATCAGAATGCCTATTGCATTCCATAATATTCTGCTCAGCCTGTCCCTTCATCTATGTTTTGAACAGCTTTTGTGATTTAGATATCGTTATTTTGAGACATTTCCCAACAGTAAACAGAGCATGCAATAACCATAATCTTAATGCAGGCAAGTGTGCGCAACAGAGCATGACTTGCAGCAGAGTAAACGAAAACGGAATAGCAAAAGGTTCTTAAACCAACATTTATCATATGTGAAACACATCTTGCAAAAATTATCTTATTGAGTTGTTCTTACATAGACATTTAGAGATAGTTATGTGATATAAAGAATCACTACTTCACACCTGCATTAGCTATAACATATCTGTAATAGGTACTTAAATAAATGAAATTCAATAATAATAATAATAATAATAATAATAATAAATGATGTGAAATGTGTAGAAATAATCTCTTAGATTTTAAACCCTAAAAGTATCCTTGAGATATTTAAACAACTAAAGGTTACGAGTATACTGATATTAAAGGTCTTCTTTCACACTCTAAATGGAGTTCAATTAAAGGCAAATGGAGACCGTTAGTGATACACTCATAGCACGTTCATTAGATCCTAATGAGGATAGCCGGTTTATTGAAATCGGCATTGGAGCAGTTTGCGGCTTGCAGTAAACCTGAAAACCATTTCATTAATTCAGTGGCGGCTTGTTTGTGTGTGCGTGCTTGCAGCACACCAATTGTTTCTGTTCATTAAAATGGCAAAATGATAATTAATCCATTCTCATAATACGCTGATGTTTATTACGGACAAATTGGTATAGAGCCTCTGTTCCTTAAAACGTCTCCTAAATATAACAGCTCCTTGATCTCGGCAGGAAATTAGTTTTATAGCTTTATTTGATGATGCAATTTTTAAAATCGCAAACCATTAAATTTTCGGCGGAACAAATGCCTGTATTTGTGTTTGTTTGATACTTCGTTTTACGCTAAGTTTCACAACTTAAACCAGGTGAATCAGCCACCAGTTATGTGCTAATGTGATTTAGTCTACCTTCGTCCCACTTTAACAGGTGCTATATGAATTTAAGGTCAATCTCGCAGTTTGTTAATGTTATTTTCAGAGATGCGCCACTTTTACAGTATAAATGATGAATGGATGATATTCGACTATATTTGCAATGATAGGTGGCGTTTCCGCTATTCACAACGTCACTTTCCCATAACAACACTCAGTGTGCTTTTCGTCACCGATAAAAGAACCCTAAGAGAAAGCACCTTCCGAAAGACAAAACGTTTACAGCCATTTTTGGATGTTTGTGTGGATGCGGCGGACATAGCTCTGGGGTACGTTCGCTAGATGTTTGACACCAGAGGTGAAGGAGCATCTTCTATTGTCTGTTTAATGACATTTTAGCTAGTGGGTTTGGTGGCTTATCCACGCCCAATATAGAATGTCCCATTCTAAGGACCGCAGCAGTTAAAGGGCGTCCATAAATAAAGCTCAATTCAATTCAGTTCTCAGGTAAAGCTTTAGCTAATTGGAGGGGTACACAATATGCTGCAATCTTTCTGCACGTGACGTGTACAGTGGAAAACAACCAACAGTCTTTCACTATCGCGCGTCTTTACTGCTCAGTTGCCTCACAAGCAAACAGTACCTCCTTCCTTATCTGCTTGGAAGGCCTTCCCCACCCACTGGCTAAAACATCGCTGAAAACAGACAGCAGAAGATACCGAGCAGAGCTACTTATCTGAGTACAAGATTGAGACAAGTAGTCCGCCAATGTGGTTTAAACCAAACATCTGCGTTGTGTATCCTACATAGAACTGTTACTATCCCTATTATTCACAGGGATTATTGCTAATGGGTTTTGCCACATCGGAAAGGTTTACTCATTGATTTTTGGAACAGGCCACCAATACCACTCACCTCTATTTTTATAGAGATGGCATCTGGTGGCTGAGGTCGGAAACATTTCCCGATAGTCATTTCATTTCATGTGTCACCTTGGTGACCTCCAAATTGGATACGTTTTTCTTCCGGAACATGCTAAGGAACAGATTTATCAACAATTTCAGCAGCGCATTCTGCGTCTTTTACTTGACGATATGCTATTGGCACTGTGACGTGTCAAGTGACTGTAGCATAAACTCACTTCTGCGTTACTGTTCGCCGATGCCTCAACATCTTCCCCTTAAGATGAATAGGTTGAGGAAGTTCTGTAGCATGCACGTTCGATCTCCGGAACGGCCCCCCATTTGTGGGGCCGCCTGAAAGGTATTGTGTATGCGAAACCAGTTACCGATGGTATATATACTGAACAGCTTGTCAGCTCAGCGTTTGGCGCTATTCAACTAGTGAATGGAACATTCGGACAAGAGACATTGTTTATGAACGTTTAAATTGTACCTCATGGAGACCACTTCCAACATTTATGTAATCTTACGTATTAATTACTCTATTACAGTCACCATGCATTTCCGTACGTTTGGTAGAGAGGGTATTGCGTTCCACTAAAAAATTCCATACTCTGATTTCATGACAAATACATGTTTTGAGGCCCTCTGAATACAAAAAAGATTTTTAAAAAACGTGCGCGCGCGCATCCGTGTGTGTGTCTGTCTGTCTAGGTGTGTGTCTGTGAACAGCATAAATCGGATAAACACCAACTTGGTATTTAGGTTCAGTACCTTCCAAAAATGGGACACGAAGATTTTCAACAACATTTCCCAACCCAATTACGTTTTATATGGATCACTTCCTGAAAATTTGATTTTTTTTAAAAAAAATATGGCTCTAACGATTTTATTACAATTACATATAAAATATATTTACATAACAAGCAAAAAAAAACCATATAAGTTTGTGTTTTCTGGTAACAGCCTGTGAAGTCGTCGTCATTCGGAAGGAATTTTGTATAATTTTGTATAAGTGGTAAGAGGTAGACGAAAACGTACCATACAAAAATTGTAGATCTCCTTAAAATACACAATTTACTTTTAATAAGCTTTTATTTGGCATAAGTCGTTTCTGAGATATCCGTTGCTAAATGTTCGAGTTGTTCAATACTTGTCACTCTTTTAAGGTCTCGTCGATTTTCAGTTGTTTCTCGCGATTGCATGGAGAGAGTATGGAATTTAACGCTGGCTTATAGCGTCCAGTTTTTAAACATTTGACTATCGCTGTTTTCTTTGTATCTGTAACGAAATGTGTAATGTACGTATTTTTGCAAAGGATTATTTGGATTAAAATGTAGTAGGTGAAAAAATAAGCTTTAGTAGGAATGGTTTGTATATCTACTAATAAAGATACAAGGTAGGGAGAGTCCTATGAGGTTTGTAAGCGTTTTAAACTATATAAAACAAAACATGCGACAAAGAATTGTAGTAAGGTAGTTTGTATTTAAAGAGTTCTTTATAATTGTTATATTCCGTACTATTGGATGAAAAGGTTGTTGTATCTACCTTAAAAAAACAAAAAAAAGTTCCAGCGGAATTTTAATTAACAGCTAAAATTATCGACGAAAGCTTGAAAGGATGCTAAAATCTGTACATACTAGCTAACTTCTTTATGATAAACAAACTTCTCTATTTTGCAACTATATAGGAACTAAAAACGCATTTTACTCCTAACGTTCATAACCGTTCCAAAATATTCTTAAGATATACGTCATATGATACAAACACAATCACGAGACGATTAGCGACAATATATTCAAGTTCTAAGAGAGAAACTTAGTAAACGCACATGACCAAAACATCAATATAATAGGAGCATAAATACATATTTTTAATGATGTAATTATAATGCAACATATTCTATCAACAATGGCATTAGACATTGATTAGATGAACTAAGATACGTTAACAGAAGCATATATGTTAATGTTAAACATCCTGGTAGTGCTGTTATACGGGTTGTCAATGAATTGGTCAACAGAACCAAAATACAGGCTTATATTTCTGTAGGTTTAGCAAAAGTGAGGCTATAATCCTGACATGCTCATGTTGTCGAGAATTACACGTGGCTTTCATGTTGGACTGAATGCAAAAGTGATAGTTAATGAGCAAAAATTTGGTTTAGCAAAAATTTTCAACGAATTCCACCTGATTAAACAAGTTTTTTTTTCCTTTCTTAAAAATGGTGCTAAAATTTGGTTAAAGTATGGTATGTTTCAGCTATTCGCATGCAGAATTTAACGCGTATCTCGATTTTTCTGTAAGTGTTGCTGAAATTTCTGTACCTGGGAAATATAACCATACTTATAACAATAACATACCACTTATTAAAGTATTTAATGTATACACATTAATTGCATTTTATCACATTAACTATTTTCGAAGTTTTCACTTTTGGTGGTTTTCATTTACAATAGTTTGAAACATTTAATGTACTTCATTTTTTCCTCATGAGCTCGTTGAGAGATTATGTGATATGAAAGGTGGCATTCGATCTGTTTTTGAGTGGCTGACTATTGCCTTAGCTTCCTATTCGCTCTTGTGTAGTTACTGAAGTAGGTATTTATAAATTTTAGGAGGGTAAAAAATAGAAAACACGTTTTAGTACGAACAGTTTATAGAAAAGAAATGGAAGTAAATGATAAGGAACGGAGAAGGTCTTGCGATTGTTACACATTATATTTTCTGCATCATATCAATGTTCACAATACCTGCCTTATTTGACTACCTTCAAGATAATAAACATGCAGCACGCACATCCAAAATTGGCTTTAAATATTATGTGTGCATTTTTGTATAGAGATCGGGGCGAATGTTGCGTAAAATGCCCGTATTTTATTGACTACAGAAGTTACTGTACTCCGCCTAATAATTTTATTATTAATTAATTACATGCTTAGAGTAATTTATTTTCATTAGTAGACAAAGTGAAAAACGGAATTTGGGAACTTAAACAAGCACAAGAGAAATAAAGAGGATTTCTTTCTCTGTAAGTGCGTTGCGCCATCAACAATTTGTTCAACTAAGAGTATCGTTAGTGATTTGGGTATAATTCCTAGTATAGTGTACTAGTATGGAGACTTGCTTCTGAAGACTCTGTTCCCGTTAAAAGTGCCTCTTAGTGAAAATGACAGAGCCACGTTGAACTCTTTACAGCAGCACGGCACCCCAACTCACTCTCTTTGTTACGGCACGGAAATATCAAAGTGAAGTCTCCCAGCACAGGTTTCCATTCACTCAAAGTGCGCCCTACGGTATACAAGGGAGATGCGCTCAGAGTGTGTTTGTATGTGGTGAAACAGAAAAAAACGAGGAGAAAAGGAAAATGAGAAGGAAAAACAACGCAAGAGAGCAAATAACTACGGGCCGGATGCGGATGCTGAGAAGGACGAAATCCAAAACGTTGTCCTTGTACGGCTTAATTAGGATAACGCTTGGAGAAAACTTTCATTTCTTGTTGTGTTGGTAGGCGCTCAGTAGCGTTGTAGCTAAGAAGGAATGTCCCTACGAGTTTAGGGCATTTTAGAGTACTACCTTGAACATGAATAGGCTTCTTCTTTTTTCGTAGCTCCAAAAATAATATCCTTTTTTATCACACACACACACACACACACACACACATATATATATATATATATATATATATATATATTCTACTGCTAATTAATCTTGGAATATATGTTGCAGCTTTTTGTGTCCCCCATAACTAACAGTTTTATAAGCATTTATGGAAATCACATCACTCCATTAAGTATACATCCTTGGAACAAACTGAATTTTCCGAGAATAGCCAATAAAATTCTCTTCAATATTTGGGAATGTTGTATAACTTTGTATGACCGGTAAAACTGGCAGAGGACAGAAAAAAAGCTTATTACACAAAAAATGAAGCTGTCATTAAAATACACTATTTATTTCAAAGAAGTTTTCGTGGCATTAGCTGTTGTTTGATTGAAATGTTCAGTACTTTTATCATTTTTTAAATACTGCTAAACTTCAGTTGTTTCTCGCATTTTTGTTCTCGGTATACTTATAATTCAAGAATGACTTTAGTGTTATACAAAAAACGTAATATTGTGAAATATAAAAGGCATCTGTGTAGCACATATGGCTGTAATGCAAACAGCAAAACGCACTGGGAAGCCCATCTTTATAGTTTTCAAAATAGAAGCATATCTCCCAAAAGATACAGGATATGCTTAGAGTTTTGCAATAGAAAGAAATTTTTCCTGATCTCCATGTTCGTTTATGCTCCTTCCATTTTAAGGACACAGCTTCAGAAAAGTAAGATTTTAAAAATAAAACAGCTTATGCGTGATGAACATTTCAGGGTCATTAAAACCTGTAACTATTCCCACTATAAAAATGAATGAAAAACATTTCCAAATACCAACTTTTAGTGAGACAATTGATCATTCGCCATCATCATTCCACAGCAAACGACAAAGACCAGAAGGATATTAGGCTAGAATTCGTAGAAGAGTTACTGAGCCGTGTGATAATAGCATTAATTACAATGGTGGTGATTAATCAAGGCGATGACTATAGCAGCAGTGGAAAATTATTCAAATTAGAAGGTTATAAAAATACTAAGAATTAAAAAATACAATGTAAACTAAGTGCTTGAATTACAAGGAAATACATAGTTTTGGAACCTTAAAATATGTATGAAATAATCATTGATACGGTAGATGTGGTTAAACAGAATCAAACCTTCTACGAGCCGATACTTCAATTCTGATAGAGAGGAAGAATAAATAGGGCCGTTCTCTACACATGGAAATGAAGCTACAGCGAGTATTCCATTGTTGTTATAAATCCTATTTATAGGTTTCAAAGTAAATTTTATTTCACATTGCATTAAAGGGAGAAGGTAGGTGTTATAAGACAATGTGTTTGTGTCACGTGGAACTCGCAAAATGTATCAGGAAAGAAATACTTTAATAAATCGTTCTTTATTATTATCTAATATCACAGCTAACGCTATTTTTCGACAGATTAGTACTTGTGCAAATCTTTGGGTTTGGCAATGTTTTCAAGGCCTACATTCGACAAAACCACTCGAAACATGGCAGCACCATATCGTAAGAAAATTTTGGGGTCAAGAAAGAAAGAAAGGAAAACTTGGGCTAATTAAAAGGTAGTGATGAACCTATATGCTAGGGCAAGGTATGACTCCCAAGGATTTTCAACCGAATATTTCCTATATTCTGTCACGGATTTAAGTTCCCGAAAAATTATACATTGATTTTGAACTTGTTAAAAAGGGGTATACAATGCTTGTGACACCACAATGACTAGGCTTGCAAAACATGAAATGTGTGAAAAGGTTTTTCTGTCTAACAGACATAAAGATGTAACATTTCTCTTAAAAATGTAGTATCAAATATATAACATGAACTCCACTTATAGCATTTGTCCAAAATATAATGAAAAGAACTAAAACTATAGAAAAAAGAATGCTCAGAGCTTATGTTTTAAAAAGAGTATGAATACCTAAATAATTATGTAGGCTGCACAGAACTGTAACCAAACTATGAGTTTTTAACTGAAACATTCACGTCAATTCATCATATAAAGATGAGCATAAATATCTAGAAAATGCTGAAAATAAATCTTATTAACATGGTGAATTATTGGAAACATACAAACAAATGAATTATGGATATAAGTAGTCAGTAATGCCAAAAACGCTTTCAAGAAAACTGTTTTGGATAGCTTCTTTTCAAAAGATTTAGCTCATATTCTACATTACATACATACTGGCAGTTTAGAAAGTCTTCGACTCAGATATGTTCCGAAAAGCATACTTCAACTTGGACATACTACAAGCCTTCAACTTGGATCCATGGTTGCAGCCTTAAATTACAATTTCAATGTAAATTTAAAAAGTTGTTTGGTTCCAAAGCGTCTGGGTCTTCGATAATGATAAATAAATATGAGGAATCTAGCAAAAAATGAAAAATGTTGATAATGAGTGAAACAAAACATGTTTGTACCCAAAATGTGTGGATCCATTAACAGGCGCAGCAGTTGATCTGTCACTTCCAAAGGAAATAATCTTGTCCTTCATTAGAGTTACTACGATCCTACTAAACGATTCTCAAGTTTTCGGTTAAGATAAGAAGGTTGTCTTATTTAGCAGCATTAGTGGAGGTGAGAATTTGCTTTTTAGCTCTGCTTTTGGTTTTTAACGCTAAATTATACCTCAAAATATTCATTGTTTTGTGTTTTCATACTGGGAGCAATGCACTCTTTTCTCATTATTCTTAAGCATATATTCATTGCAATGGATAGAATTATCACGTTTATTGGTATTCACACTGTTTTGGAACCGCTGTCAGAATGGTGTGATTCTTGAAATCACACGTTTTGTTCTTCACAATAACTCAGATACCAGTTCATTCAATTTAAAAGCACAATCAGATGCTGGATTTATGTCTATTAAGAGATTAAGAGAATTATGAGAATGGTTATTTACTTTTTAGCTCTGTTGTTTATAGAGAAATTATACCTTCCTCTAGTATCTCTTCTGTTGGAATTGTTAGGAACCCCGCCCTTGCTAGCGCAAATTGTCGTCGCACCCGGTCGCCCTTTGAGTTTCCCCTTCCTCCCAAGGGTTATTTTGGAAATATAAAAGCCCTACTGTGGCATAAGTGCGGGGTGTGTTCCAAATAATGGAGGCCCCTCCGTCTAGTTACTCTTAAATCCTAACTGTATTTCGCGGATATAATAAGCTGAGTACGCTTACGATACTTCAGCTGAGTGAGCGCTGCAATGACAAAGATTGTGTAATCTTATTATACATTTCAACAGTATAGCAAGTGTTTTAACAGTTGCACGAGACTTTAAGAACTCCTGCACCCGTGCATGTAACAAGCGCAGTTACAAATGCTACCCTGTACTTGTGAATGTTCTGTTTTCTAATGGCCCTGGATGGACGCTTGACGTTAGCTAGGACGACACGGTGAGTAATGGGAAGGCGGAGGAGAGAGCAACCTTGTTTAGAATATTACGTATTTCGTGAAACATTGGTTATGCAACATTTAAAAATAAACAAACACATAAATAGCTTAAGATTTCAACATCAAAGTTTGCACCAATTTTAAATTCCTCAAATGATTCTCTACATTTTCACCATTTATTCCGAACATAAAACCGGCCTCAAAATTACAAGAGCTGCAGCAGGCACTAAATTCCAAGGAATCGCTCTACATCATTTTGTACCTTGCCTTATATTACCTTAAATTATGCTGAGTGAATCTTGTTACAAGTCAAACATCAGGAAATTCTTCAGCTCAAATGAAAGTCAGATATCACTCAAGTGTAGCTTGATGCTGGCATTTTAATGCTCGAATGTTGGGATGGAAGCATTTTGTAAGCGCTTTCAAGGAACGGGAAATTGCGTCGTGATTACTCCTCAGAAGCAAACGGTTTAATTAGAAACTGTCAGAAACAGTTTGTTTCATATTTACTTTGATGAATCAAAGCCAACTTTTTCTAGCTGTAGTAAAAAGCTGTTCTTTTCTAGTATGTATAACCGTGGATGGTTCCTTCAAAATTTCAAATCTTCTTGTAAAGTACAGACGGTATTTCGAAATGTGCTGTTATTTTATTTCACAAAGTTGTGCAAGCAGGGTGAATGAAGAGACGAACTACATATTCTTAATTTCTCTTTGGCACGTAGTAATTTAAAACGCTCTAGCTTTTCAAGTACACTAAGTTATATAGGAACTATTAAAATGAACACTAAAACCTCTCCTACATTTGAATATTCATAAATTCGAAGGATATCTAGATAATAGTTAAAATCGTTCTATTTTTAAATATGCCCGATGCTTTAGTATAGAAAAGTGTTATTGAAGGCTCCATATTTTTTCTCTATTCCTCTTACACGCTGGCAATCACACTGTGGCTCTCACACGGCTGTATTTCGTCATTTCCAATGCTAATACGAAAAGCATACTGAAAAATGCATGAATGTATTTTATTTTGCGTTCATAAAGAATTTACATGTAGAACCTGAAAAGTTTCTCGAGGAGCGCATCAATTATTTGTCCACAGATCTACTGATGACGTGGCATTTAGCCAATTCGTAACGGTTTACCGAACCTTTTTAAAATTTCTCATAGATGCACCAAAGCTGCAGCTAATATGAACGCTGTGTAATACCATTTCTTATGATCCAGAGTGCAATGCATCATACGCAAGGAATAGAGACGTAAAGAATAAAACATCGCAATGCTAAGTCATTAGAGCATGAATGTGAAAATCATTGAAATGAAGAATTATAACCATAATGAGGCTATATAATGTAATGATACCTTATGGAAAGATTCTTTAAAAATCTGACTTTCTCTACTCTTGTACAAACTATTTTTACAAACGCTTATTCTCCATATGGCTCATGTTAATCGAGATGTTAATCTTGTTGCTAATTTTCTTGTAGATGCAAGGGGAATATGGTAGGCTTTAAGCGATAGTCAAATATTTTAAGAGCTGGTTGCTATGTGCTGTATTTTATTCTCTTTGCATGTCCAGGACATAAAAAAGTGAATAACGAATTCCCATTTGAGAAAAAATATAAAGTATTAGAAAATTTAAGGGATAACAAGCAATATCTCGAAAATGGTTCACTCAACAAAAAACATATATATGACATAAATTGTGTATTTTAACAGCGATCTACATTTTTTGTTTAGTAAAAGTTTGTCTATCTCTTATGGTTTACCATTTATGCAAAAGTCGTTCACAATGAAGAACACTTTTGGAGATATTCCCAGAAAATTCGAGATATACATTTCATTTGTCATGAAAATATCTTAAACATATGATATTTTAATCAAGATCATTAGAGCCATTTTTGAACAAATTAAAATTTTCTAAAAATGTTCCATGTAAGGCGTAATCTGGGTTGGGTGGATTTTCTTGAAAACCTTCGTGTCGCACTATCTCTGGAAGACAGTGAACCTAAATACCAAGATTGGTGTTTATCCGACTGTTCGTTTCTGAGTTATGGTGTTCACAGACACACACACGGACATGTTTCCAAAAATGCTTTTTTGGATTCAGGGGGTCTCAAAACATATATTTCCGGTGAAGTCTCGGTATCGAATTTTTGGGTGGAATACAATACTTCCCCTACTTACTATACGTAGTAGAGAAAGTAAAAATAACACTGGAGATAAGAGGTACTAAAGGTAACTAAAGTTAAATTTCTGTGGACTTAAAACGCTTGTATAAAGCGATGTCGAATCCGAAGCGAATAAATAAACATAGATAAAAGTAAATATCCCATTTAAAATGTGTGATAGAAGAAAAAATACCAAAGATAACAATAGTGAAATAAAGACCAAGGAGGCGCAAATCCGCAGGATGACCCTGGATGGATGCTAAACATGAAACAGGAACAGCTTTCGACTAATCCATGGGATGGAAATTATAATTATTGTTGTTGTTTATAGAGATAAAATGAGAATTAGTTTCTATGGTTAAACATACTAACTTATATATCCTCTACGAAGCTAGTAAGAAATGTACTATGAGCACCACAAAGGTTGCTGCAACTTGGAACTTGTAGGAAAAGGACTGAGGTTGTCGGTTGTGTGAGCATGCGCACTTGTGTAAACTGAAACATTTGAAACAGCGAAGATTATAATTCCGAATTATGGCATTGTTGTGCTTCTCTTCTTGTCGCGGTCACTACAAATACAGTACGTTGTGACTTCTATGTGCACATGAAAGGATTCCTCGTTTAATTTACATCACAATTAAAGTTTAGATTACAGCGTAATAACTGACTACGCATGCCCTATAGAGAATTAAGGTATCTTAAACTAATATCGTAGCTGCATACAAAAATGACAAATACTATTTTCTGTAATTTGAGTAAAGATATGTAAATGTGCGATAATATGTTGCATAATCGTGAAATTGGTAAAAGCTTTAAACTTATCATAAAGCTATAACTTCGTCGATAAGAATTTATGGGATGAAGGAAGTAATTGTCACATTTAGTAAGAAGATTTTAGTCCTAAGTGACTGCTGATATGGCATGACAGCTTGCTTTAAGTTTACCCGGCGAATAATATTTACTTCTTCCAGATGACGCATGAACGTAATCCGAAGGTTGATTGGCAGTTGTATGTCGATTATCAACATCAGCATAAGTTCCTTTAACTTACTGCCCTAAAAGTATCAACCTCAAAGAAATTCTGTGAGGCAATTTACAGATCACTTTGAGCATTTCACATTAATAATTAATATAAAATAAAAATATAAAAAATTGTGTTTAATGAACTACGTATGCGGAAAATCAAACTTAAACAATCCTTAGGTTTGCAATGCTATTATTATTATTATTATTATTATTATTATTATGCTTTGTGATAGCGTTTCTACTCTTAAGCACTTGTAAGTGTTACTGATTAAGTAAAGATCCAAGGCGGAATGTGTGTTAACTGCGATTAAAGCAGTAACACGTTGAAGATGCTCACAAGCGTGTGTGCTCTCTTCAGCCGATCAGCGTCCATGTAATTATCGAATGCTTATGTTGAAGGTATAAATCTGCTACTGTACACCATAACTGCAGTAATATGGTTCATTGTAATTACTGTCATGGACAAAACGTAAGAGTGGTTTTGAGAATAAAGAAACAAAGATTAGAACATGTTATTGTCGTATGCTCAAGTGTACCTATTTCGC